>JBAMIB010000061.1:2302933-2317706 GCA_037177415.1 Kaempferia rotunda | reverse complement strand
ATGGTGCTATATTATTCATCACACCAAAAATGGTGTAAGATTTGGTGTTGGGTTGGAGAAGTTTGGTGTTGATTTTACATCAAATATGGTGTTATGGTGTTATGGTGTTAGGTTGGAGTTGCCCTTATATTTATCGGATATAATATTTGATAGATATACACATACTCATTAAAGAATTAAATATTTTTTATATTTATAATTTTTTTCTTTCTATCCAACTATTATCCTTCAATAAAAATATATTGAAATTAATATTATATTATAAAATATATATAACTAAAAAGATATATTAAATATCTATTTAACCTCCAAATATCAACAAAAAAATAGTTGGTAAATTTTGAAGAAAAAAATTCCCTTATATATATATATATATAATTTAATCAGATATTTAGGTCGGATATCAGATATTGATAGGATCCCTCTATACTTGCCTCATAATATCATCCCTATTTTGAAGTATATGCTATATACATAGATGTCACTTTCGCTCGGTACAATTACTTATAAGTATACTTTTAAAATCTCAAACATTTGTCACCTATTTCTTTCCTTAAACTCATTGATCTTGACTAGTGTCTTTGTATTGCAATTATAAATAGTCTACAACCTATATATTTTGGTAAAAAATTCAATAAAACTCAAAAGGACATATTTTTTTATAGAATATTTAAGATTTATACTATGTAGAACAATTTAGCAGTTGATATAATGTATAGAAATTACTTATAGCTGCTACAATGGATTTAGTATGTGTTTAAGGTTCAATATCATTAGATACTATTATATCAAATTTATCAATTTGATCAACTTCATCAAAATCACTTTAAAAAAGTCGTAAAAATTATTATGTAACACTTTAAATCATAAATTCACCATAAACACATTGTCGAAACTACTCGATAGTTTTTACACCATGTAAATCCTAAGTTTGAAATTTTAAACCACTTTAAACACGTTATACTAACTATCTGGGTAGCTTCTACTACAACAACGTTAGATATAGGGGTATTTTTAAAATAAAATTAGGAAGCGTGTCTATTTAATTATTTTTACACAAGAAATATCCATATCGTAATTTAGAGTGCCTTTTAGTTTTAGCTCAAATTTCAAATTACTTTAGCAAAAATAATATGAAATAAATAAAAAATAATTTTAGAGTTACACAAGTTGATCGCGTGGCCTAATGGATAAGGCGCTCGCCTCCGGAGCGGGAGATTGTGGGTTCGAGTCCCATCGCGATCGGAATTATATCTTATTTTATTTTTTACAAAAAACCCACGTTCTCGTTGAATTGTATGGTTGCGAGACTAAACCCTGTTTATGGAAATAATCATCTTCTAAAACTACATTTCTCAGTTCTACTTTGCAATATGAACAACCATCAGAACACACTGGTTTAAAACAAATTACAGAGACTATATGCAAGCTGGTGGAGGGGTTGTTTATAGAGCAGTGATGGGAAAAGAAGAGCAGCGGCCTGCCCCTTTCCCTGGCTTCCGCTTATAATCTTCCTCCACCGGCACTTGCTGTGACAACGGCGCGGCTGCTGCCAAGGCCAACGCCATCACCCACCAGCTCGCGCTCCCCGCCTGGAAGCGAGACTTCATCTTCCGTCTCAAAGCGAACTCTTTTAGTCCCACATCGTTCTACCCGAACATGCTTAGACAGATATATTGGTCCTCCTCTACATCTCAAAAGCCATGCTGAGTTCTGGCAGCTTGTATCCCAGGCGGGGTCAATAAATGGTTTGAATAATGTAGCTTAGTTTCTGGGCGTGGGTTTCATCGTACAATCGCTTACCTGCCTGTTCCAAGTTGATTGCGAGCTGTTATAATCTGGCTCAAGCCCGGTTCTACCGGCCCATAATAGTGTGGATACTTAATCAGGCATAAAATTCTTCGGACTCCCTTTCTATCAAACAACTCATTTTTCCTCCGTAGATAAATTTAAGATTTAAAACAAATAAAAAAGTGCTTTAATAAATTAATGTTGATCATATTTTTTTTTTATTTTAAAAATATCTTTATCTTATTACATACTGATATAACAGTTATAATATCTAGAACTAGTTATTATATATCAAAGTAAATAGTTTTATATTAATTTTTTTACTAACTTAATTTAAAAAAAAGTAATATAATTAATTAAAAATACATTTAAAACATTATTATAATATTTTCAACTAAATTAATTTATTTTAATACAGGGTAAAATATTAGTTACTCTACAACTACTATAAAAGTATTTTCAATTGAAATAAGCACTATTTAATTTATATTTTTTTAAAATACCTAATCTAATTGATCTAGCTGGAATCAGGGATAGGTTGACGAGGTAACTATTTATTTATAAGTATTTACCGGTTCAAGTGAGTTATATGTTGATGGAAAGGTTCAAGCTGCAACAGACGAGTACGGGAAGAGAGAGAGACAAATGAAGACCGGAGCCTCAGCTGTAGCAGTTAATGGTTTATCCAAGCTAACAAGAAGAAGAGATTCAACTAGAAAAAAGCTAACAAGAAGTAGAAAAGCAACCGAAAATTCCGGATAGTTGCCAGCAACTAAAGCAACGGGAAGTAATATCCCTCGGAAGGCACTTCTATCAAACAAACCAATTTTTTCCTCCTAAATTTATTTTGTCATATGCTCCGAACTTTTTACTTATTGCAAAAATAAATCATTACTATTAAAAAATTATCATAATTAGTATTAAATAGTTATTCATTGCTAAATTTGCATGTACAAAAAATAATAAAAGTTAGCATTAATTTTTTTTAATATCCTTGTTATATACGTGTATAACAATTATAATATATAGCACTAGTTATTATATATTAAAATAAATATTTTTTAAAGTTTAACTTAATAAAAATAATATATATTATATTTAATAGTTACTATAATAATATTTCAATTAAAATAAAAGTATTTTAATATATATATTATCCTGCCGTTCTTGGATGGCTTTAGCCATTCAGCTATTTTAATAATACTATTTTATTATTATTATTATTTAAAAGCACTCATTCCAATAATTACATACGCTTTTAATTAAAAAAAAAACAAAATGATTCTCATTGATAAATGGACAATCCGTCCTTATCCTTTGTATCGTTCTCCGGTTAATTAATGAGCATCTCTTATCAATTTGCCTTTTCAATGCTCCATCCTCAAGAATAAATTGAGTATTAACACCAATTATTTCCATGTGTTGTTTCATAATGAGTACAACCCAATTCTTACAAAATGGACTCTGTGAATCATCTCAATTGTTTCAAGAAAGTGAAGAAAAAAAATTGTCAAGGTCAGAGAATATATTTAGTTATTCCTTTGTTAGAAGCTGGAACACTCATGGAGTGTCAGATTCATCATCTGTGTATTGTACTCACTGAAGAAATCAAAACACAGATGAACCACCTCTAAATTTACCCGCCAGCATGTCCTTGGCCTCGTTGATCTTCGAAGCGAGGTAATGGCTTCCTCCGCTGTCCGGGTGGTTCGCCAGTCGCCACCATGACTCTCCTGTGAGCCTCCTTGATCTTGTCCAATGGATAGTGCTCTCTGTGACAAGTCAAGTCCAACTTTGCTTAAGGAACCAATGGGACAACATTCTGTTAGATGAATCAGAGTTGAACATACCTCACGCCAAGGATCAATGAGGCTTCCCGCTTTGTCATCTGCTGCTCAAAACCACCTGGATAGAACCTGCGGACTCGAGGAACAATAGGGCGAGCTTTAAACGCCTGCCATGCCTGAATCATGTATCGACCTCCCATTGCAGCGGCAGCCACTGTTAGACTTGCAATTAAAGGAGTTACCTGAAGTAATGATTAAAAGATGTCATGAAAGCATCACAAATGAACCATTTCATAGATACTAACTATTAGATGGAAATTGAAATTCAAAAAGAAGAAATCAGGAATTATAAATGCTTTGGGTCTTCAGCAATACTATATCTTAGGACTGTAAATGAGCCAAGACAAGCCAAACTTTATGTGGTTCAAGTTTGTTAGATAAGATAATAGAGCAGCCTAAAATGAAGTAAGTCATTGAAATAGTTATTCAAGCTTGACTTGATTTCTTTTTATGAGCTTGGGTTTTGTTCAAGCTTGGTTTTTTAAGATATTATAAAGCTCTCAATTTGAGCTTGTTTGATTGTTTAAAACTTTTACATTTTTAACTTATTGATTGGATAGTGAGCTTGATAAGTTTGTTTTCAGAACTTGTTTGTCTATTTACATGCTTGTTAAGAACTCTGTTGATGAAATTCACAAACTTTGTTAGTGGACATTGTTCACAATCTTTATTATGAAAATTAGCAAGCTAAACATGTATTTAAACTTGTTCATTTAGTTTAATAAGTTGTGCTGTATATATGGAACAGACATATCCAACTCTTATCAAGCCAAATACTAAGTTTGCTCACTAATGTTTGGTTCACTTATGACGCTACTAAAACTTCTCAAAAATAACTTACCGTAATGGTATTCAAGCATGAAATCAGTATGAGAGATCTCACTTCTAAACTTTAGAATATTACAATTTCAATTTATCTGACTCTTTAAGCTACAGGAGACTATATTTGAACCATAAAGCCGTTGGAAAAAATTGCCATGCTTATATCATTGTAGGAGAGAACTAGGATTAGAATCACCGATATGTATTGATCAATCATACACATAATATAACGCTGCTGGTTCATGAGAACGACCAAGTTAGAGATGGTAATTAGCACTCTTAAAAGCAACTATTTAAGTTAGAATCCTCAACTTTCCAATTGGTTGGAATGAAGAATAGGGAAACGTTGACAAATATTCAAATAAATGGAATGCAGCAAAATAGCTACGCTGCACTAGTATTTGGAGGCAATATTAAAGCTCCTTTAATAAATGTAATGCAACAAATATTTACAGGGACAGTTAATGGAGACAATATTAAAGCTCCTTTTCCCCAAACATAGCTAAATATTTGGAGTTCCATAGTTTCTGCAATCAGGATTGTGTTATTGTGAATGGCATGAAAAGGAAAGAGATTGGCCAAAGAGACTTTTGGATTCTACAAAGTTCCAATAACAAGTGTAGATATATTACTAATGAAAGGAAAGTGATGAGAGAAAGAGGGAATAAAAATTATGGTTCCTACTTACTTCCCCTTGCTCACTCCCACTTACTCCTTCTACCTCGACAACAAAGGAGATGAGAAAAGAGGAGAGAGTAAAGGTACAAGTTTATACTCAGCTTATTCGACACCCACTTCACCTTACCACATTGCCTACTACAACTTGTCACATTGCCTCGCCTACTTTAACTTGCCACATTGTCTCACGAGTTATCGTGTCACCTCCCCATCGGCCACCCACCACGACCTCATTTGATGCCAACCTCATCCAACGCCTAATACCCCACTCGTCACATTAGAACTTATTGTGTTAGAAGAGAAGGGGCAAAATGATCATTTTTTTCTTCCTTTTTTAGTGTTGACAATATTACACATGAACCAACCTAATTTAATTTGAAACATAATTAGTAGAAACAAAATCCTAAAGTGGCATGATACCACCCTAACATATAAATGGGTTGATATGAACTGACCAATTTACAAAAATAATTTACTTAAAATATATATATATATATAGTTTTTATATCATACAAGTATATAACCTAACTTAGAAAATTTAGTTCATGCACCTTATAAAGACACAACTTGTTTATTTATCGATTAGCACAACATGACACCAATTGTCATCTCTACTTCAATGGACGCAGTGTTCACCTGCCTAAAACTAGGTGAACATATTAGAGGAGAGGAGATTTCTTACTAAAAGCGATAAATTGAACCATATATCATTTTTTTTTCTTTATTTCCTTTGGGGAATAGAGGAAACATTGATATTGAAGTGATGCCCATACTTTGTCACTCATCCACCCAAAGTTAACAAAAAACTAATCAAAGATATTCAGTATTCATCATAAAAAGGAAATGTGATTTACCCTCTTCATTTACCATCGTTCATTGGGGGCATCAAAACAAAGAGCTCAAAATTCATCAAATAAACTGGTATTTTGTCATAGCATCTCAACCATTCATCACCAAAGAAAAAAATTTGTTCAACCTAAGCAAAATTCAGAATCCTTGCAACAAGCATTTAAAAAAGATTAACTAAACATTGGAATCATTACGTACCATTATGATCACAGCACTGAGAATCCAACCAATCTATCCAAATCCAAGCAATCTCACTGCTTCATGCACCAAAAAAAGAAACATACAGGGCAGGCATTTGATCAGAACTAACAGCATAAACTAAAAAGGCACGTTTTGCCCCATGGAAACGACATCTGACACAGCAAATTCGAGGGCGGAGCGGTTGAAGTACCTGAGACGAACTTAGGGCGAAGGAGTTGCGTTCTTCGGAGCAGATATTACGAAGGAAGAGAGGCGGAGGTGAGCGGCGAGTAAGACGGAGAGGGATTTATATGGATTCCCATTGCTTGGGCTACAAGAAACAAAAAGCGCGGCGTGTTGTCGGTGCCGGTGCGTGAGGCGGTATCATTCCTCGCCGGCCCGGCCCGACCCGTGCGACAATGAGAAACCGTTGCCGCGTCCAGTCCGGTCCGGTCTAAATTGGTCTGACAGTACTTGATACTAAAATCATATTATTTACCATTAAATTTAATATTTATTAAAAATATTTAATATAAATAAAATTAAATTGGGTGAGTTTAGACTTGTGTGATAATTATGACTAAATTTATTAAATGAACTTTTAGAACTCAAACTTTAAATAAGTAAACATAGTATAGTTTTAAAGGTTAGGATTTATTTGAGAATTAGACTAGTTTAGAACTATTTTAAAGCACAAATTTACAAGGAATAAAATATATTTTTTAAAAAAATGAACGAATTGAGAATCAGCCTTTTATACCCTTCAAAAAAATATAAAACGCAACTCACATTATGATACTCAAAGAAATAATTATTTTGGATTATTTTTGTTGAAAAGTCATTGATTTTAATTTATATCAACAAAATGTTAATTCTAACTATAATTCATGACGCCAAGAAGCATATTTCCATTGTCGTCTAGTCCGGTTAGGATATCTGGCTTTCACCCAGGCGACCCGGGTTCAAATCCCGGCAATGGAAATTTTTTTTCTCTTCGTTATTGAATTTAATAATGTATATTTGTTTTAAGGTGAAATAAATTGATATTATTTTTCTTCTATTCCATAAAACCAGTTTTTAATCGACTATTTAAGTAAACAAAATTTATTCTTACAAATAAATCTTTTATATTACCCACCATTTCACATTATAAATTTATGATAGCAACTGAAACATTTTTAAAATATTTTTTATAAAAAAAACATATTCTAAACAAATGGAACCAAAGATAAAATATATAAATAAATAAATAATAAATTTAATTATAAACTTAATGGTTGGATGATGAATAAGAGTCTCGCGTGACACGACTCTAGACTTGGTTAACATAAGCTTCCCATAATGTTTTCTTGACTCAGTCAACATGGGCTCTATGTAGAACAAACTCGGACTTGGGCAACGTGAATCCCGATCACCTAATACCAGTGGTATATATTAAATCTGATTGATCAGTGCTCCTGAGTTTTTGATTCTGAGTGGGTGACAATCTTGAGCACTGTAACATTCCCGAATGCTCGAGCCCAAATGGGGGACGCTCCCAAGTGTTCGAGCCCAAGTGACTGGTCTCCTGAGTTCCCGAGTTTGAGTGAGTGATGATCTCAAGCACTGTAACATTCCTAAGTGCTCAAGCCCGAGGAGTAGCGCTCTCGAGTTCCGAAGTTCGAGTGTGTGATGATCCCGAACATCATAGCATTCCCAAGTCCGAGCGGGTGATGATCCTTAGCGCCGTAACATTTGCGAGGCCGAGTGGGTGACACTTCCGAACACTGTATCCATGTTACTTTGAGTATAGGGATAGTGGGAAGACATAGCAGACATGAGAATAGACGTTTGTTACAGAGTAGACATCAAGGTTGGCGATGTGATGACAATTATAGATGTCGGAAAGGAGACCTCATTTATGAATATGAAAAAGGAGGCATCAATTACAATAATTATATATACCCAAATTACACAATCGCATGGAATAAAGATATTGCACGAAGAAAGAGATGTTGCCGATCCGTACAACGGAAACGTTTCTTCTTCTCCTATATATAAGGTAATCAATAATCACTCCAAAAAGAGTATGCACAATTGATTTCTAAATTCCTACTGTTCTCTATTTTTTGTTCTCAAATCTGACTTAAGCGTAAGAGGGATCAAGTCAAACTACACATTAACCTCCCTTCTAACCTCTGGTTAGTGTGTCTTAGGAAAGAAGCAAGGTCTCCGACGAGGCACAAATTGTTGGTTTGCCATCTCCTCTTCATTCAACAATATGTGTCTGACCCTGATCCGTTACGAATCAACTCGATTGAAGAGACAAATTCGTTGACAGTTGACGTGGCCCAAGTCAACAAAAGGAAGTTCTACGGAGTTGACTCATCCCTCGAACACTTACCATTTCAATTTTCTATAATTGCATAAGCCAATAGCTCACAAGTCTAACCTCAAGTCAAATATGGTTATCACATTTATTACATCTAAATATCAGTAACGAAACAAATATTTAACAATTTATAAAAATAAATAAATAAATAATTAAATATGAGGCTTCTTAACTCATGATAATCTAAAAACTTCACAAATTACAATTTCTCTATACAAAATATTATAACTATCATATTTTTTATTGTTCTATAGCATCTCTCTTCATGAGCTTTCTCATAGTAACCAAATAAGCTTTGCTCTCAATCCAAGTTAAAGGCCTAATTCCATGGTTAACACTCGATCACGGTTGGAGTGAGCTTCCACCATGTTCGTTATAGACAGAAATATCCAAGCTGTTTCCTTCTGCTTCGGGAGAAATCTCCCGCACATTGGCCATTCTTGCAGTTGAAGACTGGAAACTGTGCCAGTTAGCATCAGTAACAGAATGGATATCGACTCCATCTACTCCAACTTGTATTTCGCTCTCAGAAGAAGCCAGAAGTGGTCTGGGATCATTTAAGCAAGCTTTATCGACATCATCTTCTGATAAGTCAACGTGCTTTGTCATCGGAAGGGTATTTTCGGGGGTGGAGTGTGCCTCAGATCTCTCTTGAAATACTTGCTTAGAGCTGCCTTGTCTGTAGAGGGAAAGCACACAAGAACAATTTTTGGATCATAAATAAACTGTAAATTATGTCAGAAACCAGTGTTCCGTGTACAAAACCAAGAATCTATAACAATATACATTCAACAAAAAGAAGAACAAATTGTATGTCAATGGCCCCAATATGCATCATACTAAACCTGTTACTTCATCTTAAGTGAATGTTTATTCATGGAGGCAAAACTCCACCCAAGACAATTAATCGCCAGATTTATAGATATTATGAAATACTACCAAAGAATAAAAAAGAATGATGTAATACCTCTGTACTTGTGATTGCAACCTATGAACAAGAGCCAGGACATCCTCTTTTTCTTTTATGGCTGTTAATGTTTTTCCTACGGCATCCTTTACTCTGGCCTCGGAGTCCACCTCTGCTATTCTGGTTCTTTCTTCAGCTCTCACAACAGCTGCTTCTAATATCACAGCGTGTTCCCTAGCCTTTGCAAGCTCAGAACGCCACAAATGTGTTTCCTGAAGAGCAGATTCTCTCTGCTTTAGCAACAGCTCTCGTTCCTGTGAGAGGTTCTTAACCTTTTCTTCATATTCTTTCAACTGAAAAATTCAAAAAAATATATCATAACGAAAAACAGACAAATAGAAGAGAGAATTACAAAAGAACTAGCAACATAGATCTTATGCCGAAGGATGGTATCAAACTAACAATGTTACTGACACACTATTTCAATATTTGACTTCAATGTGATCCTTTCCTTGAAACCACAGTGGTAATTCATTCCTCTCTCTCCGCTCAAACCTGCCTATGTAATTTAAGTCTTCAAGAACCAAAAGCAAGGATTACACACTTTGTTCATATCCTTCTAAACTTTTTAGAAAACATAACTATGAGAGCCCTCAAACATTTACATTTGAGTGGAGGTAGATTTCAAAGTCAACGACCTTGGCAATAACTTCCAAGGTCTGCACCAACTAAGTTAGTTGGCACTCCCAACCAGGTATCCTTCTAAACTAATAAGATACTGCTTATGCAGCGATTTTTACCCACTATTTGTCTCTGTCAAGTAAGAACACGACAAAGATCCTCATGCCGTGCATGAGAGAAAGAGGTGATCATAATAAAACCATGTCCAGTTTGACTAAGAATAATTGCATGTAAATTATAATATTCTTGAATCCTGAATGGGCCAGAGGATAAATATTATTCACAAATATCTGTAAGAATACTGATCAATTGATACGGTAGGTTTAAACTGGTACTGGAAATTGCTTAAACTCAACTAAATTATAGAAGACTCATGCCCGTGGCACTTCTTACTGCTGGAGGTATTGGAGCTCGATTGATGCACCGTGCAAAGCATTGAGGGTTGGTTCACCAGGTGTGCAGAAAGCAGCCCACCCCGGTTGGGGGTGTGGGGGAAGCCCCTTCAACTCAAGACGTTTTATGCAATCTTAGAGAAGATGGATGATTATGTTGTAAAATTTCAAATTTTTTTCCTTCTTATTGTCTCTCTTTTTATCTACTGTTTTCTCTGTTTTTTTTTCAACTGTGCAGGTTGTCTTTTTGTTGTCATGCCATTTTAGAACAAAATGATACGATCTGTTTTCCTTGTAGCATGTATAGTATATACCATATATTCAATTAATAAGGAGGTCAGCATCATATGGATTAAAACAGGGAGTTAATATTTTGGGAAGAAAAAGCATAAGAATTGGGCTATCTAGGTGCAGGATATAGTAATACTTCTTATGGGAAGAATTTTATTTATCATAATGGACTCACATGTTTTGCTTAAGTTAATTTCATCAATCAAACCAGTAATTAATCAGTTTACCTTTTATAGGAAATAAATAAAAAATTACTAAAATTTCCCCTCAAAATTAGGAAATTGAAGGAATTACCTTAAGCTGGATAGTTCCTTGGTACTTCTCAGCATCCTTCCTTAGACGCCCAATGTCTGCACATGCAAGTCTTCTCTCCTCGACCATTGTATGAGCAGCTTCAGCAGCAGCTTCAGCAGCCTCTGCTGTCTCTACTAATTTATCTGTTATTTCTTTTATTGTAAAATCACGAGCTCGAAGATCCTTAGCCAACTGATGTAGTTCTTCATCCTTGACTCTAAGAGTCTCCTGCACTATGAGCAATATATAACATATAGTAACAGAAAAAGAGTTGCATGAGTTCAAATAACCAAACACGAATGAACTGGCATTAGATGATCAAAACTAATGCATGGATACAGACTCTAAGGTCCACAGGGTCTGATATATTATGTTAAATACCTTCATAATAGTCAAATCATCTTGTTGAGGATCATTTGGCTTAGTAGCCAACGACCCCAGAGCAGTTCTCAGGGAGATCTTCATGGCTGTTTCAATTTCTTTTGAAGCCTCCATTGCAGTTAAGTTAGCCACTGCAACAACAGTAGCAACTGTTCCTAATTGTGACGATCCACTGCCACTCAAGTTATTAACTGCTTCCCTATGAGCACGCAGTACCAACTGTGGCACTGTTATTGAACAAAAAGTAAAAGAATGTTAATCAGTTGCCAATACAAATCACATTTTAAAGTAATAGAGAATATTAAAACAATGTTTACATTTGAGCTGTACTTAATTATATATGATCATAAAACTGCCAAATACACTAGGAGTTTCAGATCCACATGATAGCATGAATGCCGCTGGAAAATTTATGCTTTGGTAAATAACAATATGCTGATTAGTTTAATGATTATGTTAAGAAAAAAAACTTTAAATCAACTAATCAAGAAGCTTACTGTAAAGTGGAAACCCAGCCCTTAGCGGCACCAGGAGACTCTGCACAGAAAAAATACTCCTTTTTTTTTTGGTGTGCCAACATCTGTTATTTTAGTTCAAGAACTAGATAATTTTCACTGCCCTAAACTAGAAAGAACTGAATATATTGCCTGAAAGTTCAACAGAAAACGGAAACTGAATTCCATAGAAATAAAACAAACATGACTATGGATACAAAAGCAGCATCCATCATATTTTGGCAATCCACTGCAAGAAGAAAAAAGAATACATCAAAAAATTCATAATTGTGCTACATTCAAGTTTTTTTTTTATTTTGGAAAACTCATATCACTGTGCATGTAAAACCCTCACTGGATATTTATGGGAGAATTAGTGATTATGCTGTTTGAATCAACCATGATGGTTCCCTTAATGGCTGGTTCATTTCCCCGAATTCTGTGCCGGGATCAACATAAAATTCTATGATCAAGTTAATCAGTTAGAATTCATAAAGACTCATTAACAAGTGGGTATAGAATGATACTTGTATTCCATTTTCCCAGTAGTTGGATCAAGAATCACCCAACGTTCATTCCATTTCCTTAGCTGTTCAACAAAAGGCGAGTAAAGATCATTCACAATTCCATAACATATTAGCTTTTAAAGTCGGATAACAGTGACTACAAGATGCAGCTTGGAAACAAGGTAAGGAATCCTTGCTTCATTTGCACATTTAGTAAAAGGCCAACAATAATTTTTTATATAAAGAGATTATCAACCTAACTGATAGTCATAATAAGCTTCTTTCTGTTTGGTAATATACCAGCAGAGAGATAAATGATAAGCTAGTAATCTAAATGAAAAAAAGTAATGAAAAACATATAACTACCTACATAGTTAAAATTCACCAAAAGGCTTCAAAATCGTAACTTTTCACACCAATAAACTTGAATAAATAAATATTGAAATCAAATCATCCAAGTGTTAAGAAAAAAATCATCAAATGAATTGGGATCATGCAAAGTTTGGGATCATCAAATGAATCAAATCAAATTATCAAATAATTTGTCTTGCAGCAGTAATGAAGATCATATTCGTTTTCCAACAAAAAAAAATCAAAAATTTACTTTAACGATCTCACAACTAGGAAACTTGAAAACCAAATTCCTGTGAAGAACGAGAGATGAGAAGGCGTACCGTCTCTGATCGTTTCAAAAGAGGGCCCTGCAGCAAATACTTCCCCGACCCTGATGTCAGCTGCCGCTTGATCTTCTCCAAGCTGCTCTCCGCATTTCCTGCCCCCTATAATTACCGAAAACACGAGAAAGAATGCCCCAAGGACATCATTTCAGACCAGATTTGGGTTGAAAGACACGTTGGGGGAACAATACCATAAATTTTTTAGGGAAACACTATAATTCAAGCTGGCGACTCACTGCGGAGCTTCCATTGGAAGCCATTTCCGAGGCCGGAGACAATCAAAGGCGAGAAACTGTGATGCGTGAGAATCTCGAAGGTACGCATCAAAATGGGTTTTTGTCGGTCTCTTCGTTGGGTCTAACCGAGGTCGCACAGACAAATTTTCCCACATTGCCTCCTACAGTTTAGAAATTATATTTATTTCCCTATAGTTTTAATAATGATTTAATTTTACGCCTCCTCTATGGGGATAAAATTAAAGATTGAATATTTTAGATGTCGATTTTCAAAATAAAATTCATATTTTTAAATTATTAAAGAAATATAATAAATACAAATCAAAGTCCAACCCTAAGGGGACGCTTAGTATATATTTGAGAATCGGATTGAGAAATAATGAGTTTATCGATAACGTGTGTGAGTTATGAAATTAGGAATATGAAATTTATACATTGAATTTTATTCCTGTCTACCAAACAATGAGAATAAAACAAATTTCATTTACATTTTAACATCCTAAACCCGCCTACAAACACCCCTTAATTTTTATTATCGTTAAAAGAGTGCTCTAATTGTTGAAATATTAAAATAATCCTTCATTTCAAAGAAGGAAATTCTCTCGATTTTCCTGAATTTCAAAAAGAACCTTCGGTATTTCAAAAGTACTAAATAAGGTTGTTCCAATGGATTATTTTCTAGAAGGAAATAAATAATTTATGAGACCAATATTCATTTAATTTATAATTCAAAATTTGTAGAATCAAATTATCGGTAAAAAAATAAGAAGAGATTTTGAAATTTATAAAATGAAACAATTGTCCTTACATACTGTTGTCATTATATGTCCGGCCAAAATCTTAAATTGGTGGGTTGTCTTATAACAACTACAAAATTATAGATTAAAAAAAATTAACATATCTTTAAAATAATATGATATTTTTTAATTTAGGCTAAGTCCTTATAATTTTACTTTTAAGCTCTACCTAAAATGTCTTAGAAATATCTTTCTTTTATAAAATCATAATTTTCTTATATATTTTCAATGTACGATTATATTTACAACCTTATAACTCAATAATAACTACGATTTTATAGCGGTTACAATATGAAAAAAATTGAAGACTAAATTGTTTGAAACTTCAAAAAGATCTAAATCCTTATCGTGACAGTTCAATTATGGTTTAAAGTTGTATTACTTACGATTTTATATCTTATATAACATGAATATTAAATTTTTAAAAATTATAATTTTTAATTGAAATTGAATCGTAGTTATATAATATATTAAATTAAAATTTGTTCAGATGTTTATAATTAATTAATTATTGTATGAAACCTGTAATGATACAATTTTATACTTAAAAATATTATTTAAATTCTAGACAGGCCGAAT
>JBAMIB010000061.1:2245858-2258697 GCA_037177415.1 Kaempferia rotunda | reverse complement strand
CTGTCTGTCCCCTGCCGACGCTGCTTACCGCAGTTCTTCATTTAGGTTTGGAATATCGTCGATCACCTTCCCTTCGTCCACGGGGCCGCCCTCGAATCATGTTCTTTCTGCAGCTTTCGCTCACTCTTCTCTCCTTTTTCTTCCCTCTCTTCTGGTGCTTGAGATGTGCTCCGAATGCCACTTTTTGATTTCAGTTTGCGATCTGATCGGCGAAATATCGGTGACACAAAAAGGTCACCTTTATTGAACCTTGTTTTTAGTATTTTCCACGACGATCTTGATTTCTCTAGCGCTTGGTGAAGATGCAACACTTGAGGAATACGATGGTGAAGCATTGCCGTCTGAGCTGCTCGCCACTCGGGCTTTCAGAGTTTTCTGCAGCAGGAAGATCGCTCGAGGCACGGCGCCGTCATTTTTGTGCATCGTCAACCTCCGAAAATTTCACAAGTCGCGTGCTCGAGGTGGTCAAAAAATTCGGCAGGATCGACGCAAACAAGGTGAATCTCTGCCATATAGCGATTTAATCAAGGATGATTAGATAGATCCCTTTGTTTGATATCCTTTAAAATGCTGGCTTTGACATATTGAGATATTTTGGTTCCAACATGTTAAGCGAAATCACTCCATGACCGCGATTTGCAATTACCAATCCTCCTAATCTGATAAACTACCCTCAATTGGTTGTTGTTCACTCTTACCTAAATGACTTTCTTTGAATCTAGTACAATAAACAATTGAACATTAACTGTCCAATTATGTAAATGATACTCGCTAAATTGTGCAAGAATTTTAACCGCTATCAAACTGTAAATGCACAATTTTGTCCCTGTCGTAGCTTTGAATTCTAAGTTCTGTGAAGGTTAACAGATGCTAGTAACCTAGTGCCTATTTACTTTGTTCCAGTGGCAGAGACATGATTTAAAAATCTTATCCATTTCAATTTTCTTTGATCTCGAGTCTCGACTAATAGAAAACCTTAATGCCAATGGTTTGCTGATAGACTACTGCAACTGGCTTGTGATTTAAATTTCTCTTGTACTTTTTTTTTTGATACTTCGTATTTATATGCAATTGCTAAGTAGTCAAATGACGGAGAAAGATCCATATAGCCGATCCGACTTAGGTGAATAAAGTGTTGTTGTAAATGCAATTGCTTAGTACTTGTATTTGTAATTCTGTATCATGATTTGAATACATATCCTGAGTTTCTAACTCTAGGAGTGTGATTGATTCATGGAATGTTAGATTGACGTCTTTTGTCAATTTAGTTTTTCTGAACATTTCCTGGCTTTTTACACTCATATGGAATACTATTTGACAAATTTTTCTCTCTTGCATATTGTATTGACGGGGAAGATATTATAATATAATGTAGCATATATGATTATCATAATAAGTTTAGAAATGTAGTTTTCAAGCTCAGATGAAAAGTGTTAGAGCCTGATAGCCAGCAGAAAGCATTGTCAAAAATACCTTAATGTGTTTGATTTAATAAACACAATTTGTATAGTTAAAACTCAGATCTTGTTTTATATTGTCTTAATCTACTTTCTGTTAACATTATCCTCCCAAATATATATTTCTATATTACCTCTCCTGGTAACTTTACAGATTCACTGCAGCTGTTTCATAATATCTACTGAAACTCTTATGTGTTGTTTCCTTATTGTACAATACTTTGAAAATCATACTTCAAAACTTTATCCCATAAAGTATGGTCGGGCACAAAATCTAATTTTATTTACCTTTTCACCCAAGTAATCCACAATGACCACAGAAACTATAGAAGCTCCTTTCCATTTTATGCATCTGCTTTTGTCTTATGAATGACAACATTGATTTGTAGCAAAACTACATTATCAAAGAGATTGGTGGTGTGCATGATAGTATCAGTTTATAATTAGTATTTCACTTCCTTTATCATTAATAAAGCAAAATGACATTATCGAAGAGAGCTGATGTAGCTTTCATCCCTCATGGATGATTTCCTTGTTCTTTGCCCATGCAGATTTTCATGGATCTTGTTGGCATAGAGTATACAAGTTGAATGTTCACATGATTTTTCATTCAAAATAGATTTATTTCAAGTTCTTGTGTATCTAAAATTCATTCTTTTTTTTTTATCTCACACATCTTATTGGCATATGAACATAGCAGCGTGCCTATGGAATTTGTTTGCATTTGGCCTAAATATAAAGGATGTGTTCCTGTTGATTTTGCCTAAGTACAACTTCAGTGTATTTGGTAAATTAACCTAGGAAATCTTTGCAGTTGACTGAGAAAGCTGACTTCAGAAAGGACCTTAGTCTAGACAGCTTGGACAGGGTTGAGCTGGTTATGGCCATTGAACAGGAGTTCTCAGTTGAAATCCCTGATGAGAAGGGTGATAAGCTCTCTTGCTGTGCTGATGTGGTGAAATACATATCTGAAAGTAGGTCAGTGGAGAAAGACGGTTCATGAGAAACAACCACTCTCCTCCTAACAGTCCTGGAAAACATTTTGAACTGCATTTTATTATAGTTGTGATTCTCTGAGTCTGTCGAATAAGACGGAACCTTGTTTCCTTCTGAATGCTGCCCTTGCAGTGTCCTCGGTAATTTGTGATTTTCAATCATGTTGTTCCATTTGGCTTTCTGCAGTTCAAGTATTTGAGCCCTTTTTCTTGCCTTGATCTAGTTGTAGTAAACATAATGGGTGATATTTATCAGATGAATAAATTTGGGAGTGTACAAAGTTCAATATTTAGAGCGACATAAGCACCTATCAAAGTGGCACCATAAAACTTAGAGGTCAAGTAGAACTCTTAAGTGAATATTTGTTAAAATTTAAATTTAAACTCTAATTTTTTTATTGCTCCTTTTTAGTGAGTAAAGATTAAGGTTTTCACTTTTCTCATGAGGCAAAGTGTTCTATATAAATCACCTTTTCCATCTCCATCTGACTAATTTTTTATTTGACAATGAGATAAAATCACATCAACTTTATTTTTGATTCCCACTGATAAAGTTTTTAAAAAAATTATACTTTGGCCCTCAGCAATTTATTGGTTTTGTTTTTCCAGCCAAAAAATCATAGGTTGGAAAACTCGGGTGTGGATTATAATTTTTGAAAGTGAAGGATTGAAGAGAAACCTTGATAAAATGTGGGGGCAAAGTCAAAATGTCTCCGGATAAATGTTAATTTATCGATAAGCTCAACCTGCACAGTGGCCTTAAATCAACGGCCGAGATTAAAGATGACGCGATCCTTGGGACGGCCGATGCGGCTCAGAGCGAACAATTCTTATCGAGAAACAAACGGCTATGCTAAGGACACGTGTCCTTTCCGATGCGATATTAATATCGAAGATCCAACGAACACGGTATCGTCCTTCTATTCTTTTTCTCTCTTCTCCGGCGGGCGTTTCCATCGATCCTCCGCAGGGTTCGACGAGGGTTTCTAGGGTTCCTCCGCGGCGCTCATCTCTCTGTCGTCGTCGACGGGATCTTTTCCCTCTGCCTCCCTCTTATTCCTCCACCCTGATTGAGTGGATTCCGACGGAGATTTGATCATTGATCGTGATTTATCAGCGAGAAAGTCAAAATTTCATCCTTATCGAGATCTCGAGTGGTTTATCGAATTAAGTTGCGATATTTAAGGGCTTTCCGATGGCCGATTCCGACAACGAATCTGGCGGGCACAACCACAGCCACTCCGGGGCCGGGGCCGTGGGGGAGCTGTCGTCGCCGCGGGAGCAGGACCGTTTCCTGCCCATCGCCAACGTGAGCCGCATCATGAAGAAGGCGCTCCCGGCGAACGCCAAGATCTCCAAGGACGCCAAGGAGACGGTGCAGGAGTGCGTGTCGGAGTTCATCAGCTTCATCACCGGCGAGGCCTCGGACAAGTGCCAGCGCGAGAAGCGCAAGACCATCAACGGCGACGACCTCCTCTGGGCCATGACCACCCTCGGCTTCGAGGAGTACGTGGAGCCCCTCAAGGTCTACCTGCAGCGCTTCCGCGAGATGGAGGGCGAGAAGGGCGTCGGTCCCTCGCCCTCGCCGTCTCAGCCCCAGCAGCAGGACTCCGCCTCCTCCTTGGGAATGGGGGCCAATGTGGGCGGCTACGCTGCCGGCTCGCCGGCAATGTACGGCGGCGGGATGACGATGATGATGGGCCAGCAGATGTACGCCCCGCAGCCGTCATCCTCACCTTTCCATCGCCACCAGATGGCCATGTCGGCGAAGAGCAGCATGGGGAGCGGCGACGGTGCCGGTGGCGGCGGCGGCGTGAATTCGCCCTCTTCCAAACCGGGGTATAAGTAGTAGGCACTGCTGTTTCGGCTCGTAGTAGTTCTTCCTATACGCAGTGGATTGTTCACTTGTGAAACCAATGGGACGGATCTGGTGCTGCAGTTTCTACGTGATTGAAAGAGTGAACACATTTCTCTGCAGGAAATTGCTTTTGAGTTTTGCAATAACAATTCTCAGCTCGTTTGCAATAACAATAATTTCATAATATTATCAAAATTTGAGATCCATCATGCATGAAATTCTGTTTTCCAGGAAAAAAAAAAGGAAAGTTTTTGAACTTGCCTGACCTAATTTAAGCTCAATGTGACTGTTTATGAAGCTACAAAATTAAAGAAACAGAAGACCGAGGAAAGGAGAAGAGGGCCTGATAGAAATATTGCAGGATTTGTTTTTCTGCTTTAGATTGCACAAATTGACTCTAAAATACAAAAAAAAAACATTTCCTCAAATTGAGCCCTCTTTAATTAGTTGACTAATGGAGATGAATCAGATACCCTTTTATTAGTCTCATAATGATTGTTGTCTTTGCTTTATATAGTCAATTGAACTCTTGTAAATATCTAAGACTTCTATCTTGACTAAATATTTGATTACCTTTAATTTTGTCTTGTCTTCCATTATAACATATCATTTGTTTTTTTTAAATGATTGGATTGGAGTAGATTGCATTATACTTGTATTATGACAAACTATTGATGATAGATAGATTGATTACTAGTAACTTTGTTTTCTTTTTCATTGATCTTATTCTCTTTTAATTGTGCAATTAACTTTTTATGGTACGAGGGTGATATGAAATAATTCTATAAAAGTGTAACAATTGTTGTTAAAAAAATAATTTAACTAATTAAAACCTTAACAATTATTTTTTTTATTATTTAATTTAATATTTTAGACGTTTGCGGTTCAATTTAACCGCCGATGATGCGGTTCGCCGGTCCGTTCGTTGGGTCCCCATTGCGATTCGGGTTCTGGAACGACTTTCAAATCCACTTATTGTTCTGGGATCCTTTCCAATCAAATTCGGCCGCACGATTTGCGCAAAACAGGCGAGAGCCCTTGGATCAGAAGATCGGATCGATATCCTTGCCATTTCGGGAAAAAAATTGAGGAAGACCTCGACTTCCCTGCCTTGTATTTTCTCCTCAATCTCTCCTGCGATCGAGAGCTTGGCCGACTTCCGCCGATCCGAAGTCCCGTCGTCTTCTTGCCGCTACCTTTGGTTCGTCCTGTTAGATTCCTTATCTCGTTGTTTCTATCTACCAACGTTGATTTCTGAGGCGATCGAGCCTCGCATGTTTCCAAGCCTAGTTCGATTCTTACCCTAATTTGTAGTCCTGTTGATGCGATTCCTATTTTTTTTTTTTCAGTTAGGTTGGGTAATTCATCCTGATTCATTTTGGCATGCTATCAATCTTCTAAAGGGGTATCTACTTTGGGTGGTGATTCGATATCAATCGGGTGATAATATTAGTTCCAGCAATACGTGGAAATGAGTTTTCAATGCCATGTAAGGACTGGGGTTGTTTGTGCAGTTTTTACTTTAAATGATCATGACTGTTGGATATATCTATCCATAAGATGGTGCTTGATGCTGGGATTTTTGTCATAATTGTTTTATAGATAGTTGATACAATTCATAATACTCATAATAATTTATCTTCATCGAGACTGTTTCTCTTTCTTTCTTTAGGATGACTACCAAATCCATTTGCAAATCAACATAAGGATTTGATGGGAAGGGCCCTTTTAGATAGTTTTTTTAATGAATTATTTTTACATATTTAATGTTGCATGACTTCTAAAAATTCTATCCATAACATACAATGTCTATCTCACAAAATTTCAATCCTGCATTGCTCAACAATTCTGCAAACTCTTGGATCTATAAACTCAAAGTAGCAAAGAGAAGGAAAAAAAGATTTGTATTATTTTTATCTCGTGAGGGCTATACTCTTTCAATCTCTTTGTAGATGGCTAGGCATCTACCCGGAAGGGTTGCACTTATTGGAGAGTTCCCAACCAGACGAGATTTATCCTTCTATAGGAGTCCCATCCATCACCAATTGATCAATTCTAGTTGGCTGCTGGATTTGAGCTTCAGTTAGTTGACCATTTTTGTTTAACCATGCTCACTCCTTCCCTCTGTTTGTGTTTCCTTATAGGTAAGACAACAACAACCAAGCCTATCCCACCAGCTAGGGTTGTTTTTGGGTTGTTTTTTCCCCATAGATAGGAAAAAAAGAAAAAAAAGGAGAATGAGAAAAGAAGGGAAGGAGTGGGTACAGTTAATTGAAAACACTTGACTAACCTAAGCTCAAATCCAATAGTTGATTAGAAGAGATCGAGTCATGATCCAAGGGATGCTTGAAAACTTATAAGTTCCTTTCAATGGGATGATCTTGCATGGGCACAGTCATTTTTGGTAGATGCCCAAAAGTCTATAAAAAGACTATGGAGCTTACTTGCTAAAAAACTTCTCTTTGTCTCTGGTTCTGTGAATTCTGAGAATTGCTTAGCAATGCAGGCAAAGCATGACTACGCCATCAAGTAATAAATTGATTGTTGATTAAGCACTAGTTGACTTCACACAACAAATTATTTAGACAAACGGAGGTTGGGAATGGCCTCAAAAGCTAAAGTTGAGAGAGAGAGGAAGTGAGAGCAAGAGAGAAGGAAGAGTGATTGGGAGAATGATTCTAGAAGTTTGGTTTCATTATGATGCTAGTTAATGCCTCTATGCATCGTTCATCTACCTAACTTCATGTTTACATTCTTATAGGGCTTCTAACTAAAGTCCGGCATAACCCTACGAAGATCGCATCAGAGAGTTTTATCTGAATTCTAACACCATAAAGTAAAGAAGTAATTATAGATTAAAGGGTTACCCTAAGGCCCCAAGTCATACAATCGCTAGAGTTATCCGATTGACTTCCTAACGGTAGATTAATGCAATTAAGTAGAAGAGGTAACCTAAAAAGTCTGGTTAAAGGGTTACCCTCTGTCACAGGGTCGTCTGTTCATACAATTCTAGATTACACAAGTCAATTCCTAATATTAATTTGGAAAAAATCCCTTAAACTGTAATTAACTACCCTTGTAGGGAAATGCCCTCCGTTTCAAGGATGTCTTAGAAAGTATGGGATAGTTTCTGTCATAGGTCCTCGGTCATACAATCACTAGCACCATCTCCTAATGGTAAACAAAACTCTACATCTAAATGTATTGACCTCACATACATTTCGTAAAACACATACAAAACATAACACACATAGAACATGACATAAACACTTCATTGAACAAGTAAATAAGCAAATTTATAGTTTATACATCAACATCATATCATAACTAATTCGTACATTCTAAGAATCGGAGGATCTACTCCATTACAAGAGAATACAACTAAAAGACGAAGAAAGTAGCAAACTGCAACTCAGTATATGGAAATATAGAGAGAAAAGAGTGATTATCGTTGAAGCCCGGTGTCTTTGGAGGCGTTCCTTGCTCCGGAGGAGGATGGATCGCGAAAATGAAGCTTCTAGTGTGCCCCCAAGGGGGAGAACCCTTCGCAAAGGTAAGGGGCCAAATCCCAAATCAAAGATACGTGAAAGGGGAGAAAATCCCCTTTTATAACAGAGCACAACCCCCTCGTATTCTCCACTACACGGCCGTGCCTGGAGACATGACAATGGCGTGGGTTGCCACGGGTGAGGGGGCATGACCGTGCCATTTGGCACAGCTAGAGCATGTGCTCCTTTGGATTTGAGGGACATGGTCGTGTCTTTGGGGCACAATCCACTCCTGGTTTGACTCTGGAAAGAGGCACTACCGTGTGATTTCACACATCACACCCTGGATTGCTGCTGGTGGGGGGCACGACTGTACCTTTTGGCACGACCTACCCCTACTTCTTTGCTGGTGCTTGGCACGACTTGCACCTGGGCTGACGCACGGTTGTGCCTCTGGGGCACGACCAGGTTGCTGATTTTCTCTATGTTTGCTCCAATGGCGTCTTTGTTCCATTTTCGCTCCCATTTGCTTCCTGTCAATCGAAACACGCAAAGAATAGATCTCCAAATAAATAGAATAAAAGTATGATATAATAATGGATATGGTGCAATAAACATAGATTATATGCATGAAACATAAGTAAATGTGCGTCAAACAATGCCTAAAAACATATATAATCTACGCACATCAGCAAGTGAGTAGGCATATCATATCTTGGCACAGGGTTTCAAAAAGCTTTGTTTTGTCAAACCGTAAAATTTCTATTATAAAGAAAGTTTCTTGGAAATGCCTTGCCTGTTAAATCCTCATGGTAATTTTGGATCTATCTATTCATTTATAACAATCTCTAGTGGTCTAAAAGTTGATGGTATATAGTTAGGTTTCAAAGGGATTCTTCAAAAATAGGAGTCAGCCAACTTGTGAAACTCCTAAACCGTAAATCATACCAGCACATCTTTATCTAAGGTAATATTCTAGAAATGGACTAATGTTAAAATTTCAACAACTGACATCAAAACTATAAATCAAGAAGAAAAAAAATGCCCCCGGGCAATGGTGCAGGGGCACCTTCTCAGTTTCCCAAACATCTAGTCTCAGCGAATTAACGGATGAATTTTCCTTAATGGTGGTTGACCCAAGAACGCTGGGCCGTCACTACGAGCACTGTAATCAGTGGAAAACTTACATGGAGTTGGTCACCCTGGGATTAGTTGGCATAAGCTAGATACCTAGTGCCAACTAAAAAAATAAAATAAAAAGAAAAAAGACATAACTATCAGAAATTTCCTTTTATTTTGAGGGACTTTACATAATTCCTACATTTTTATTTTGTGCATGTGACTGCAAGTGTGTTGAAGACTGAGGGACTTTACTATGACATTAGCATCATAGTAAAACTTATCTCAGTTACTTCATCTTCCTCCGCCTTTTCCTCCTCTTCATCATCTTGAAGCCATTCTTATCCCAATTATATTACATCTTGATCTCTGTGAAGTACCCTAGTATGTAATGAATAGATGCTTCACATTCTCCTCAGAATTTTTGCACAAGTAAAAAAACACATTACCATGTGGTGCATGTGCATTAACACTATTACGGTCTTATTATACAAATTCTGATCCTCATTATTAGTTATTGTCCATTTATATGATTAGATCATGTTTGTGCCTCATAATAAGGGTTGTCTGCATCTATCTTATCCATTGGTGTTCTATGTAAGGCTGTATCCCTAGTAACTTATAACCATGTGTTTTTGGAATTCTTTCAATGCACATGTTTCTTGATGTTCTTTGTTGCATTAATTATATTCTTCTTAAATTCAATTGTATTATCATAAAATTTCAGTAATATCAACTTGTTTCCATGAAATTTGTTGTTGTGTGGCTTTGTAGTCACGAGTTCGAGTCGTGGAAATAGCCTTTGCAATACAGAGCAAAACTATGTACAATAGATCCAATATGGTTTGACCTTGCTCGAACCTGTATTGACGGGAACTTTGTGTACCAAGTTGCTTTTTATATAATAGCTCCTTTTCATGAAGCTGGAATAGCATTTCATTCCATTTCATTTTAAAATTATCCCTCGTTTCCAGCTAGAAGATTACATATATGTTGGAGGTAAAGATTAAGTGTGCATTCATGTGTTTATTTGTGCTTTGTTTTGTCCTTTTTACATATAAGTTGAATTTGATGGATCATCCTGACCCACACAATTAGAATTGATGCAGTTTTTTTTTCCTGATAGGTACTTGTTTGAACATCATGAGGTGACATAAGAAGGATTTGTTTTCGTGGTTATAAAAACCACTTGGTTTCACTTTACATCTTCTCTGAAAGTATCTAAAATTGCTTGAGCGTCAGCCTGAGTTCCACAATGTCAAAGGGTCAATCTCAAACAAGAATCCAGTCAGGGAGGAGAGCATTTGGAAAGTGCAAAAGCGAGACCATAGTAATCATTGAAATTTTAAAAGGGAAAACTAATGTTGTCATAATAGATGCCTCAGAGTTTTTCCATCAAGAATCTGACCACCCAAAGGCTAAAATTAATGAAATTCCTTCTCTTATATACATTAATGATGAAGAGGGAGAAATTGATAAACTTCAAAGTAATGCAGATTAGCATTCCTCAAACAGTAGTGTTCCCTGTGTTTGACAGCTATTCAGCACAACAAGATTAGATGATGAAGAATGTGTAATGTACTCAAAAGAGGATCTTTCCTCTTCTTCTTACTCTAGTAGAAAAGGGTTCCCAATATTTGTTTCCTCAGGAAGTTCTTCAAGAAGATATTCATCTGAAAGTCACAGTTCAACATTTAGCACTCCTGAAAGCGATGATTCTGATTTAGATATTGATGATATTAGGGGACATATCCATGAACAGTGGGAAAGAGCGGCTTTTAGGAGAAAAATATCAGACAGTAATAATGAGATCTGATGATCAGTCTGGTGTCTTGGGATTAAGTGTTGATCCTTGTTTTTCATCATCTGAACCTACTCAAAGCATTCCAATATTCACGGTAAGAACATGGGCTTCTCTGAGCATTTTAAACACACTAGAAATGTGGACAACTTAGAAGACGGTACAAACCAGCAGGGAATCAAGTGTCGTTCCGTGTTGGTTGCCATGATTTTTACCGTTCCGCTTGGGGAGCGAAATCGCCATAGTAAGCTTTCCAATTTCGCGTGCATTAGTCGTCCGTCACGTGCATGTGTTAGGCGACAGAAGCATCCCGGAGGTGTCGTCGGACGCCTCCGGCGCAGTCGGAAGTGTCATGGAAAGCTTTTGGTGTCGTGGAAAACGTTGCAGGATGCTTTTGATGTCGCGGGAAGTGTCGCGTATCACCGGACGCTTCTGACGCCATTGGAGGCATCCCGTGTCTAGCCGCGCTAGACGCTTCCACGGGTAATGTTGCGATGATATCACTGCAAAATTAACATTGTGATTTATTTAATTCAAATAATTCTCAACTAAGTGTGATATTTCAAAGAGGTTTCATAAACCCTGAGTAAATGGTCTCAATAAAACATATAAAAAATATTTTAAATTAAAAAAAAAATATTAATTTTATTAATTGATATTTTGAAATTGTTTTTACTAATTCTAAATTTCATTTAATTTTTTTAAAAAATTTAATAAATCAAATTTATATTCTGATTTTTTTTACTGTTTTAATATTTAATTGATATTTTGATATTTTTTTACTATTTTAAATATATATATTTTAAATTAATAATTAATTAAATGAATAAATAGTTAATTTATATAATTATTATATATATAATTATGATTATTAGAGAATTATAAAGTTGACCTCAACATATTTGATTCATACTACTCCTTTTGATATTATTAAGGTAATATATTATTATGTATCAATTTTAATCTGAGTCATTGATAGATTAATTTTTTTTAAAAATTATAGCTAATTATTTTTTTAATAATATTAAATTAATTTTTTAAACTATCTTAATTAATTTTTTTAACTAGGATAAATTTATTTCTGTTGGCTAGAATCTGACCAGCCAGATTTATCGATTTGCAAATATACAAGCTGTTTGGTAGCCTGATCACCTCAACCCATTAACTTAGGGGCTTAGCAACCTAAGCAACTTGACGCATCAACTCAGGCGCTTGACATCTTGCGCACCTCAACTCATCGACTCGAGTGTTCAACATCCTAAGTATCTTGATTCATCAATTTAGGATCTCGATCGGAAGCTTGAGTATCTTAACTTCGTATGTCGAGAATTTGTGAGTCAAATACTTTGACTCATCGGTAGTGATGATAATTTTCTCCAAATTTAATGGATGATTCAATATTCAATTTGAATGGGAGAATGTACGGAGAGAATTTTTTGGACCCGCTCATTCTCTAAAAGTTGGGATCATTAATTTTAATATATTAAATAATTTTTATGTATATATTATTAAGAAAATGAAAAAGGATAGTCTTATGATGAAAGATTTGTATGATCTTAGTTTCGGATAATGCAAAGTTCTACAATGGTTCCAATGGATGAGTCATATTAATTATGTATGTCCTTTTATAAAATTTAATCTATTTCTCTTTAATATCTCTCAATTATAGTCTTACCTCATTACAATTTTCTTTTGTTGGTGATGCTTTATTTTGTGATCAATAACAATATGAATTAGAAATTTTTTTATCATTTTCATATAAAATGAAAATGCTTGTTTTTTTTTTGTTTCCCCTTTCCAACTCCCCCTCTCGGCGCTTCTCTCATTGGTTGAGATTGTGAAAGAAAATCCACACCTAACACTATGATGTTGATCTTGTTGGTACTACTATACTCTTTGTTGGACTTGCAAGGTAGTAATTATAGTCTCACATTGAAAACATATAAAAAATATCATGGGTATGAGACCTTTGAGTAGAGCCTAAAAATAAAACCACAATAACTTAGGGTCAAAGTGGATAATATCATATTATTTTAGAGATATTTTAATTCTTTTGACCATAACAATTATCTTTTATTTAGATGTATTTACAGTCATAAATTATTCGATTTTTCCTTTGTC
>JBAMIB010000061.1:2153536-2165536 GCA_037177415.1 Kaempferia rotunda | reverse complement strand
GACTTGCAATGCATGGAGCAATGCTTTACTGCGTTGAGCATTACAAAACATCCAAACTAAGAAGGATTCATTATCGTTGGGTGCATCACCATTATCTCAGGTGTGCAGATTTTTGGCAGTGGCAATGCAAAGCGTCGGTCTCCCATTTGATGAAGAAGTTGGTCTACAAACGTAACCAAATTGTGCAACAAGAAGGAGCCTATGAGGAGGCAAACATGAAGCTTTTAAAATGGTTTGCAGCATAGAAGAATGACATAACTAATGCCTACCGATTTTTTCAGCCGTCGATAGCGACTATTTCTTGGGCACTAATTGTATAGAAAGTCGGTATGCTGCCCTCACCAGCAATTACGGACAGTGGATAGATTGATATTTGGACCTCACAAACAGTACTCCCTATGCCAGTAAGCTGTGAAGTCAAATGTTCATTCCGTTACCTATCACGAGATAACTTTAGGACAAGTTCGGGAATGATTGCGCATTCGACCAACCATCTACACAGCGGGAAAATTTGTTTAGAGTTTTTTTGGAGGCAATTCCGAGGTAAAGACCGGCTAAAGAAGACTCACTATTTAGTAGTAACTTGTGTAATCTTTCTTGTAGACAAGTTAGAAACTGATTTCATTTCGAACCTGAGGTGTCTTATATTGAGAGGATATTTCTCAAAATGTAGAATAATATTTACCATTCTGTAGACATCGAGGACTTAACATTTTGATTTCTATATATTTTTTATCATTCTAAAGGTCTTACATGACTAAATCTTGATCTAACATGCACTTGCCCTTCTAACATTTTTTTTATACGTCTTTCAGCCCGCATCCCTTCTTGCACGACTCTAAGTTGTAATGTTAACTTATCATCAATTCGTTCAAAATAGTTATTATTATTATTTTAATAATGGACACAACCACTTTTTTTTTTTTAATTTTTTTTTTTGTTTTTTATGTAACAAATACATCAAATAGACATGTATACACATATCCATGAATACGGACTCCATATACGATAAAACAGAAATCCGAAACCCGCAAAAGTCTCTCGTGTCTTCTCACTCGCGATCGCCTTATCGTTCACATGACGAAGGAGGGGCGAGCAATCCCTAACGCACCCAATTCTTTTTATTTTATTTTTATTTTTCCACCTCGCTTCTCCCCCTTCTCAGTCCCCGCTGCTCGGCTTCTTTCTCGCCTAACTCCAAGCCTTACCCTAATCGTACGCGATCAGAGTTTGCAGGTTCTGTTAGCCTGAATCGACGCCGGTGACGCAGAGGTTAGAATCGGAACTAGCATGGAAAGCGGAATGGAGGCTCAAGTCACTCCCTTGTCGAGGTAATTTTGAGTGATTTCTTTTTCTCATCAGGATTGTGACTACAAATGCAATTGCGTGGGTTTGCGTGATGTGGAATCGGGATCTGGAACTTTTGATCTCGACAGGAAGAGAATAGGAGATGGGTCGCATGCATGATTGAAGATGAACAATTTAAGCGTGGGCGATGATATGAAATCTAAGCTACTCGAGACTAGTTGACTTTACACTATGTTTCTAAAGATGTCATTTTGCACCACATGATTATTTTCTCCTTGCTGGATTTGGATGAGATTTGTAGACGTGTTCCGTCGCTTGATTGTTATATTGGTAGTGTCCTAGACAATAGTGAATCAAGAAGTTTATCGTGGTTGGATGGATATATGTGATTGCTTTGATGACCTGGTTGACCTTTTAGAAATGTGCTTTCTTCAATTGTTGATGCACATATTCTTTTTAACAATAATAGCGATGGTAAAATTATCATTGTAGATTATTATCGTTTCCTCTCTGAAGATGCTTTTTTTGCTTTGCAGTTTCTTTGTCGCCTTTTCTTATGGTATAGCATCAATGACTATGGTGTTCATTAACAAGGCAGTTTTAATGCAGTATGGCTACTCTATGAGTCTCCTTACCTTACAGGTATAGTTTATGTCTTAGGTGTGTACATTATATTGATTGGATGTTACCTTTTTACTTACTCTGTTCATATACCGTACTAGCAATTGGTCACAGCCCTTATCATACACTTTGGCAATCTCATGGGACATACAAAAGCCAAAATGAACATGACGACAGCTAAGAAACTCCTTCCAGTGTCGGTGTTCTACAATGCAAACGTGGCGTTTGCATTGGCAAGCTTGAAGGGCATCAATATTCCAATGTACATAGCTTTGAAGAGGCTCACCCCTCTTGCAGTTTTGGTGGTTGGATTTCTCAGAGGAAAGGGAAGGCCTTCAACTCAGGTAAAAAATTAGCTTGCTCTCCTTTTTTTTCCCTGAGGCACGAGCAATGGATTTTAGTTGCTTACATTTCTTATGGTTGGTTAGTTTTGTTTTTGGCACTGCTACAATGCCTATGTCGTGCAAACCTTTTTCTAATGATCAATTAGCAACCCCAATAGGCAATCTCTCTCTATGGGGATTATTTCATTAATGCTGATTGGCGGAAGAAAATCAGTGGCTTGAAGTGAATATTGCTTATTCGTATTGTATTTTGACCTCTTTTTATTCTCACTCCATGTTTTTGTTTAAAATTATATTTATATTGTTTTAGTCGCCTTAAGAAATATTGGTTGGATTTGAACATTCTGACTTCTATTATTTGTTTGGCATAAGTAATTCCAGGTCTTTTATTCTTCTCTTTACACTCATCAATAGAATTTAATCAATAAATGTTTAGTGCGACACTGTATTTTGACTGTCCTCTTGTTTCCAAAAATTTTGTTGACGAGGAAAGAGCACATTCAGAATAATCTGAAGGAAATAGTTAGCATAATTAATTTAGTATGTTTTTCTGGTGTGCGATATTTTTTGAAAGCAGTTGCACTGAAAACAGCATAATATATTAAGATTCTGTCTGGCCAAGGGACCTGAGATAAATATACAAAAAAAAAAAAAAGAGTATCCTTCTCTCTTTAAATTGAATTTTATATATGGGTTATTAGTTATTACATTCGCAGATTTTGCTTATTTCAAATAAATCTATCTTAACTAGTTTTCCTGAACATGAATCTACCTGGCATATTGTCGCTCAATAATTACTTGGCTCAATAATTACTTGGCTTTACTAGGATGTTTAAATAACCTTTCAGGTATCTCTTTCAGTCATCCTCACTGCTGTGGGAGTCATCATTGCAGCACTAGGAGACTTCTCCTTTGATTTCTATGGGTACACCATGGCCCTCACTTCTGTTTTCTTCCAGGTGAAAAATGTTTGCATGCTTTACTTTGCTAGATTTTGGAAAGTTTGATAAAAAAAAGTTTATTAACATATGTTGTTAAGCTGGTCTATCATGCACATGTTTTTTTCCCAATTAGAATAACATCTAGTCATGATTGTAGACTATGTATCTGGTGCTGGTGGAGAAATCTGGAGCAGAGGAGGGGCTTACTTCAGTTGAAATAATGTTCTATAATGCCTTGATATCTCTCCCATTTCTGTTTTTCCTTATCATAGCAACAGGAGAATTTCCACACTCTGTTTCATTATTGTACGAAAAGGTTAGAAACAACCTCTAGTATCTCAGTTCCATGATTTCAAATTATGTTTATGCTTGAGATATTTTTTGTTAGTACACTTCCAAATTTTACTACATCACGGAAAGCATCACTTGTTTGTTATTCACAAAAGGTTCAAATCTGAGCCCTATCTTGTTATCATTATCATACTGAAAATCAGATGCAGATCCAACAGTGCAGCCAGTTCTGTATAGGTTGTTTATTTTCTATTATTTCCTTCTAGAACAAGTATTATTTTATGTAGAGGAACATCGAGGAATAGTAAGTCTATAGTGTGTGTAGTTCGATTGAATTTAGACCATTGGTTTCTTAATCGTCCACCAGCTTTCTTGGCCTTTGAAATGGTCTGGGCTTGGTAAAGGATTTTAGTTAGACCTGCAAATTACAATGTTACAAGCTGTTTGGAAAATATTTCAAACTATAAGATTGACACGGTCATAGTAGTGAATTGAAATGGTAAAATCAATATCGGATGATCATGTTTTTTTAATCTAATAGTTTAGTATTGTGAACATTTATTTTGTATATACTCATTGCTCATAAATGAACTTATGATATTTGATTTTACGATAAGAATTTGAGATCTGACTAGAGATGCAAAATTCAAGCAGAAAGACTAAATCTGGCCTGAGAAAAATGTAAGCTCTCATGTCAGATTGAGTCAGAAAGTCAGATTGGACCTTTCAAGTTTTTCCCAACCATATTTCTCAGGAGTAATGTTTATCCCACCCTTCACAGATTCTACATGATGAAGGACCTTGTGCAAAGATAGTCTCTTTTTTTTTTCTTCTTATCCTTTCAGTAATTTTGAACTTGGACTAGAAGAAAGTTATGACAAGGGTGTTGTCTAGGGAATTGATAGGTAATGCCGTGGCACCTTTTTAGAAAGATTATAAGTTCTTAGTAATTCCGTAACCATAAAAGCAATCAACGATTCTTATCATCTCTTCTGATATATTCCATGTTTATAATCATTCAGTTAATGATTGGTTCAGCTCAGTTTTGCTGATAACCTCTGTCTGTCTATTATCAGCTTATTCAAATAGTTGGATGTTTTTCTAACGTGGCAGGCGTATTCATTTACATTCCTTCTGATTCTGGTTCTGTCATTGATAATGGGCATCGTCCTGAACTTCACGATGTTCTGGTGTACCATTGTGAACTCGGCTCTGACCACCACGATCGTAGGAGTTCTCAAGGGCGTCGTGTCCACAGTGAGTATTAACCGACATGTCCTGAATTCATTGAAAGAATTATTGACTTGGTTTAGTTTGTTGAACTATTTGTGCATGTTTGCTTTCAGACCCTCGGGTTCATCTTGTTGGGTGGGGTTCAACTACATGCTTTAAATGTTACTGGATTGGTCATCAACACAGCTGGTGGCGTGTGGTATTCATATGCTAAGTACCGGCAAAAGAAGAAAATCCCTCGCAAGGTGCAATCCCAAGAAGATCTAGTTAAAAACAAAGTTTGAATTAGAAGCATGTGGCCTTCTCGTGCTTAGAAATACGAAAGGAAGAATTACAAGAGAATAATTCATTGGAATTTGAAATAGTAGATTGCCTACAACCATAACTATGTGCTTAAAAATAATCTTGAATCGTAAGCCATTCTTTTCCTTTCCAGTTACGGTGGAATGTTGATTTGTAATTGTAATTGACAAACTCCATCCATTTATGTTGTTAAAGACCACGAATCTTAGTGTTCATCTTCGGCCGCCCTCCCCCACGAGCTCCATTTCGTCATTGCCGCCTCCCGATCCAGGCTAGGTTTTATCCGTGATCTGAGCGCCGGTGGTAGCTCAAGTGAAGTTCAGCTGCAAGCCCCGGTTGACGTCGCTACTTACGGTAAAATCCCACACGTAGCTGCTCCCCGGGAAAGCAATGGCAGGAAAGAGCTCAAAGGTGATACTTTTGTCCGGAAAATGATGGGGTATTCGATCGAGCGCCGATGCGAACAAGAGAGAAGATCATCCTTCTTCGTCTCTTCCGCTGCTGGCGAAGAACAACCACCGGCGATGGATTGCGGCAACGGTACAATTTCTTAATTATAATGCTAGGTTTAAATATGACAAATTGTTAAGTTACTTTCATTAATTAAAATTAGGGTTGTTTTGCGTTTGATTTCAGCCACCAGCTTGGTATCGAACCGGGACGCCGAGCGCATTTCTCTGTCTTCCTCTTCGATCGCTGCTGGAGCCTGCAGGAACATTCAACTGCGCCGGTGCTATCTCATCTTTCCTTCCGCCTTGGTCTCTTCCTCGATTCTAGATTTGTATTTTCCACTCAAACGGTTTGGTGCGGCCAACCGATTCTAGATCGGATCGGAATAGAAAATCCATACGGTTTTGGCAGAATTTAGCCGATTTCCGTTTAGTACCAGTTGGAAGATGATTCAGATGGCCTGTGCGATCCTTGTGAATTCGAGGCGGATTCGCAGTGTGTGACATTGAACTCTAAGGCGCTGGGAAATGCCCAGTCGCGACCACTAGCCCGGAGACCCTTTGATATAGGTGACTTTCATCAACGAACGATTCGATCATTTGTTTGAAGGAAGATATGAAAGTTTCGAATTTAAGTACTGAACTATAGCATTGCTTTAGACTCGAGTTGCATGCTCACTCTCTTAAATAGTTACCGACGTTGGAATTACTAAGGTCTATTACACTTCAGCGAGCAGCACTTAGGTTGGTCCTGTGTTTGTATGCCATCTGAATTCTAAAGACGGAATATAAAGAACTTAAATAACTTAGATTTCTTTAATAAAACCTGATGTTAGTTAGATAATGTGGTAATTGAATTTTCCAATCTTTATTCTTGCATGCTGATCATATGCCGAAACTAACGGAACTGGTTTACTTCTGACTTCTGAGAGATGCGGGGGAGTGAGAATTACTGGCCTTCAAAGTCCAACTGCTATCTGGTACTAATCTCTCCAGTATTTTGTGATTCTTGTTATTCACTGTTTTATATGAAATTGAACTCATTGTAGTGCTGTGTTATTAGTACTTTGCCGCACATTCTTGATGTTGGTTTTATATTCAGTTTTGCAGAATAAACAATTCTTGGAGTTTTTGGAGCTTGATTCATGATGATTTTTTTTATCAGTTAATGCTACGTCCATTTGTTGTTATTTCAATCATCCCTTTGTTGCATATCGTATTCCTAAAGTTTGAGTTACTGTTTGGCAATCTAGGCAGTTGAGTCAAATACTTCTTGATGCTGAATCTAGTTACTCACGAATTATTATCAGCATCACGAGGCTAATTCAAATGAACAGTTTAACTAGCTTCACAAGATAAGACGAGATACATAATGGGTATAATGGATAGTTGCTTTGAATTATGCTCTTGTAAGATCAAGGCCACTTGGTCGTGCTTTTGACGCTGTTGAAACTTTGTAAAGAAGGTTCCGTTCAGTTAGTCACTAGTTTCAGTATATGCTTAGTGATTCCTTGTGGATATTTCAGGAAAGTCTTCCCATGTTTATTGATGGAGATAAAGATATCTTTGGCAACTTGCAGCAACACAATTGATTTTCTTCTACTCCTGAAACAAAAAGACATTTCAGAAGTTTGTAGCCAACATCAGCCCTTGCATCCTATGTGCAGGTGAGTTGTCTTGCCCACTCCAAACTTTGCTACTTGTGCCATACATGTCTTGATTCTTCTCCTTTTGAAGACTAGATGAAATAGTTTACATTTCTACAACATTACAGCGGCGTGCCAAGTCCTAACAAACGTCTTTCAAATGAATTATGTTATCACCATCAAACTGCATCGTGTTACAAAATTTTAATACAAAAGATGCCTATATTCTATAGAGCCAACAATGAGAGGACAAGAATCAACTATGCAACTCATTGAACAGAATTTATGAATGGAAAATTCAAATATATGACCATTTTATATTTAGAACTCAGATTACAATAATATTACAATCAAGCTCAAGAGGGATAGATGGGAGGAAAAAGCAAAAAAGAGAGGAGATTAAGACAAAAGAAAATTTTTAATAAATTAGATAAGAAAAATTAAAATTATATAAAAATATAATAATATAAAAAATATTAAAACAAATTTAAGGTCTTGCAAGGTCAAGAAAATTCTAAAAAAAATATATAAAAAGAAAAAGAAAAAAGAAAAAAGAGAAGCTCAGAGAGGATAACACCAGTGATAAAATTTAGTATTTGTAACCAGCAGTGACATCTTCCTCACAGATGTAGCAGCATAGCTCATCCACTCGGCATGAGGACGCATGCTAATAAGATCAGCACCATGCACTTGGTAGATGAAAGGATAGGTGGCTGTGGAAGATTAGGAGTGTTGTGTGAAGAAGGGTTTTATATAGCCAATGAACTCTTTGACCTCGAGCAGATACATGATAAAAGCTGACAGGACTAGGTGGTAACTAATTAAAAGCCTCTGGACTTGAAGTTGACATTACACTCGTTGAAAGCTGCAGAATGCAGCAGCTGTTGAGCTGCCTACGCCAAACAACAGCTCTGTGATGTCTGAAAGCAGATTACATAACAAATCTTTTGTTCATAAGGGGAGACAAAACTAGCAAATCCCAAGGAAGTATCAAAAGATCACCTGACGACTGAAGATTTCTTGCATTCTAGTGTTTGCGCCTTTGGGATATATAATCTCGGAAACCATACTGTAGGTAGCTAAATTGGCTAACTAGGGATAGGAGCTATTGAATAGATATTGAGAGAATCCTGGCAAGATTTTGCCAGCCCGATACTGTCACTGCATAGTTATGCCTTCGAAATGACTATACTTGTTAAGCGTCGGAAAACGAAATGGAAAGGCTGCCTATACTTTGATGGCTCAAATATTACGGTTTTACGGAGTTGTGTAGGGTTTTTGACCTTTTTGAAACTGGCATTAATGCAGAGTCCGTTGGCCTTCTCTTGCTCACCGAGAAAAGTTGGATATGCCCAGGGGTGCTTGGTTAATTGATGGGTATGAAAATGATAATGAGACTGATAGAAGTGAGAAATGGAAATAGAGAGATTTTTATTCTCTCTTTTTTGCTAAATAATAACTCATTCATCTATTTAGGGGATTGAATTCGTGGGATCTACTACTAATTCCCCAAATCAAGCACAAAATTTTCATTCTTTTCCTATTTTCTACACCCATACCATCCAACCAATCATCCTCTGAGATGTCAACACTTGAACGATCGGGCTATCCTCTTTCGTCAATAGTCTCCCATCTGTGAATTTCCGAGGGTTTCCGAGGGTTTTATTGGCTGGCGTACCATGGATGTTTTCTTGGCGTGAGACCCTTGACGGCTTCACCTGCGGGTCTTCGGGAAATTCTGTAGGTGAAGGAAGAACTTCCTGTATCAAAATGAAAAACATGAAAAAAAAATAAAATGCAACTTAAAGGTGTTCGACACAAAGAAAAGGAAATGGAGATCAAAAGTTCAACAATTCTTATCAACTTTCAGGAGCAAGAGTAGACATATGAGCTGTCTTTATTGACTAAGAAAAGATGCAATATCAGGACATGAACTCATGACTTATTATGTAATAAATTGATTTTTTTTATTCATGAGTTCATATAGATAAAGTTCTTTCAATGATTTTGGTCAATTAGAACGGTTTAATCCATGGCATATGATCTCTCATAATTTTTAACCTGGAAGATTTTTTTTTTTAATTGACACTAAGTATATCCCACTTATACCGAGTAATCCTGAGGATCGTCTCATGAAAAATTTTCAACTGCCATTAGAATACACTAGAGGTGCAGATGCATAATAGTAAATATTGGTTAAAGTAGAAAATGATTAATTATTTGGCAGGAGAGATTTGTTTATTCTACATCTGAATCCGACGAAAAGGCCCAACAATATGAGGTGAAAACATTTGGGCCTAGAAGCGAGATGGTAAGAATCAAGTAATTATTTTATTAGAAATGAAACTATCTGAGATATTATAATTCTCAGGGGAAAACAAATCTCATGGAAGATTGCTCAATGGAATAGGTCCAAAGACTTGAGTGTAATTTTTAAACTCTCATTTTTCTCTTACTTTCAGTTGTCTATTTCGTCCCAAATAATATTTATGTAACTTTTTTTAATTTCATTTGTAAATTAATAGATATCTTTATCTCTAGAGGTTTTTCATAAATCACAATGTCATTCATATGGTCAGGTTTCATGGATGCAATCATGCACGACACCAGGCGAATAAGTTCAGGTTCATGCCTATCTTGGTTGGGAGGTGGAAGTGGTTTGTGTAATGCACGACAAGTTTCATATGATTTAGTGTTTTTTTTTAAATATAAATTTTATGTAGAGGGTGTTTTAGTTTTTCCTATGATTAGTTATATTGAACATGAACGTGAAATTATTTTTAGAGAGATTCACTCGTCTATAGTGCGAATTTCAACTTTACATATATACAATGTGAGAATCATCAAATCAAGCTGGTTATATATGTATAGATGATTATCTATAGAGAAATAGTTCAATTTTTTGTCCTTTAATTCGAGTTGAGATCCAGCTTAAGACTTGGGTCTCCAGCTAAGGTCAGCCATAATCTATTAGTTGTATTGAACCCTCTAATTCATATCACAACTAGTTGGGGCACAAATTCTGTCATACTTGTTTTAATATTGGTTATATTCAAACTCATCACAATCATTGCTTCTATGATAAATGATTTGTTAAAATTGCAATATATGACTTAGAATATGACAGTGCATGAAAATTTCAAAATATACATGATGCATGTAAACTGTTGTATGTTTGTAAAAAGTTGGGATCTCTCTAACTCTGTCTTAGTAAAATTTATGTTCAACTAGATGTAAAAATTGTGTTCTTTCAACGTCTGTTGTCAAGATTTTAGATTTACGTTTTGATAGTTTTCATTTTGTTCTACTGTGTTAGAAGATCAAGTAGGCGTGCAATCCATGAGACGGTAGCTGCAGTAACAGTGACGATGGAGATAACAGCAGTGACGTGCGTTGAATCCTATTGAATCCAACACAGCCTCTCTCTCTATTGCCTCATCATCCACATTCAATGGATTTGACAATAACTTGTGATCAGGTAAGATGCATCATGTCCTTTTGTCTTAACTCCTCAGTTGGCTTCTATCGATATAGACATATCAGAGTCCAGAGATCAAATTATAAAATCATTCATTTTGAGTTTTTTTATTAAATAAGCACTCCCATTTAGTTTCTTATAGTTCATAAATGTGTAATTCATGCCTAAAACAGAAGCTAAAGAAAGACAAACATGCATAGGAAATTATTACCAAGTTGTAGAGGTGTAGCTGAAATTGGAGTAGCGTTCAGTAATTTGATGGACGATAGATTAGACTGAGATGAAATAGCTGAGCCAGACCAGTGCGACATGCATGCATGCATGCATAACTTAATGCGACCCGCAAGTGACTGAGATGTTCACATGCACTTTGTCTTCCTGCAGTTAATTCTCACCCTCTCGAGTTGATCATGATCCTGATCCTGATCCTGATCCAACTATGAAAACTGTTCCTGCCTGCAAACTCTTCAATTAATTATCATCATCTTTAAGAACAACTACGATGCTACCAGATGAAGTACAAAATACACCAACTCAAACTTGGTTGTTGGGGTGGTGCCTCCACAAGACCAACCAAACTCTGCTGCATCTCAATTGCTGTGCTATTAAATTTCTTGGTACAACCACATCAAGAACAGTCACTGTTTCTCGATTTGATATGCCTCGAGGAATGAGGAGGTCAATATATAATAAATAGTTTTATTAACCAGCTTCGAGTGTGGCTATTTATACTCCCTCTTCCATCTTAAATTCAACTTCTTCACACTTCTATCTATTGCTGATGTGCATGGCTAGGTCAGCGGCAACGTCGAAGGTGAAGGCAATCAGCAGATCAAGACTGGTGAAGACGCCACTGCAACATGTGGTGGTGCTAAGGAAGCTGAGGAGGCTTAAGAAGCTTGTCCCAGGATGCTGCCGGAGCACTGCTACTGGATTAGAGGAATTGCTGAGGAGGACTGCACAATATATCTCATTCCTAGAGTTGAAAGTGATTCTTCTGAAGAGGATCATAGACCTTCATGGGGTTTAACAAACTTAGATAATTATCCAGCTTTAGCGGAGTTAATTTCATGCTGAATGTGTGTGTGTGTTCTCATCGTATGCGTGTTAATTTAGCAGTGTCCCCTTCCTGGTAGACGTACGGATCACATGAGATCTTGTACTCGCCTATATATGTTTGCATGAATAAACATTGTAGTCTTCTTTGGTTACAAATGGCTGGCTGTTTCCGGCAAAGGCAAGATCTGTTCATATTTGAGGGACCCCACCATATCTAGCTAGTTCCAGACACTCGATCTTCTTTGGTTAATCCATGTGTCGTCACAACTGCACTGCACTGATCTTTATGTACTTGCACCCTTCTTTGGTTATACTCTTCTTCCCTTC
>JBAMIB010000061.1:2072593-2087726 GCA_037177415.1 Kaempferia rotunda | reverse complement strand
AAGATTGAAACTTTTATTGATTTTATCACAGTGTTGTTTTGCTTGTCATATTATGTATCTCATGGTTAATGGTTTGATATTTGTGTGTATGGAATATTAAAAGTTACCAACTTACCATATTTGACATATTATGAGTATGCTAGTAGTTTAGTAATCAATCTCATGTTCAAGAGGCGCACGCCTCAGGCGCGTCTTGCGCCTTGGGCTCTAGGGAGCCCTTCGCGCCTTGGTGTGCTTCGCGCCTCTGATAACACTGGATAGAGTCCACTGACATAGAATGATCCATATAGTCGACCCCATCTAGTGGTATATGACTTGGTTGTTGTATTTCTTGATTAGGAAGCATTGAAAGCAACTGTCAGTTAAGTGTTTGATCATGAAAACAAGCAAACACTAGTCTCTATTGACATTCTTGAGAAAGGTGAGGATTAGGGTTTGTAATTTGTAATGTTCAAATTTTTCTAGGTATAATCATAGTTTACATAGTTAACTTGAACTCTGACATTACCATAACATGGCCATCATGAGGCTGTATGCTATTTAGAGATTATTATGTAGCTGTCTTTTTTTTTTCTCTACATGACTATCTCTGTCTCTCTTTTCATATTCTGAGAGTTGCAAAGCAGTTGAATATTTTTAATTTGATAAAACTGTTGTAGAAAAAGAGCTCCAATTTGAATTGATAGTTTACAATCTAGATAGTTTATTATCAGTCAAGGAATCTTCTTTCTTTCTTTTATCTTTGCTCGTCTGCCTTTATTCCTTTGTTTGTTCAGTTTAGTCTTGGCTACATGTCACTCTTCTCCCTACTTCTCTGATCTCGTGACTACTTTCGTATTTGAATCTATTTACTATGTGGTTTGCAATTATAGGTCGCAGATCAACACCGGGGTTACCTTTTGGAGCTACTGTTGACAAAGCTTCGCTATGCTTCTGGTGAAGGAAGCACTGACTCATCTAGTGGTGAAAGGTCAGGAGGTAGTAGTGGAGAGGGTGGTTCAGCTCATGGCTTGCAGATAGTTGGTATGAGTGCTACTATGCCTAATGTAGCGGCTGTTGCTGATTGGCTTCAGGTACACGAGCATATATCATCTTCTCTACTTCATTCTTTTACGAAAAGTTGGCCTTGGTGTATTATATCCGACAAGGCTTAGAAATTTAGTTGGATCCCTTTAATTGACCTCTACATTTTACTAGGATATCACAACCACTGGAGGAGAGTGGCACAAAGTCAGTGATAAAGTGCTAGTAGGGTCTCTTTCTCTCGGTCTATGCCCTTTACATATTGCCATTTATACATCTCTCTCTTCCACATTCTCGGTTTCTTAATAGAAGTGTCTTTATACTCGATGTAGCACTGAAAATAATCTCATGCAAAAGAAGGTAGAATAAATTATAGAGAAAAAAGAGTTTTATTAAACCATAGAATATGAGGGATTGAGAACTCCATTTATAAGATAGGAAAGGACTAATTATCCTATTACTTAATAAAAATGCAATATTGACTTTTCAACTATTTAAATGCTTAAAAACATAAAATAATTGTAAATCATAAATTTTCTATTGCAATATTCTTCTTGGCATGAAGAAGTTGACTACATAGAATGGTGGAGCAAGATGCTCTATCAAGCTCTGTGATCTTTCACACAAGTGTGAGGTGCCTTCAAAGAAGATGATTCTAAAGTTTATTGTTGGATCATAGGGAATATTTTGGGAGCAATGTAGCATAGTTCATCTTTAGAGATCCATGCATGCATATCTATATTTGGGAGTGGTTTCAATGGATCAACAAGTACACTCAGTGCTTTAATGTGGAGATATTATTGTGGTGTTAATTGCCCTCTCAATTTGGGAGTCAACTGCTTTGAAGAAGGAAGAATAGGCATCATAATTATAGGATTAAGATTTGTGGTTTACTATGATCACTCACTTTTTTTTATTGTTGTGGTATCTTTGACCATATTATTAGAGTTAAGAAGTAATGAATATAAAATTAGTGAGGTAGCAAACTAAGGAAACAAATAAATGACTACATAAATGACTTTTTTTGGATAGGGTGTAAGATAAGGTTTGTGAGAAAAATTAAGTAAATGCAAAGAATTGACAAACGAACAAGAATTAAACAAATTAATTTTTAGAGAAAAAAGGGCGGTCTGGTGCACGAAGGAATGATCTATGGTGAGTGCACAGCCTTACCTTGTATTGCAAGAGGTTGTTTCCGTGACTCGAATCCGTAACTACTATGTTACATGACAGTAACTTTGCTGTTGTCCCAAGACTACCCTTCTTGTTGTGATACAAGATGACACAAGCCTAACATGTGAATTACTTGTGCAAGTGGTGTAGTATCTTCCTTGTATGCATATAAAAAACTTATGATTACCATGTGAATATCTTGGGCAAATGGTGTGGTATCTTCCTTGTATGCATATTAAAAATGGTAAGCTAGTGCAGTTACAATTTTTAGGCCTTTTAAACTTCTTTACAGGGAGAGGGGGAGCCCGATTAGGTTTGAGATCACAGTTCGTTGTAGTTAGAAAGGGCAGTGAGTGCAAGGGTGACAGGGGTTTGACTATTGAACTATCGTGTGTATTGTTGGGGGTGGGGGATACGAAGCAATCATGTTTGAGTGGCAAAAAGGACTTCGCCTAGCCCCTTCTATAGAAACCACCCACTTTTGCTTGATTTCTGGTGGAATGGTCTAGTAGAAGCTATTGGGGCTGAAAAAATTTCCATGGAAGGGGATTTGAAGTCTCTTCTGTGATTACTTCTGCATAGGTACTTGGAGGAGAGGGACTTGTTTCCCTTTTGAAAATCTCTCCTTGATAGGGAAAAGGGTTCCTTTCTCATGGTCAAATAGGCCCTAGAAGACCATATTTGTTAGTTCAAATCAACTGTGCTGATCTTAAATAGTATCATGGAGTCAAAATATGGTTAGACTCCACAAAAATAATGAGTATTTTTTCCTAATGTTTACATGTAAATTTTCTAATGTAGTAGTTCTAGTAGCAAATGTTTCTTATGGTCATTTTCCTTCGATGAAATTTTAGGCTGCACTCTATCAAACAGAATTCCGTCCTGTACCATTAGAAGAGTTTATTAAAGTTGGAAATACCATTTTTGACAAGAAAATGAAGGTTGTCCGGACAATCCCAAAAACTTCTGATCTTGCGGGTAAAGATCCAGATCATATTGTAGAAATGTGTAATGAGGTATTAAATTTTGGTGCAGATTGTTGTTTGGCTACTTATGATTTAACTTGGTACTTCTAGACTCTGTTGTATGTCCATTAGTGCAGGTTGTTCAAGAAGGCCATTCAGTTCTTTTATTCTGTTCCAGTCGCAAAGGATGTGAGTCGACTGCAAGACATGTGGCTAGATTTCTAAAAAAAATTTCTGTTGATGCTCATGAAGGCTGTGAGTTCAATGATGTATCTTCTGCAATTGAAGCCTTGAGGAGGTCTCCTGGTGGATTGGACCCTATCCTTGAGCAAACACTTCCTGCTGGTGTCGCATATCATCATGCTGGCCTCACTGTAACTTCCTTTTTGCTTGATTTAACAATCGTGGTTCATTTTGTTTAATGTATCTGAATGCATGTATATTGTTTGTTGTTGGAGAAAATTCTTAAGGTTATTTCCCTAGACAGGTTATTATCATTATTTCCTTAGACAGATTATTGTCATTATTATTTCACATACACAACCCTATGTTTGATATGCTTACCAATTACTCTTTTGTATGTACAACTATCAACTACATATGCTCAATTCTAGGATCTTTTAAAAACTATTAGCAAATTTGCTATCTAATTATTGGAAATAATAAAAGAGTTGATGTTCTTATTGGAATACACTTTTTATTAAACAAAGAAACAATCAATCTCAATGTTTTTGTCCTCTCGTGAAAGACCACATTGAAAATAATGTGTATAATAACTTGATTATAACAATATAGCTTTATTGGCTTGTTAGGAGGATTATTACCAGAAATAATGGGCAAGCCTAATTTGCATTTGTATGCCCTTCAATAAGTGGATGATGATGATCATGGTAGTGGAGACTTTTTCTTGAAGCAATCTTGAGATTTTGAAGAATTGAATTCTAAGAGTCACTTTTTAATGGTCATGGCATGGAGCCTCAAGTAATTGACTGATCACATTTCCTACAAATGAGGCAGGAGGTGCAAGTTTAGTAATAGTAAGATAGTTCAACTTCCAACTAATTTCCTGTACTTACCTACCAGGATTTGATAATGGTTCTCATTATTTCCACATTAATATAACATTAGGTTCCAAAAGAATGTTTACTGGTCTAATGCATCTCCCTTTTTAAGCATTAGAAAAATGCATATTTCCACTGATAAATATAAATGCCTCTCCTTGAGCAATCTCTATGCTAAGAAAATATTTTAGATTGCTGAAAGTGTTGATGGAGATATACATTAAGTTTTTAACTTCATTACCCCTTAGCATTATTATTGACATACTGACATTATCAACAGAAATAATAAGAACGTGTGCATTAGACTGAGGAGAATAAGAATCGAGTCACTGATGTTCTTCTAATCATCCTATCCTGGAAAAGAGCTTTGTTGAATTTATCAATTCATGCTTTAGGAGGTTTGTTCAACCTACATCAATACTTCAGTGTACACACCAGATTTGTCTTCTCCTGAGCAACAAACCTAGGAGGTTGTTTTGTGCATATTTTTTCATTTAAAGCGCCATAAAAGAAAACATTTTTGATATGAATTTGATATATTGGTTAATGTGATATAACTGCTATTTTGTGAAAAAATCGAATTGAGATTAAGCATAGGAGAGAATGTATCAATATAATTAACACCATATATCTACATGTAGCTTTCCACAACTAACTGTGGTTTAAAATGATCCACAGTGTAATCGTTGATGTTTTCATAGTGAATACCTATTTAACGGTGGATTTCTCAGGTGGAAGAGGAACCAACAACCATTTGTCATTAGACTGCAAGCTTGCCATAACCTGTCTTCATATTGGATGCGATAAAGGTTCTATGCTACTCTGAAGAATGTTAACAGAGTCCAAAGCAGGGATAAGAATATAATACTATGCAAACAAGGAAGCATAAGAAACGAATACAAAAAAGATTTGAGGTGCCATACTTAGGAGTGCCTTTTTTTTTAAGCTAATAGGAAAATTAAAGTGGGAGGCAAAATCAGGGACAATATATGATGCTTTAAAGTTGTGGAGTCTCAAGGAGTTGTTATGGCAAGCTTAACTTTGGGCCTTCTACTAGCCCTAACTGGTTGAAGTTGTGGTGTTGCCACCATTGAAGGAGAGGATGGTGAAAAGGGACAGATAATGGAGTATTATAGTAAGAATTGCAATAGGAATAGGAAGAATCTCAATTCTATAGTACATTAAGAATTAAGAATGCTCCTGAGAAAGACCTCTTGTTTTGAGATGAAGGTGATCTTCAGATTGCAATGTACATTGACGTTGATTGGGCATGCACTCCCATAGATAGATGATCCAGATCAGACTATCGTGTTCTTATTTGGGAGGTAATCTGATTTCTGGGAAGAGCAAGAAGTAGACTATTGCAGCCAAGTCAAATGCAGGGTATCAACTATGACCATATCAACGTGTTACTTCATCTAGGTCAAACAAATGCTTACTGAGTTAGGACATGCTCCCATAGAGCCAATGAACTTTTATTGTGATGATCAAATTGCAATGCACATAGTGCTTAATTTAGTGTCCTATGAGAGGATGAAACATATAGAGTGATTACTACTTTTTTGAAGAGAAAGTGTGATGTAATGATGTAATGAGATTATCACATCATTTGTCAACTCCAATGAGATAGCAAATTTGCTTATCAAATCCTTAAGTGTCATTACAACCAAATATATTTACAAGACATCAATAGAAGTGTTGTGATCTCCTTGGATGTAGAATTACTCTTTCTAATAATGGTTTTGTTGTGAAACAGATTTGGCAGGTTGTCAATGTATGTTGAATGTTGATTGTTGATTTTTTTGTTTACATGAAACTCTTTTACCTATGATGCGTATCTATTCTCCATCTTATGTTTACAGGTTGAGGAGAGAGAGATTATTGAAACATGCTATCGTAAAGGACTTGTACGCATTTTGACAGCTACCTCTACATTAGCAGCTGGAGTCAATTTACCTGCTAGGCGGGTTATATTTCGACAGCCACGGATTGGGCGTGATTTCATTGATGGGACACGCTATAGGCAAATGGCTGGTCGAGCTGGTCGAACTGGAATAGATACAAGAGGGGAAAGTGTAAGCTGTTTTCTTTGTCAAACACTTCCGCTATTTTGATTCAGTAAGAAGTTTGTGCTAAGTCCATTTCCATCTTTCTAAACCAGATTCTTATCTGTAAAGCTGATGAGGTCAAGAAAGTCACAGCCATAATCAATGATGGTTGCCCCCCATTGCATTCTTGTTTATCTGAAGATAAGAATGGGATGACTCATGCTATAATGGAAGTCGTTGCTGGCGGTATTGTTCAAACTGCACATGACATCAATCGCTATGTTAGATGCACACTTCTTAATTCTACAAAGCCATTTCAAGATGTTGTTAAATCTGCTCAAGATTCTCTTCGATGGTTATGTAACAAGAAATTTCTTGAGTGGACTGAAGACACTAAGTTGTACAACACAACTCCACTTGGACGTGCAGCTTTTGGCAGTTCTCTCACCCCTGAAGAATCACTTGTAGATTCATTAGAGTTTTTGTTGTCATCCTTGGATTTATCATTCATAATTTAAATTCATTATATTTCTTACTTTGTTTATTCTTCTTCTCTGTCTGCAGATTGTACTGGATGACCTTTTGAAGGCAAGAGAGGCTTTTGTTCTTGCATCTGATCTGCACTTAGTGTACTTGGTTACACCCATTAATGTCGATGTTGAACCTGACTGGGAATTGTACTATGAAAGATTCATGGAGTTGTCTTCGCTTGAGCAGGTAGAGCTTTTCAATAATTTATTTATTTTTAAGTTCATGAAAAATCACATGTTAGAAACCTTTTAGCAGTAACACTTATGCGTATTAATAGTAGCATCATACTTTTTGGTTTTGTTGTTGATATCTGCACTTCTTGTGGTTTTGATACTTGGGCTTGCTGGGAGTTCCGCGACTTAATTGGTACTTGCTTTTAATTGGTAATCTAGTTATTAGGTGCTGCTACATGATTTTAACCATTAAGGTTTGTTGTCACTAATCTAATTATTAGGAATTGAGACATGATATTAACCAGTAGTCAAGATTGTTCATTGCCACACACATAATATTTTAAACAAAAGGGTTTCTTAGTTTTGTTTGCATTTTTTTTTTCATTATCTGTAGTTGGAAACTATTCAATCAGATGTGGAAACTGATCGTAAGAAGAATTTATGTAATCTATGTGAGATCTTAGAATTGTCCATTTTAGTGTTCCTTAACATTTATATTTAGTTAAATGTTTGCTCCTTGTTTTGTTTTGTTTTATTTTCACTCATACTTGAAACCTCTGTGGACAGTGGTGTTTATTGGAAGACACATTGCTGTTGTTTGCTTAGTGACAATCTTTTTAGCCTATCAAATCTTCTTTCCATTTCAATTATATTTTTTCACTGCTATTTTTGTTTCTGATTTCTTGTAATCTGTGGAATGCAGTCAGTTGGCAATAGAGTGGGTGTAACCGAACCTTTTTTGATGCGCATGGCACATGGTGCCTCATTTCCTCAAAATAGAACAAGAGGGAAAAAGAGTGCTTTTTCTGAGAAATTGCAAACTCGAAATGTCGTCGCTGATAATAGCTTATCTTCAAATGAGCGAACTCTTCGAGTATCTAGACGCTTTTATGTTGCACTGATGTTATCAAGGCTTGTACAGGTAATACAATGTTTCAGTGCGTTTGAGGATTGCTCTTGTTATGCCTTTTGTTTAATGTTGTTAACTAATAGTAGAAGTTGGGATACTAGGGAGATTATAAAAAAAAAACAAAAAACAAAAAAAGAAAAGAAAAAGAGAAACAATAGAAATTCATCTTCGGCTTCCTTATTGATTACAATATAGGAAATCTTGTGATGGGATTATTAACCATTTTCTAAATTAGTTTTGAAAGACATCTTAGTTTTTGATACATTTCTTTTCCTGTAGGGAGATGTAGACTCCTCTGTAAGTATCGTTTTGTGAACAAATCATCTACATGATGGTTTTGAGTAATAATTATTTTTACAAATTTGTGCCTTTGGTAGGAGGTACCAGTTTCTGATGTTTGTGAAGCTTTCAAAGTTGCTAGGGGAATGATTCAAGCTTTACAAGAAAATGCTGGCAGATTTGCCTCTATGATATCAGTATTCTGTGAGAGGCTTGGCTGGCAAGATTTACAAGGCCTTTTTGCCAAGTTCCAGAATCGTGTCTCGTTTGGAGTTAGGGCAGAAATTGCTGAGCTTACTGCAATTCCATATATTAAAGTAGTGTTACTGTTAAATCTCGTCAATGAATTTTTTAATATGTTGTTTTATTTCCTTGCATGTTTATCATTCAGAAACTCAATTTCATGCATCATATTTCTGCTTGTTAAAGGGTTCGAGAGCCCGGGCACTTTATAAGGCTGGTTTGCGGACTCCTTTAGCTATTGCTGAAGCATCTGTTACTGATATTGTGATTGCCCTTTTTGATAGTTCTAGATGGGCTTCTCAAGGTTAGCTTTCTTGATTTATTTTATTTATTGATAGTTCTTGATGGGTTTCTGTTGATCATCTATTTTCAAGAATGAAATCTGCATACAAGAATGGCTTAGATAAACAAAATCAACCTATTTAAGTTAAAGACAATCATATGCATCAACTTGTGCTATGTTAAGATTCAATAAAAGAGGATTTTATAAAACATATGTTCATGTTTAACTGATTCTTCTAGCTAAAACCTCTTTTTCAACCAAATCAGCTTTAGATTGAAAAATTGTGTGTTCTAGTTATTTTCTCTATTGTCTCCAGCATTTAACCATTATAGAAGCATGATCTTTACATGTTAATCATGCATGAAATCTCATATAAATTTAGAACTTTAAGCTTTGCCCACTGCCCATTGATGTAGATGTTCAATTGAGGAAAAAAAACTTCCCATTGCTACTTGTCTCTATGGATGTGTTGCTAATGTCCTCTTTGATGCTGACTAAGGATCAGTGTTGAGGATGAGTATTAAGGTAACTGTAAATGTCATAATATCGAAGATGAATATGGCTGGTTGAGGATGAGTGGTGAAGAAGGGTCAGTCACTGTAGTGTTTTGGTGTTTAATATAGTAACAAAGATGGCTGGATGAGGATGAGGTCTCCAGAAGGGTCTCTGAGGTGTATGGTAGTGCCAAGACGATGGTGAAGATACTTGGATGATGATGATGAAGATGGTTGAAGAAAGGAGCAAGGAAGTATTTATTTTAACCCTGAACTTTTACACAGGCCTTTTAGTGTTGATAGGGGGTTAAGTCTAAGTTTTTGCACTGCATCTCCAGTTTGTATCAAAATTTTCTATTTGAATTGAATCATACCAATTCTTGATTCAGTTCGATTCAGAGACAAAGTGCACATATAAATTCTAAATGTATTCTTATTGAGATTCATATGATTATGATACAGGTTTTGTTGCTGCTTAAATTATGATGTGTTTGATGTCTCATGGGATTGCATCCCCAAGGAATCACTTTTGTTTCTGCAAGGTCTAGTTGGCAAGTTATATTTTGTGTTTAAGTGTAGGATAACATTTATTTTTCTCATTCCTTAAATTTTTGTTGGCCTCCCTCTTTTTTAGTTTTTTTTAAAAAAATTCTTACAAATTTATAAGATATTGCTGGTATGAGCTTTTCTTTTCTAAACTTTATCCTTTTGCTTTGTGTAGATGAATCCAACTTGCAACGCATGCGGCTAGGCATAGCTAAAAAGATAAAGAATGGTGCACGTAAAATTGTTCTTGACCAAGCAGAAGAAGCAAGAATTGCTGCATTTTCTGCTTTCAAATCACTTGGAGTTCATGTTCCCCAACTGTCACGGCCTTTACTTTCTACTGTAGCTGAGGAGTCCGTTGAAGGCTTGAAATTGGCCTGTTCAAAGGATGAACCTATCAAGGATGTTCAGCTCACTGAAATGCAACTTGGAGATCATCATAGAGAACCATCAATTGAGACAAATAATTCTAGTTTGAAGGCTGCTAGTGTAGATGATAATGGTAATGCATCTGGAATGTTGATCAAGAATGAAACAGTTGGCCATCCTAATCCTATGGTTGATGTGGCTGTCATGTCTGACCAAGGAATTATGGTTGGACTAAAGGAGGATAACCATGGTGCCATGCCTGATGGTCCTATTCCAGCAAGTAATTTTCCTGGTGGATTTGATTCCTTTCTGGATCAGTGGGCTTCAGTTAATGAATTTTATTTTGATCTTCACTTCTTAAAACGGCAAAATCCAAACTCTTCTATTCTTTTTGAAGTCCTTGGCTTGGCCATTTCTTGGGAAAATTCACCAGTTTATTATTGCAATTTCTCTAAAGATCTTGTGACCTACAGTAATGTGAATGAATTTGACATGTGGGATCTTGCTAGAAATAGATGGAGCAAGATTGCAAAAATCATGAGGCAAGATGGTGTTGGTAAGATAACTTGGAATTTGAAGATTCAGATTCAGGCTTTAAAATCTCCATGTGTTTCCATTCAAAGATGTGGGAAGCTCAACTTTGGCAATGTCAAATGGGATGATAGTGAGATTATTGATAATTCGTTTCTTTCATTACCTAATATTTTTGTGCATAATGGAGTTGATCTGTGTTTGGCAAATTGGATACTATGGCCTGATGAGGAAAGCAAATCTACTCCAAACCTAGAGAAGGTATTTTAAATAAATATTTTTTTATTTTTTTAGTTTTAAATATATTTATGATCCATAAAATGGTAGAATTCATATTGTGATCAAGTATAAAGTTTCCATTCCTTTTGCAACTATTTCACACTTCATTATGTTTCTGGTAGTGTTCCAAATTGCACCTTGACTTAGATTCCTTCTTATTATGCAAATCAATACATGTGCCCTAGTAAATTGTACTATACATATTTAGGATTTTAGGTACTCATTATACATTCTAAATGCAGATGTGATAGTGTAAAAGGTTTCATGGACTAAACATTAGTTGTTAGATATGTATGGCTTGTTTTGCATGATCATCATTCGTGCTGCAATTTTTGATGTCTATTCAATATTTCAAATGTATATTCTATTTTGGATATTTTTCATGTCTCCCAATGTCTTGTTTATTTACAATACACAATGTTCTAATGCATTTCAATGTATTTTGCACATTTGGTACTTACTAGTAAGTATAAGCTTGTGCTAGTAAAATGCTAGTAGTAGCTACTAGTAAGTCTTTTTGTATGTTACTAGTAGTAACTATCTTGCTTTGGTGGTTTTTTCTCTAAATGCTACTACTAGTAAGTGGAAGCTCTGTTGCAAGATTTAGAAGAAATGTGTGTTGCCATGCTCGAGTTTGGTTGATCGAAAGGTAACCTTCACTCAATCTGCGTAATTGAAGTAATATCAGAGTAAACAAACTTGACTGAACCACATGCCTCAATCTCAATAAGAAATCACATTCAGAGAATCAACCAATTCAATGACCAACCTGTAGCTGGAGGTCAAAAGGGACAATAATAAGAGTGGACATAAATGTGATAATAGAGTCTATAATAGATGTGCATGTAGAAAATTCGCAAGATAAAAATACTGATTAAGATGGATGATCTTTAAGTTGACACCAATCTTAAGATATCACCAATTGTCATATTTTAAATTATCAATAATTAACCAACATTAAGTGGACATTTTTTTTTCTTCTTTAAGCTGAAGAATGTTTATTGGAACATGCAAGCTTTTGACAGATATAATCCACACGCTTGTGGAGTTTCATTTGCTAGATTTGACATCCCTGTAGGTTGTCAAGAAAAGGTTGCCTAGTCATGTTGCAGCAGCTGCTAATCGGGATGGTAGATGGAAAAATCAAATGCGTAAAGCAGCACATAATGGTTGTTGCCGTCGAGTTGCACAAATACGTGCTCTCAGTTCCTTTTTGTTAAAGCTAATCGCTTCAGAGGGGCTTGCTGAAGTGCTCTCTAAGATTGAGTATCCATTGGTACAACTCATTGCTATTCAGAATTCTCAATAATGCTGCAGATATGGAGGCTTGGGGGCATATGACCTAATTTGTTTTCCTACTTTATTCTTGTACATTCACTATAGGTGGAAGTCCTTGCTGACATGGAGCTTTGGGGCATAGGTGTTGACATGGAGATATGTCTTCATCAGAGGCATATTTTAATAAGAAAGTTAAAGGAACTTGAGAAAGAGGCTTATAGATTGGCTGGAATTTCTTTCTCCCTCTATAATGCTGCAGATATTGCAAATGTCCTTTATACACATTTAAAGTTGCCAATTCCCCAGGAGTCTGCCAAGGGTAAACTACATCCTAGCACTGCTAAGCATTCCTTGGATCAATTAAGGTATCTTTTCTAAGAGAGATTTTATTTTCTTGTTATCACTTACTGTCGTTTCTTTCTGCGAAATTGTACTTGATAATTGTTTGGATCATAATTTCTATAAAATAGTTTGTTGTTTCTGTATCTTGTTTGTTGATTAGGTATAAATTCACCTTTTTTACTAAAACTCTTCTAAGCAGCAGTTGCCATTTTAGATGCAAGCCTTGATATTGTGTTCTTGGGTTTCCTACAATTTGGAGCGATGTTTTTTTAAGACAGAAGATAGACCTAGTAACTGGGTAGCTCGGTGCACGAAACTCTTGCCAATGTGGGGTCGGACCACATTAGGTCTATTGTACGCAACCTTACCTTATATTATAAGAGGTTGTTTTTGTGATTCGAACCTTTGACCGCAAGATCATACAGCAACAACTTTACCATTGCTCCGAAACTCCCATTCAGCATGCCTTTATTATTTGACAAATCATAGAAGAAATTGCGAAGCTTGTTTTAACTGTCAATCAGATGGAGTGTTGTTTCCTAGAGGTTAAATTTGATGGAAGCTCAAGAATTTATTCTTCTTGGGAAGTCCAAAATTATCGAGAACCATAAAAGATATGATTGTCATCTCAGCATGTGATCATCTTGCATTTGTGATATTTAGGAGTATCTTCCACTTAGAATTAGTCGTTTTCATTTATGAGTTATTATTTATTATTTTCTTTGGCATTGATTGTTTTAGCTGTTCTTAGGATATTGTTTCTCATTGTTAATATCTTTGGAAGGTGTTTATGATAAATATGACAGAGCATGAATGAGAGAAAGGAAGAGAACTTTGGATTAACGTTCCTTGTTGTTTATGAATGAAAATTGAGATTGGTGGTTTCTTAGGATGCTCAAATGGACAAGTGCATTAGTCTATAACCCAACTTACATATGCTATTATGGTTAGAATATGCTGAAGATAAGGAGGCATGTTGAGTTATGATGCATCATGCCCATGGTTTCTAGTGGTGCATGGTATTTCCTCCAAATAATTAGTCACTTTGGGATAGAATAAGGAGTCCATGGTAGAAGAGGAGAATGAGATTGCTAATCATCCTATAAGTGTATTCTGACTTAAATGATTGAAATTTATGTTTGTTTTTTGAAGATTCCAAGTGGTCTGGCTTTTTCCTAGAAATAAGCTACATGTTTTTACCTGTATGATAGCATCTTCATCGCCTGATTTATTTTTAAAAGAAACCAAACACAAGCTTTATGAAACATTTATGCCAATTTGAATATGAATTATGTTTGATTTTTTTTTTGTGGAAAAAAAAATGTTGCCTTCTATGAGACCAGTCCTTATCTTAAGGTTAATGGCATGGACTACATATGCTGGGTCTACATTTATGATGTGCTAGTTTCCATCTTGTTGATATATATGATTTCTATGTGCTGGGTCAAATTAACTCAAACTTTGTATGGTAGATTTTTTTTTTTTCAATTTTACAAATAGTTTTTCTTCTTTTCCAGAGATCAGCACCCGATTATTTCTGTAATTAAGGAGCATCGAACTCTGTCAAAGCTCTTGAACAGCACACTTGGATCAGTTTGTTCAAGGGCTCAACTGTGCATGAAGTCACAAAAGTACAAAATACATGGGCATTGGCTCCAGACATCAACAGCAACAGGACGCCTTGCCATGGAGGAGCCAAATCTTCAGGTTTATTATTGTTATTATTATTATTTTCATGTGCATGAACAATTAGCTGACTAGTGAGTTGCTTGTTATGTAGTGTGTTGAACATACGGTAGTTTTTACCACCCATCAAACTGATCAAGACAGCTCAAGCTCATTAGGATGCAATCATCACCAGATCAACGCTCGTGACATATTTGTTCCTTTTGAAGTAATGCATCATTTTAAAGTTTTGTCATCTGTCGCCCTATTTAGATATAAATTGACTAACAAACACTTGCATAATATCATCTTGCTCCAGGATGACTGGTTGCTGCTGACAGCTGATTACTCTCAGATAGAACTACGTCTAATGGCGCATTTCTCAAAAGATTTGCCTTTGATTGATCTTTTAAGCAAACCTGATGGGGATGTTTTTATAATGATGGCTTCAAGATGGACTTCTAAGCCAGAATCCTCAATTAACTCTGATGAGAGAGATTGCACTAAAAGGTTGATCTATGGCATCCTGTATGGTATGGGTCCTAATGCACTTGGAGAACAATTTCAATGCAGCCCTGAAGAAGCTGCAGAAAAAATTCAAAGCTTCAAATATTCATTTCCTGGCATCTCTACTTGGCTTGATGAAGCAGTTTCATCTTGCCGACAAAATGGGTTAGTTTACTGTATCACAGACTCACAGTTAATTAGAAGCAACACCACTTAATTATAGTCTAAATATTAAAAATGACAAATTTTCTGGTTTTACTGAGCAATGTGCAGTTCAAATAAATGTCAATTGCAAATAAGATGTGGTACTACAATCTTATCTGCAACTGAGCTGCATGAGTTTGTTGGGTTCGTGTGCTTCCTACTATTGTTAGCAGCGGAATACAAACAAATACAAGTACTAGTAGGAAAATACTAAGGAACAAGAAAGAAC
>JBAMIB010000061.1:2029975-2049057 GCA_037177415.1 Kaempferia rotunda | reverse complement strand
GTAGGACAGTTTTGCAGATCGAATCCTCATACACGTAAAATTTTCTCCTTTATTTTTTTACATTTCAATTAAATATATATTATGCATGAATTTGAGATATTATTATATAATATTTTTTATCACTTTGTATATGGCCCCTTCAAATTTAAAATCCTAGATCCGCTAATGTGTTATTAAGTTTGTTTATTATTTAATTATGTTGATGCCAAAATTACCACAAGAATCGGGTAGCACATGCATTATTGTTCCATGCTTCATCTTCCATCGTGAAACGGACGCGTCCCTGTCCACATTCTGCCGCAGTACGAGCGCACGCCCTTCACAATTAAAACGACCTCCTTATATCCAGCTGCACCCTAAGTGAACTTTCAGTGCGACTGGACACTGGGCAGTGCGAAACTGAGCTAAAAAAACAGTAAAATAAATAAATAAATAATAATAATAATAATAATAATAATAAACTGATTATTTTATTTAATATCATTCTAATCATATAATATAATGTAATTTCAATTTTAAAAGTCAATAAATTTTTTGTAAGCTGGATTATAAAGTAAATATGATGTAATTTATATTACATTACAATCCAAAATTTAATATGCTAAACATACCTTTAACTTATTTTATCAAAGTACACCTTCAACAAATTTATCGACACCGTTTCTCTCAATAGAGGTCGGGCGGCTGTGGTCGTCGGTCACTCACCGCCCGTCTGCCGCCGCACCACTATATTCCATATTCATTGCAAAGTTTGCGATAAACTCCATATTCATTGCAATTTTTGCAATGAAAATGATATTCATTGCAAATTCTGTGATGAATTCATAATTCATCACAAAAGCTTGGAAAATATATGCAATTGATGTAGCCAATTCTGTATTGAATCCATTGATTTGTTATAGATTGTAAAAATAAAAATACATTATCGCCATTTTAGGACATTTAATTTTTATTAATTTTTTTCCAATTCTATGACGAATCCAAGAATTTGTCACAAAATTAGAAAAAAAATTTAAAATGTAAATATATCTGAAACTGGTTGAGGGACCTAGAGAGATAGAAATGAGGGAATATTTTAAACATGAATTTATTTAAATCTCTTGATTATTTAAATTCCCTCAAACATCAATTTGTTCTAATATATTAAAAGTAGTGATTTTTTTTTTAAATATAAATTATATTTTTTGAACATATTCATGTTATAAAAATCACTAATAATAATATATTTGTTTAAATTGATGTTTGAGAGTATTTTTATAATTAGGAGATTTATACGAACATATAGGAACTAGTTTCATACAATTTTGAACTCTCTATGTCCCTTAATCAGTTTCAGACACATTTTTCAATTCTATGATGAATTCATGGATTCGTCACAGAATTGGAAAAAAATACAATAAAAAAAATGTTCAAACCTTGTTGAGGGATTTAGAGAGCTCAGAATTATATGAAATACTTCATATGTTATTCGTCTAGTCCTTATGATTATATAAATGCTCTCAAATATCAATTTGACCCAATATATTGAGAGCAGTAATTTTTTAAAATCAAAATCATAATAACATGTTCAATTAATAACTCTTTTTAGTATTTTTACTAAGTCATCAGTCAATTGAAGTCGCACTAATTGTGTTAGCTATGAAAGAAAAATATATTATGTAAAATTGACATTTCAGAGCATGGATATAATTAGGAGAACTTAACAAACATAAAAGAACTAGTTTTAGATCATTCTGAGCTCTCTAAATCCATCAACTAGTTTTAGAGAAATTTATAGTCATTTTGATGTTATAAAATCACTTATCTCAATATATTGGATCAAATTAATATTTGAGGGCATTTATACATTTAGAAGAACTATATAAATACATAGGCTGATGTACCTAAAGAACTCGGAATGATATGAAATAAGTTCCTATACGTTTGTCTATTTCTCCTAATTTAAAAAATACTATTAAATATTAATTTGACTAAATGTATTGAGAGCAGTGATATTTTAAATATGAATTTGTTAAAACGACTTTAAAAATAAAATTAATTTAACTGATTAAAAATATCAATCGTCTGAGAATCATAACAGGGGTATAAATGAAAATGAATATATGATTTAATCATTATAAACTACCCTATATTATTTAATAGTTTTTAAACTTTACGGTTTAGTATTGTTCCGGACCAGACCGTACCCGCGATTAATCCTCCGATTTAACCCAAATCCGGCTAATCACTTTCGTCTACTAACCTTCGTCGTTCTTCTTCCAAGTTCCGTACTCGCCTCAAACCACTCCGCCTCCGGCGGCGACAGAGTAGAGAAGCGCCGCCGAAATGGTCGGCGTCGACCTTGCTTCTCTACCTTCTCCTCGCCTCGCGCTCTTCGCTTTCCTTTCCGCCACTTCCCTCTATTTCCTCTGGAAGTCACGCCGCTGCCGCCTTCATCCCTCTGCCTCCTCGCTTAAACCCACAAACCGAAGCCCCAGGGGCAAGATCCTCTATGCATCTGCCACCGGAACGTCCAGATCCCTCGCTGGCCGCCTCTCTGCTCACCTCCGTTCCCACGGTCTCCCCTTCGACCTCGTCGACCCACGCCGCTACGAGCCAGAGGACCTTCCCAAGGAAAACATCGTCTTGATTGTGGCATCCACGTGGGAGGACGGAAGGCCGCCGCCTGACGCCCAGTTCCTCTCCAGATGGCTCGCAGAGAGCGCCGCGGACTTCAGGGTCGGGTCGCTGCTCCTGGCCAGTTGCCGGTTCGCCGTATTCGGGGTCGGGTCAAGGTCGTATGGAGACAGTTTTAACGCAGCGTCAAAGGATTTCTCTAAATGGATGAGGGCGCTCGGGGCCTCGGAGATGGTGCCGTTGTGGGAGGGAGACATGGATTCTGGCGATGTTGACGATGTGTTTGAGTTGTGGTGTCGGAAAATTGTGGGATTGCTCAAGGGAGACTCAGTAGCGGAGGATGGGCATTTTGATTCTATGGTGGAGAGCAACGGGCTTGAAGTTTCTGATGAAGATTATGATGAAGAAACGGAAGTGGAGGACCTCGAATCGGCTGTTGTAGATATGGAGGATATTGCTGGTAAAGCTCCTCCAAGAAAGCTTGCTGTTGCTCTGACAAATGGTAGGGAGAATGGTGTCAGAGACATGGTGACACCAGTTATTAGGACTAACTTAGAGAAGCAGGTAAACTATGTTGATCTATCTTCAGTATTGACTTCTTTGCATTTTCATTAATGTAGGTTTATGTATTTACTTCTTTTGCATTTACATTAATGTAGGTTTATGTAGTCATATTTCTTTTATTTCCTTCACCAAACTTTTAGAACTAGCATAATTATATTCCCATTTCTTACATCATTGTTGCAGGGATATAAAATTATTGGCTCACATAGTGGGGTAAAACTATGTAGGTGGACAAAGTCACAGCTTCGTGGCCGTGGGGGTTGTTACAAGCATTCTTTTTATGGTATTGAGAGTCATAGGTATAATGAAGCTACTCTCATTTCTTTTTGCCTTTCTAGTTGCTTCTCAATTCTCATACATTGTCTATCATTTTTTTAGTTTGCTTTCTCTGGTTTGGTTGTTCCCTTGTCCTTTTGAATCTGGCTTCTGGTTTTCATAGTTTTCGACTAGTTCACAGTGCAATATTTACTTGAAGAAAATTTGAATCATTTAATTTTTATTTTCAGACACTTAATTGTTGTAATTTTTCATTGCCCTTCACCAATTCACTAAAGTCTAGAAATGGAATTCTGTCAAGAAAGTTTAACTAGAGCAGTGAATGATGGATTGTGTAGTTGTTTCTATTCATGCTGGAGGCAGATATAAGAGCATTAATAGCTAAGATATTTGAGCAAGAGATCTTTGCCAAATATAATTGCTGTGCTTTTTTTGTCATCAACGTGTAATCATGCTTTTGAACATAGCTTAACACGAGTTAAGAGTCAATTTTTGTTGATAATGTAACAATTAACAATATCTTAGATAAAATATCTATTTTCCTGTTAGAAATCAGCCTATCTTAATGTTGAAGACAAACTTCATGAAATAATAAATCTTTCTGTTTGCTTGCTTGTTGAAGTTCATTCATTATTTGGTTTATTATTGGTTTCAGGATAGATATGGATATGTAAATACAGTTATCAGACATTATTCTTATGCTTGTTTTATCTCATTATCATGGGATAATGAAGCTATGTGAATGCTTTTAGGGCAGAGTCAAATGAAAATTTCATTTAGCAACAGGTTGCAATGAACAAAAGATTCTGAAATTTGCATGATTGAAGTAGCAAAGCTCTGGATGAAATATTGAAGAAATTGTATACGTTGCTGGCTAATTAGGAGGATGGTAGCCTCTGAGATAAAATGGTTTGAACAATTTTTCACTAATCAAGTTATAAAAAAAATATGGAATGTAGAGATGCACCTTCAGAACACTTCTTGTTAGATAGAAATGGTTTTCATTTATGCTGAACTGGTGGAAATATTTTATTTCCTTGCATATTTTACAGATGTATGGAAGCAACTCCTAGTTTGGCTTGTGCAAACAAATGTGTATTCTGTTGGAGGCACCACACAAATCCTGTTGGCAAGAGCTGGCAATGGAAAATGGACAATCCTCTTGAGATTGTAGATGCTGTAGTCAGTGAGCATACCAAAATGATTAAGCAAATGAAAGGTGTTCCAGGTGTGCCTTGCTTTCCTATTGTTTGGGCGCAGCTGGTAGAAATATTTCCCCTTTTGCATGTTTGTTCACAATGTGTCATAATCATCCTCATAAGACCATGGAACAATTCCAACTATTTGGGGTCAACTACATGGAGCTATATTGTTAATATGTCCAGGTCAATTAAATCATAAGGCCATTTCCTGAAAGCACTTGACTGATTGTTTTCTTGATTTTTTTTTTCACCTTATAATATTTTGCTTTACTATACTCCAATTACTTATCAATTTATACAAATTACATAATGTTGTACTTTCTGTTATGACTATATATGCATGCACATATTGTATAGATAAATTTATCTGAACTAATGAGTTAAGTGCTCTACCATTTGGTAATTTTTTCTTGATATATGTTCGTCTAGTATCTTTCTTTGTTTTCCTTGATATATGTTTGTCTAGTATAGTCTTTAATTTTTTTTCCCTTGATATGTGTTTGTCTATTATAGTCTTTTTTGTTTTATCTTTTTCAGCAATATTATGTTATATATAGCTTAAGTTTTCATTTAAGTCAAGGCTTGCTAATTTAGTGATTCATCCTATTTCTTTCATCAAAGTGGGAATAACTTGATGCTATTTTCTCCATTTTCTGCAGGTGTAAAGACGGAACGTTTGTCTGAAGGTCTTTCTCCTAGACACTGTGCTTTGTCACTTGTTGGTGAACCAATCATGTATCCTGAGATTAATGCACTTGTTGATGAGTTACATCGGAGACATATATCTACTTTCCTTGTCACAAATGCTCAATTTCCTGATAGGATAAGGATGCTGAAGCCCATCACTCAGGTTTTGTTCTTCCTATGTCATAAATATGATATAGAATTTGATATTAACTTATATAGCCAGAAGGTAGGCTATAATGTTTGATTTCTATTTCTATGGTTACAGTTATATGTCAGTGTAGATGCAGCTACAAAAGATAGCCTTAAGGCTATTGATAGGCCACTCTTTGGTGACTTTTGGGAGCGTTTTCTGGTGAGTATCTGCATAATTAAATAGTAATTGCTGTAATATCTTTATCAAATGCTTAGCATGCTACATGATATAAGTTTGAAAATTTTGAATTCTTCCTTGTCAGGTGCATGTGGAATAATCTGGTTAAAATAAACATTCACAAATCTAGATTTTTAAGTTAGAAACTTAGGGGGCATTTGGTTCTTTTCTAGGAATCAGAATGAGAATGAGAACGATAGTATTGTAGAATGAGAATGAGTATATGCATGAATATCACTTTTGAAAATAATGTTGGGTTAGTTGAATATTTTCTATTAGAATGAATCAAAATTTTCTTTTTTACCTATAAAGAAAAATAAGAGAAAAGGTAAGATGAGAGAGAAAGTTAAATGGGAGAGAAAAATATGAGAGAGAAAAAGGTAGAGAAAGTGTGATGAGGAGAGAGGGAATATGATGAGAGAGAAAGTATAATGAAAGAGAATGAGGAGAGAGAAAGTACGATGAGAGAGAGAAAGTCTGATGAGAGAGAGTGTGATCAGAGAGAAAGTGTGATGAAAGAGAATATGGAGAGAGAAAATGTGATATGAGAGAGAATAAAGAGAGTGTGTGATGAGAGAGAACGAGGAGAGAGAAAGTGTGATGAAAAAGAATGAGAAGAGAGAATAAGAATGAGGAGAGAAAATGTGATAAGCGAGAATGAGGAGAGTAAAAGTGTAATGAGAGAGAATGATGAGAGAGAAAATATGATGAGAGAGAAAATGTGAAGAAAGAAAACGAGGAGAGTGAATGTGTGATGAGAGAGAATGAGGAGAGTGAAAGTGTGATGAGAGAGAATGAGGAGGGTGAAAGTACGATGAGAGAAAAATTGAACAAATATGTTAGGGATATTTTCGTCCAAAATAATTTAGATATAGCCAAAAACTTAGATTTCATTCTCATCAACCAAACACAAGAAAAGTGAATGATATCAATTTCCCATTCCCATACCCATGTACCAAACGCCACCTTAGAATACCTTAGAATGAGGGTTTGAATAGGCTAGATTGCTCATCCAGATTGTCGGTTGACCCTATTAGATTTTGGGATTATTAGGAAATAATACTAGATATGCCTTAGTTTTTTTTTGTGTCATCCAAATAATTTTAGCAAATCAAAACATAGTGGTGGAACAAAATGTTTTCTATGCAGATGCAATGTTATATTATAAAATAAATTATAAACTCATGTGCATGGGTAATTATATTATCAAGAATATTGTTTTCCAGAATAATTATTAAAATGCTTTATAATTAGAATGCACAAGAAGAACATACTTTTCACAGTAGTTGTAATTTGGACTTTAAAGCTTTAAAAACCATTCCATAATTGTTTTAGCTTTGACAATAAAAGTAAACAAACAGAAATTTGGCATTTAATTTTTTGTATATTCCATAAGTGCCAAAAGAAAATACTTACATGTCATAATTGTCCTCGACATAACTTGATCAATTCAAATCTTTGCACAATGGTTGCAGTGTTGAAGCTATTGAAAGACTTTATTACTGAAAATTGCCAAATAATTATTTGACATTTAATCCTCTATACCGTTATACAAATCACTTTTCACAATCTTCATTATTGAAAAGTTCTCTCCAAACTTGCATTAAATTCTTAACTAAGAACAACAATTACTTCACAAACTTAAATTAAGGGATAGAGAATGTCTTTTTTATGGTCTCATTTTTTTTGCCAAATAATTAAAAAAGTTGATGGCTAAAAACTGACATTTTGAAATTCTCTCCTCACTTGCAACCCAATCCCATCTTTGCATCTCCTAGTTTTATGGCTTTAGCGGATTTGCTGTAGGTAGAGGTGGCAAAAAGTTGCAGAAAGGTGGTGTTGTTTATTGTGGGAGGGCTCCTGCTATTTCATTGAAAGGAGATTTGGGTTGCCAGATTGGGTTGCGATGGTGAAGGCTTTTGCAAGTGGGTAAGATGGCATTGGGTTTTGAAGTGCTGTGGAGTGTTACATAGGAGACTCTTATTGATCTACGTTAATTTTTGTAGACTGACATTTGAGCAAGTCATCCCACGGTGTGTTGGATCCTTGTGAAGTGGGCAATAGCAGAAGAAAGGGATTTTTGATGGTGTACCTTTGAAAGGGGATGCAGGATTTGTTGAGTGCATTGGGATCAGAACAACATAGTCACTTGGCACTGCACAAGCAAGGGGAAGTTAAATCCATGTGTGTTTGTCAAATATCTCATGACTGTGTGCTTCTGTTGGAGGCCTTGCAAGAGGAAGAGAGTTGTGGAAACCTAATATAAACATGAATAATTGAAATCAGCAGTATCTGATCTTTTTTATAGTCTCGACATTATTACATGGAATATTTGATAGTGAACAATTTGTCTGCTCTTTCATGTCCTGTTTGTTTAATTTGTCAATTGATTTATATCTAATGTCCAGTTATGATGTTGCAAATTATGGCAGTAAAAGTAATCGATTATCTGTAGGGCTATAAGGTTCCGCCACAATGTTACCTATTGCTTGCATATATATTTTGGATTTTGGTTTATTGTATGAGAGCATAACCATCAAAAAGGCTGTTCAATAACCATTTTCCTAAATTTATCAAATGTTGCATTCATATGAGAGATAAATGCAAAATTTTTTACTTCAGATTCGCTTTTGATCTGCTTTGATTAACTGTTATCAGGATTCACTAAAAGCATTGCGAGACAAAGAACAACGGACTGTTTACCGCTTAACTTTGGTTAAAGGATGGAATGCAGAAGATTTAGATGCATATGCAAACTTGCTGAGTGTCGGAAAGCCTGACTTGATCGAAATCAAAGGAGTGACTTACTGCGGCTCGTGAGTTTATACTCAAATTTTATAAATTGTGCAATTTCTTTGCTCACGATACTAACTGCTGCTTGCTTGCGATAGGTCTGCTACATCAAAGTTGACAATGGATAATGTCCCTTGGCATTCTGATGTTAAAGCCTTCTCAGAGGCTTTGGCCAGGAAAAGCAGTGGCGAATATGAAGTCGCCTGTGAGCATGCTCATTCTTGCTGCGTCCTTCTGGCAAAAGTCGACAGGTTCAAGATAAATGGTGAATGGCACACATGGATAGATTACGAACGGTTTCATGAGCTGGTACATTCCTTAGGAGCTCACTCTTGTAATGCCTCTTAACTCACTGCCTTCTGCTAAGTTTTTCTGAAACTGGAAACAGGTGGTTTCAGGAAAGCCATTTAGGACAGAAGACTACATGGCTCGCACACCGTCCTGGGCTATCTATGGTGCTGAAGAAGGTGGATTTGATCCAGATCAATCTCGATACAAGAAAGAGAGGCGTCATGGAACTGCAAGCCTTCGGAATTAGCTGGTTTCGGTTTCAGATAAGATTATGCATCTTCCTCCATTAGTCGATCCAAATTATCTATCTCCAAACTTGATAAGCATTTTGGTTACCTAAGTTGATGTTTTAACCAACAAAGAGGAATTTTTTTTGGTAACATGAGCAAGATGAGTTAGTTATTTGTCCAATTTGCTTTCATAATATGCATATCCATAGACTAGTATGATCTCTATTCACTCACTCATCAATATTTATATTACACAACAATATTAAAGCAAATTATTGTATACTAAATTAATTGTATACAAAGCATCAACATAAGTATTAAACTATGTAAATAATGCAGTTATTTTATATTTATGTTTGATAATGTCTAACCATATACTTCATCAGCAACTTTGTGTTGAATGCTACTGTTTTTCCTGTTTGTATTTTTATTCAGTAGTTCCATTGTTTGGATTGTTTTCATTTATTTAGTATTACTTTATTGGAAGCAATGCTTCGGATAATTCAACAAACATTGTTATTAAATTACGAGGCATTCGTGGTGGTCTATTTCGTTTTCTCAAGTTCGCTATCTATTAGAGAAAAAATCTTTACAATTCGTCATAGATTAGTCTTGACCTTGAGATTCTTAGGATTTGCACCTAGAGTTTTAAGCATTGGACCGCAGCCCCGGGGCTATATTGCACCTTTTCAAATATTTCGTAAGTGTTTTTGATCAAGATCAAATCTTGATGAATGGATGTCTTCGGAAAAAAAATATATATATTTGACAGTAGACTGTAAACCGATATGAAGTTTATTTATTTTTTTTCACGTAATTTGAGCATGGACTCGACAACTGGAATGAGCTACCCTGAAGAAGAGACATTTTGATAATAAAATAGTGTTTTGACATTAGTGAAAATTTGGAGGATATTTTGATAAAATTTCACTCTTTCCACGTGCATAGACCTTATTAAATCAAACAAATCAATTTATATTTTATGGCACAGATAATTTTCAATGTCAAAACAATAAAAATGAAACATTCAGAAAGCTTATTTTAAAAAACATTAAATTAGTATTTTTTAAAATATTAGTTTTATCTAAAAAAAATATGATTTTAATATTGTTATAACAATTTTAATTAGTGTTAAATTTATTTAGTAAATCGTATATTTAGGTATTTTCCAATAATATTATCTGAACGAGTCGAATCGTTTGGTTCGCGGAGGCGGTCCGGTCAAAGGCAAGTAGCGAGCGAAGAAGAGCGCGAGACGAGGAAAGAGTGGCGACTGCAGTCTTCAGCGAGGGTCTGACGGAGCCATGACGCTGGGGATGATCAACGCCAACCCTGTGGTGCACGCCAAGAGGGAGAGGATTATTCGCTCGGAGGATATCCACTCCGACGATGCCCTCGACGCCCTCGATGTTTTTGGTATCCTGCCATCGTGCTTTCCTTTGCTCGCCTTGTTCTCCGATCTGTTGATGTAATTGCTTGATTTCGGTTTTTGATGCCACTTTTCTGGGAAAGTTTAATTTTTTTTTTGTCAAGAGGTAGGGGGATCACTGCTCCAACGGCCTGATGCCCTCCATACGTTCCGTCAATACACTTGTTTTTAATTCATTGATTGTTTCTGATCGGCGTCTTTTGCTGTTTTCTATGACAATCGGTTGAGGGATTTCATGGATCATCACTCCCGGTTCTTCCTATGCCTTTGGTAGTACGGACGAACCAATTTATTGCTTGTGTCTCTTGTCCTTTTTATTGCGTGTGAGTTCCTTCTCTTTGACGATGAGTTTTAGCCGTCAAGGTTTATATATATATTTGTTCTGTGTTAATCCATATATGTTCAGTCTATTTTTTCCATGGCTTTGTTGCCAATTTATTATTTTTTCCTGAAGAATAATGCTACTTTGGAGTCGTTTCTTGACTTCAGCGATTAGATTCGGTGAGGGATATCAAGGATCCGGAGCATCCTTATTCTTTGGAGCAGCTCAGTGTTCTCTCCGAGGAGTCTATCGCCGTTGATGAGAAGCTAGGCCGCATCAAGTGAGTGTCAATTGTTCTTTTTTCTCCATTAACCTGATGCTGTTATATTTATGGCTCGAAAGTATCCACTATGATGTGTGAGAATTTATTGAAAGTTTAAATAAGGTGGATTCTTTCATGTCCTTGTGTTAGTCCACAAATTGATATGCTATTTGCAATGAGAAAAAAATACGATCTTGAAACTAATAAGAAGAGTTGTTTTTCTTTTCACTGGCTTCTGCTGGTTTTTAGACGAATCTTCATTCTTTGATCACCATCACTACTCTATAATCATACCTGTTGTATATTATGATCTGAGTACTGTCTCTAACATTTATATTAATCTTCACTGTACTAATTTCTTCGAAATGTGTAGGATAACCTTCACTCCAACTGTTAAACACTGCAGTATGGCAACAGTAATTGGTCTGTGTTTAAGGGTTAAGTTAATGCAGTGCTTTCCCCCACATTTTAAGGTTAGTTATTATTTTTACCTATTCTCTCTAGGTTTAACTATCAGCACTATTTACAGTTGTGAAATGCTTGATATGTTTTTCTTAGTTTACAGAAATAGAATCAGAATGCAATTCATCTGATATTCTTTGTTTATTTAATTAGAATGCAATTCAAACTTTCTTATTGATTTACTGAAGTAGTATATATATATATATATATAAAATAAATTCAGTTTATTTTGCTCATGAATTATTGTTATAAATGTGACCAAGGTTATGAAGTTTGATTGCTGAACTTTGTGATAAACTTAGATTATAACTAGCATTATCGAACAAAGTTTTTGATGTTAGATTAACCGATTATTCTGCCTACAATAGCAAACAAGCTACAAAAGTAAATTACCATTTATTTAGATCTTATCTTCCATTTATTTTGTACCTGACTTACATGAACTATCACTATGCACACAGCTTTTTATATATGACTAACTATCAAGTTCAATGAAATTTCAGGTTGACATCACTGTATCTCCTGGTTCTCTTGCAAATGAAGAAGCAGGTGAATGCAAAAGTTTCTTATCCGTCTTTAGATTTTTGTATATTTTGTGAAGTATCAATATTATTTGCACATTTTAGGCCAATGTCTTATCATTACTAAATTAAAGAACGCAAACAGAGCATACTACATAGAGATAGAAAAACAGCCAAAAAAAAAAAAACTTTGCTATCTGCTTGGAGGAAACTAAATAGATATTATGAAGTCAAAGTATGGAAAAAAAAAAGATAATTTTGAATGTTAAAGGTTTCAAAGAAACTTAACAAATGTGAAGTAAAGGATACTTGATTTTATGCATCTCATAGAGCCCAAATCTAAGATCAATAGGTTTTGTGAGATTAGTAATGATTCAAATCTGGAAAAATTATGAATTTCAATGGAAAAATTGTGTAAATAACATGAAAAGGCTACATGATAGTTCTATATATTTAGAAGCTAAAGTGAAAGAATACTGACATACAACAATGACAATGAGCTATCAAATCAAACAGTAAGGTATAAGTATATTGTATTATGCCTTTGTGCTCTAATTAAATCAACATTATATATCTCAAGTTATTTAGATCTCTTCTAATTATATTGATTTCTTCTCTTGACCCTTTTTACTTAAGTATCCGATCTCACTGTTACTTTTGAACATGTTCATGTAATTCACATTCTATTTTTATTTTTTAAATTACTTTCAACTTTCATCCTACACCTACATGAAAGGTTCCATCCATTGTCCAATCTTAGGATAACAGTATTCTTGTTTTATTTTATGAGTTCTAATAGATGCACACAATATTCCCAAGTTGATGATAAAAATCTATATTAATGCCATAAATTTCACTTCAATGCTTACCTAAATCCTACGTTACATTGGATAAGAATATATTTTTTAAACTCTAGATGGCATAACAATTCCCAAATTTGATACAAAAAATAGCTAAGGATAGAGATGGAAAACCCCAATCTGACATTCCATATGTCATTTTGCAACCAGAATTCACCAGATACCCCTACAAACCGTAGGTATAATAAACAAAGACTGTAATCAGTTGCATTTATTGTAATTGTAAAGAAACTAAGCATGGAGTCCTTGGTAATGCAGTTAATAAGCAGCTGAATGACAAGGAGAGAGTCTCTGCAGCTTTGGAAAACCCTAGCCTCCGTCAACTTGTGGATGAGTGTCTCTACTCCAATGAGCTATATTCATGTTAGTTACTCATATTTTCCTTGTAGTTTCCACTGTATATCAGTTCTGTTCAACGGAACTGCTGGTTGGTTTTAGCTATATGTTATATAAATTCATCTCAGGTCATCTTGATGACTTGCGATGTTATGTGTTTTTTTTTGTTGTAGTTTTTGTAGTCTTATACGGAAGCTGTCTTCTATGTAGCAGTTATCAAAATAAATGTAGCAATATGAATGAACGCAGTTATATTTTAGTGTATGAATCAACTTTTCCTTTTAGATTTTTACTTGTATCAAATTTATATGATCTCTTATCTATTATTTGTGACCTATATTCACGTTTCTGGTCCATCCATCTATCTCTCTTTACCGTTTGCTTACGTTGTACTCATGAATAGAATGTACTCCTTGTATGATTTTGTTTCAATATTTTGGAGATCCGGAAACAATACTTATCATAAAGATTTGACAGCAACAACTAACCAGGGTTTGAATTCTCGAGCCATGTTGGTGTTTGAATCTTTGATTGAGATGTTTTGGTATCTTGCTGATGTTTTGACGTATGATGACATTATCTCAATTGAAATATATTAAAGGATGAAATAATTATAAAAAAAGGAATAAAATTAACCAGAAATATTGAGTTTCAATAATTTATAGAAAGATTAAAAAGATTTAATTAGTAATAATAAAATAAAATAAAATTTATTTACACGTAGATAATGATAGAAATATCCAAATAGCCGAATTCATCATTCATCACTCAACGCATAGTCTAAAATTAACCAGAAATGCCACCCAAATGACTACGTACACTAATTACAAAATACTGACAGAAAAGGGCAGTAAACTTGAAGAACTTTTAAACAGAACACACGTTCATAAAGGAAACATACAAAACAATCATACAAACAAATTTTTGTACATTGTGGCAACACTTTTAGGCCAGTGTATGTTTGACAGTGCAACTATAGAGCTAATATACATACAAAATCCTGCATTTTCTATTTTCAAACCAACAAACTCTAAACAAGTACATTTTTCTTCGATTGTGGTGCATTTTAGGAAAAACATTTACAATAATGATAAAAGGAAATCTCGGCTCACTCACTTAGTGTATCTCCATCGATCCTACTGAGATATGATTTCTAGTTCTGCCCACCATAGTGGTGACACTCTTGGGTAAGCGTCATCGGGTGTAATCGATGTTATCCCTCTTAAGCGTTCCGCAACCTCGGTCATTGTTGGTTTCTTCTCAGGGGGAACATTTATGCAGGATCGTATCACGTCTGCCATTTCAGCGATATGCTCGACGCCAACAGCCGTGAGAGTTCGGTCGACCATGTCCATGAGTGGTCTTTTCCCATTCAAGTAGCTTGAAGCCCAGAGCACAAGTAGACCATCATCCTCTGAAAAAGGAAGCCTTCCAGAAATAATTTCCAGTAGAACAATTCCAAACTTGTAGACAGTGTTCTGTCTTGCGATTTCATATGCTAGCTTTGCTTCTTTTTCTTCGTCCCAAAATTCAAGATCAGAAATCTTTGCTGCACAATCTTCAGTAAGATAGATGGACGACGAGCTCAAATTTCGAATGACTAGCTGAGGATTCAGCTGTTCCATGTGCTGGAGGCAATACGCGATGCCCATGATTACCCGTAGACGAGCGGTCCAGTCTAGTTGCTCTGCTTCTTTAACTGCAAATTATTTGAATGTCATATAAAATTTCGGAAGGTTCATATGGAGAAAAGTTCTCTCTAAATTACTAAACTCAATTCTGCTGTGAATTCAAATTCTTCCTCTATACTCCTGATTTCATATTGATTTATCGAATATGACTAATGATATCTGTGATTGTAATTTATGGATTTAGAGAATTTCTACTATGACAATAATTAAAACTGGCGAATATAGATACTCACTGTGTAAATGCTCAAAGACTGTCCCATTTGAAGCATACTCAAACACCATCATCCTAGCGAAAGGCTTTTCTTCTCCACAATAACCGACGAGGTTCATGAAGTTCTTGTGATTAACTTTCGACAATGTATCGATCTGAAAATAAAACAAATTCAATCGATCTAGACTCACCACCAACTAACTGTCCACCGGAAAGTAAGAAGACAGGGTACCTTATTCCTAAAGTTTACTTCATAACTTTCCTTCCAATCTTCCACCGAAGCGATAGCAGTTGTCACTGCAATTTCAACTCCACTTGAAAGTGTTCCTTTGCACAATGTGCAATTAGATGACGAGCCAATTATGTTGCTGAATTGTTCACATGCTATTTCAAGTTCTGAACGTTTGAGAGAAGGTACACCTGCCATCGACAAATATGATAATGAATAAAAATGGCAACTACAAAATTGATATACTGTAAAAATAAACATGCCTGTAACAAATGCTTTCTGCAATTGCCCGCTTAATCCAGTTGTCCATGGCATCACAGTGGCAGCCTTGTTTGCACGATAACATAGAAAATATAAAGCAGCCATAGAAACAAGGAACACTATTGCTCCAACAATCACCAGAGAAACAATCAAGAATTTCTGGGTGGTAGATTTATCGTCTCTTGAACTTAAGGTTGGAGATGCTGGAGGATGACTGTTTCCGTCGTTTGACTGGCTTGTAGGTGATGGCGCTGGTGATGGAGGAGATGTCTGTGTGGGATGAATGCTATTTGTTCTGACATCATCTGAAAGAAGCCTCCTGATAGTTGCATTTTCAACATTCCTACTAAAGATAAAAAGAGACTTAGCAATATATATATATATATAAAGTCTAAATTAAAATATAACAATCTTTTAGAAATTGAATTGAATTAAAATATAACAATCTTTTAGAAATTGAATTGAATTAAAACATAACAATCTTTTAGAAACAAAATTCAGTTTTATTTTCAATCTAATCTTGCTCCTTGAGCAAAATTTAATGGCAGAAGCAAGTATATCTGAAGCTTGAGAGTGTTTAGCATTTCAAGGAGAATGTCTACTTCAAGCTTGTAAGGATATTTAACGCAAGAACACTCATCAAACAAAAGAATACTAAATAGTTGATGATATAAACATTTTTTTAAAATAAATATTTTTTTTAGCCCATTGTCAACTTCTCAACTTTCCTATTAATTGTCCAAATTAATAGTAAAATGGCACAATTCATTAAATATTCTAGTGAATAAGCATGTGACATGGCATATTTCTAGTGTTTGAATATTTAACCTATAGTTTAGAGGTTCTGTAAACTCATAATTATGATAATTAACTCCAAGTATGATGTGGCATGTTGATGCATTAGAAAGTGTCATGTTAGCCATACAGTCAACTATCAGTTGACATTGTTAGAAGTCAAAACTAGATGTTTAGATTTGTTAATGAATAAATCCTGCTATATTAGTCAAAAAATGTAAAGTGCAAGCTAGATTTATCCTATCCATAACCCAAAAATTAAAATGGAAACCTTCAAAGTTACAAAATCCAAAGTAATTAAGAAGACAAACCTAGTAAAATATGAAGTGATTAGTTAACAGTATATTAACTATTTCAGAATGAAAAAAAAAAATATGAAAATATGAAATGCTAAAGAGTTAATTCATCATTTAAGTTGCAAAGATTCTTTTCTATTCAATATACAAAACTAATTCTATGATTGAGCAATTACCTCGTAACTTGTCTATTTGAAGAGACCAGCACTTCATCAATTTGCGTCTCCAAAAGCATGCTGCCTTCAGACAGGTAGCAAGAAAATATGCATTGCTTCCGATTAAACTGTAAGTTACCAAGATAATGATCACAGATATACTATCTGGAAAACAAAATCTATGCTAGAATAGGTAGACTATTGTACTTACAGAGTTTGTAGGGATGAAATTTTTTCAAGTTCAGAAGGTAGCGGTCCATTAAAATTATTATGACTCAAGTCCAACAATTCCAAATTCTTTAATCTCCCAATCTCCACAGGAATCAACCCATACAAGGAATTATTATGTAAAATGCTACAAAAAAAGAGATGAGTAAGGATAGTTTTCGAAAAGAATAATTGAGAAGCAATGCCTTCACTTCTTATTAGAAAGGCTATGCGTCAATAATTGCAAACTTTTATGAAGTGAAGTACTCTCACTGTCCCGCACTAGAATAGTGATACTGGTTAGCAAGAGTAAAAAGTTACTAGAAAGACCAAACAAGTTTTACATACAACATGAATAATTCAACTGCTCGACACAATTCAATATGGCATGGAGAAAAAACCATTGCTGGTTATCCATATATGTGCCTTGAATTGCAGGCACTCGTTAAGTTATTCCTCTGAATAATTTAAAGCATGTTGTATATTTACACACTTGCTAAAGTTATTTCCATGGATGTAGTATCAATAAGCTATGCTATTAAGATATTTCATGTTCTACAATTTATTATGATATAATGAATTAGATGTTTATCTTGCTCAATTATGTCAAAGTGACAACCTAATAACTAACTACTGTATATGTTGCAAAGTTGAAACAAGTATGTTTTTTCCTTCAATTTTTTTGTCATGGTATTCTTCTCAAGCAACAGATAACCTTTCAAGAGGTTTCATATCTCTTAGTATTTTAAGCTTGCACATGCTTTTCTTGGTCTATACTTTCTCATATCAGCATAAAATACTGAGCTATTCCATAAAGCATTTCTCCAGATTATATTCATCCTTTTTGGTCATTTCAAAATCCTTTCTTTCAAGACCAAACAAGTTCATGCTATAGAGTAGAGTTGTGATGCCTATTCTTATAGAATATACAGTGCTGTTTGTTAAACATAATCAATTACAAAATCTTAATTCTACACAGAACACTACTTACCTAATTAAATTTGATCATAAAACTTTATTAGATGGCTAGAACTTTCTGGGAATTTCTATAGATCCACGGTTTCGATTATTCTCTAACAAACAATTTTTAGTTTTCACAAAGTAAAGAAGAGCTGTAAAAATTACATGATCACAAAAACATAGCTAGAAGATAAATAATCAATTAAAGCTGACGAACTACTTAGAGTTTACTACAAATACTTTTCCCTTCTGCAAAATTCTTACATTGCTCTGACATGGGTGAGCATTCCAATTTCAGGTGTGAGTGCCCCTTTGAGATGGAGATCTCTCAGTTTCCTGCAACCATGGCACTCGACTTCAGAAAATATTAAACTAAATGATCACTGGAACAAGGACACATCAAAACAGAAAATTGGAAGTGCTAATTAAATAAGATCATTGAAATTTAACTTCAAAAAGTCATTTCATTGGCATTATCTAGATTGTTAGTCTACAACTGCCTAAATGCATGGTTATCAATGCAGTATATTTTTTACTTCCAATTTCCAATTGGTGCTTCTTAACATATAAAATTAAAGATGGGAAAGTAGCCTATTTTAAAGATGTTATTATTAGTTTAAAAAAACATAGGGATTTACACCCTTGGTAGTCTTCTCTAGTTGGTGGCTAGTGAACCTATCAGAGGAAGGTAGAATATGAAAGTAAGAAATGCCGCACGAGCAGACGTGACAAATATGCCCTGTGCAATGCGAGCAAGCAAAAGCCGGAATCATGGAGAATGGAAGGAGGCAATGTGTGAGTGATGCACAAGAAGGTGGTTCTGTTCTACTGCTTTGCACAGGAGGAGGCAGCGTGCATGAGCGCGATAGGCACAAGGTGATGAGGAGCCCACGAGAGCCATATTCGTGTCCTATGCACACAAGCAAGCAGAGATAATCATGCCTTGTGTGCCGGAACAGCAACTAAGCTAAATAGATATTGGGCAAATGAGTATCACGATGATTAAGATGGAAAGTGCTAGGCTTGTATACCTTTGTTAGTTCCTTCTCCATATAT
>JBAMIB010000061.1:2006285-2020076 GCA_037177415.1 Kaempferia rotunda | reverse complement strand
CACCCCCGATCCGCTGGAGCCGGGTTGGTGCCGGTTGGCGGGCGGAATGAAATGTTTCACCCGTTTCGACTGGCTCGGCACCGAAATCTCAATCCCTGATCTCCGCATTAATTGGATGCCACATTCTAGTAGGGAAAATATCCTATCAACATATTGTCGGAGTATCTCCGTCGCGCCACGTGTTCTAACAACCCACGTGCTATCCGATGTGCTATGCCAGTCCACAGGAAACCAAAGTAATTGGGTCGGAGTTCTAACAACCCACGTGTTTGAATTCAAGAAATTCAAATGATTCATCGACATAAACACTAATGTTATGGTTCAGAGTATTCCCAGGAATTTGCTTCTTGCAATGGAATACTGAACAAACGTTTGCTATATGATCTTCCATATTCATTGTTTCTCTACATTTCTTCCTTTAAAATTAAATCAGTAGTGTTCAATTATTTGCATAATTGCATCTATGTCGCATGATAGATATTTGCTTCTCTCCTAACCTTGTGCATTAGGGTAGTCAAATGTTCACTCATCTGTATCTATTGGCCATTTGTCACAGTGTGCACTTGTATGCTTTACTTTCTACATGATTTTTATCACTCCTTAACTGTGCATCATAGATACTTGACCTGTAATGATCAGTGATATATAATATATATCATATGCAATTCCTTGTGTAGTCTTCCATCATCTAATTTCTTTTAGTTTATTCGCCATAGTTTTTGCATAGATTTAATTTGTTTGCTTTCATAACTTTGCAACAACTTTCTTTCTGAAAAATAACTTTGCAACTATTTGAATCAAATGGGTAATTCTGTTGAGTTCCTGAAGTGCTAAATTTAGTTTTGACTTTTTCAATAGGCATTTAACTATGAGGCTTGCCCTTGGATGGAGAATATGTTTAACCCAGCATTTATTGAAAAATTATCTGAAGGGAAATGCTTTTTACAAGGTAATCCACCCTCTTACTACTTGACTATCACGAGTTTACTTGTCTTTAGGATTTCAAGAGACCTTAAAGTCTCTTTGATAGAAGTTATTTAGAAATTGTAAATTATTAAAAATTTGGAAATAATTTTTAATATTTTATAACTATTATTAATAATAGTTTATTTATAAAAAACATATTTAAAAAAAAAATTAAATAAACCAAAACATAAAACAAATCATGGTTGCGTTGCGGCGCCGTGGAGGTTTTAGGAATCTATAAAATTTATTATAATTTTTTAGAATTTTAAATAAATTTTTATACATTTTAATGGGATAATTTGATTAGGATTTTTAAAATATGTTTGGTTATCTATTTAAGTTAGGGTTTATTGCGTGATGCCTTCACTGCTGCCACTTTGTCGAGTGCCGGTGCCGGTTGGTGGGTAGAAGGAAATGTTTCGCTGGTTTCGACCGGTTTGGCACAATATTTCAATCTGTGGATGGTAATAGTTACACCTTGTTTGCTCATATGTTTTAATTGGTGATGAGTTGTAAATTATATGAAAATTTGCCACATGAATTGATTGATTCTGATTGCTTAGAAGTCATGATTAGATGAAAATAAGAGATCAGAAGACAGGAAAGTGTTAAGGAAAGATGTAAATGCTTGTTGACCACGCTGGGAAATTTGGGATACCTCCAGTTCTTTGCTGCTAGCTAGCGCTAGTGAATGAATAACATTCATAAAGTGGAGAGTGGTTAATATGGATTTTTCTAATAGGAAAATGATTTTAAGAGGTAGGACATATTTTGGCATGGTATATAAAAAAATACTTTGCATTTCTGTGAGGGTATTGTTTGGTTAAAGCATCAGAGAGGGTGAAATTGTATTGGGGAAATTGTTAGGATAAGATTATCCAGGATTCTGGGGTACAATTACATTCATAGCTAGGTCCCTACAGGTACGTACGTGTAAGTCCTTAACACTCTCCTTTTGGTTGGTTCAAATATATTGAAAAGACACCTTGTTGCAAAAGACCTTAACTCTAAGGTCGTGTCTGCTCTATTGAAATTGAGTGGAAAAAGGAAAACACAGCTTTCCATGCACTTTATTTACACTACTAAATTGAGTGGAAAAAGGAAATCATGCCAATTCCTTGGATCTAATTTAGAGCCAAATCACTCTTCTTTTTCTCCGTTGAAGAAGTATGGTAAATAAGGGAATGAAATTCGTTTTTTTATCTTTTCCTTTCCTTTCTTTTATGAGAGAGTAAACACACAATAAGATTTCTTAAGGATTTAGTCAATAAACATAAACATGCTAAGTGCTAACTGATCATTGGAACTCACAATCTTCATAAATTGCAAATTTTCTCTAAGGAACTGGTATTCAATTTATATATATGCAGTCCTCTCATGAAATACTTGATTTGAGCTTCATTGGCTCGACTGGAGTGTTACCCAACTCAGCTACAGGTTTAGGGGAAGACAAGGAATGGGTTCCATGGAAATGAGTATATTCAAAGAATAAGATTAGTAAAAATAAAATCGCACAGTAAAAGTAAAAACACACTGATTCTTTGCGGTGGCAATGATAAGTCTTATGACTTATGAGTATGATAGTAGCCAAGGGACACAAACTCAATAGACCGGGGAGAGAGTTTGTCTGCCCTAGAGATAGGAGATCAGCAAAACAAGTGCAATCAAATACACACGAGGAAGACAATAAAGTATCATAAGGAAAAGCAATACTAAAGGGTACATGGCGATGTAGAATAGTGGATGTCTACAATTTATAAGGTAGCATGCAGTAGAAACTGCATCGTTGCAGAGCCTCAAAGGAACTCGCATGTGAAGTAACAAAGTGCAAGTTGTCTGAAAGTTTATATTCTCTCAGTAACACCATTCTATTGAAGTGTGGGGATAAACCAACTCTTCGAAGGAACCATAGGTAGAGAGGAAAAGCTGGAAGTGATATGAGAAATATTTTTTTAGCAGTATAACTTCTAAGAATTTTTTTTATGGACACGCCAAATACAATTTTTTTTCTCACTGTAAAGAGAATAGAACATAGAATAAATTCTGCCATTCTCTTTCACTAAGAATGGTCATTCCATTTTATAATAGTCATCAATGAATATCAGAATGCCATTGTTGAGGTATTTTCTAATTGACAAGGATTGTTAAGGTGTTGGAGTACTAAGGTAAACCTTTGCAGCCCTTGTACTAGTCTTGTTGTGAGTCCGTGGCTAAGCAGTAGAAGACGAAGGATAAGTCTCTCAGGTGGATGATTGCAGTCTGCCTATTCTGCTCCCCATGAGCCTCTTGGAGTTGTGCTCTCTTCTACATGCCTGACTTATCCCTTTTCTTTTTTCATTTCTGATAGTGCCCATCTAATCTAGTGAGCAATAGACCATTCACTCAGTGGTCAAGGGCTACTGCTACTATATTTGTTGTTTAGTCCGTCCACGAAGCCTTTTTAGAGTTCTTTTGTCCTCATCCCTCTCCAAAGTTCCCTTGAAGCCATTATCCTTATCTCATGGACAGCAGCGGTTAGAGAGTATAGGCATAATGTTGTCAATTTGATGAGGTCACATTGGTTGGCTGAGGTTCTGCAAAACGATAATAGGATAAATGATGGTGTATGTTGAAAGCCTACATATCATAGACGGGTGCATGTGTAGAGGTTGATTCTGATGCCAATTAATGCAACATAAAGAATGACAGAGAAAAATTAATCTCTCGAAGAGAACTCATTTTATTAATTGAAAGATAAAAGAAACAAAGGGGTTAGGCCTCTTTAAATCAACATCGAATATTTTCTCCTTAAAATTAGATTAAAAAAAAATCAAAATGTCGGTTAAAAATGTATATTTTATGGAATTCTTCAGCTGTGTGATCTCATAAGGTAGTCTTTATTCCAGGTGTTCCAAATGTCTAGTAAACATATTGATGCAGATCAGAGGATAACCCAAGATGTTGAGAAATTGGCATCTGATCTCTCAGGACTGGTTACTGGAATGGTAAAGCCATGTGTAGACATTCTTTGGTAAGTCATTTGGTTGTGAAGTAGCTTGTCTGTAAACTTTATCGCTACCCAGGAGTTATTATGAATAATTAATGTAAATCTGAGTCTGCTGGCAATGCTTGAAACAAAGGTTCACATGGAGGATGAAACTCTTAAGTGGATGGAGGGGAGTTACTATATTATATGCCTATATGATTCTTGGTTTGGGATTTCTAAGGGGCATTGCTCCTGAATTTGGTGCCCTATCAAGTAGGGAACAGCAGCTTGATGGGGCTTTTAGGTAAAAGCTTTACACTCCTGGTCAATGAGGTTCTTTGCGTTTTATATCTCATGTTTTGTAATTTACAATTTTAGTTCTTCAAATTACTTTCATTGTCAAGCATTTCTCTTTTTCCTAGATATATGCATGCAAGACTGCGCACACATGCAGAGTCCATTGCTTTCTTTGGTGGTGGCTCGCGGGAGAAAGCCGTGAGTTTAATATTTTTCTCCTATTAGTTTAATGCCAAGATGAAAATTGCTTCTTCATTTTATCCTTAATGCATTTTCCATATTGGTATCAATTTTCATTACCTGCACATAGGTGTTCAGATTTCTCATGGTTTATCTATTTCATTCTTTTGGTGATTTTCTTCTCTTCTTCCACCATATTAATTTGAAAGGGCTAAAGGCTTCTTACTGTATGATCAAATGATTGAAAACACTGAATTGGATGCTTCCACTCTGTTGTATACCAGCTCCATGCATTGTTAGGTTTGCAACATTTCTATTTGAGTGCAATTGTTGAGCTTCAAACTGATCTTCTTTTCGAGGAAAATGGAAGAGGATACCCCTCCCAAGTTAGATTAACAATAAGATAAATAGAAAAAGGATTCCAATAGGTTTTAAACTACAATGCATTATAACCATAAAAAAACATAAGGATGCAATATAAAATTATGGTGATTTCCATCCTTTTGTTGCCTCAACATGGCATGTGACAACCATTTGGACTAATTGAAATTCCTACTTCCTTAAGTGACTATTTCTACCTTTCCAGATTGCCCATGCTAACCCAAGAATGTAGTTTCGGAATGTGACATTTACCTGGTAGTGCTGCTTATAACATGGTCATCTAGAACTTGAACAAGATATGATGCCTACTTGCTCGTGTCAAAACTCAATCTTAGATTGAGAGATGATGTGAAATCTACTTGTTCTAATTTGAAGGTTATCAACTGGTAGTGTATCTGAACGTGACAAAAAAGAAGAATTGTTGTTAATTTTTTTGGTTTTATCTTATCTGTACTTCAACATAAGCATAGCAATTTTGTGAAATAGAAGAAGTGCGCTGGGATCTTTCTGAAACGATAACTTGTGTCCTTGTGGCATAGGCAAGTGAATGCAATCCTTGGCCTTCTCACATTTTGGCACCTTCTTTATAGGACACCATCATTTTTCGGTTTCTATTATATTATGCTGGGCCTCCTTTCTCTCTCAAAAAAGGTCAGCTGTGTAGTGTTCTTGTTTAAAATGGTCAAGCCAATGTCATTTATATTATTATCTCTCTGCCTGGAAGAATGATCATTAACTGTTTGATTGGATGACTTGAAAAATTATGTGTTTGGACTTAGTATCTGGTGCATATTGACTTCTAGTGCTCTGATAGTACTTTGACATGGTTCCTGATACGCTACATTTTGTTACTGTGAAGATGATTGATTCAGGATTCGAGGAATTTCTTCAGCACCGTAAGATCCGTTTAAGAACAAAATGCCTCTATGCTATAGTAGACGACTTCATCACTAAACAACTTCCTCACAATGTAACATGGATATTGAGTCTACTGTATGCTGTGGAGCATAAAGCTGATCAAGCATTGGCTTCTACTCAAGGTTCAAAAGCATGAGGTCATTTCCTTCTGTTAATTGAGTGACTAAAATTTTCCTTTGAATAAGTATAGTTTCTTTCACAGGTGAGCTCGCACATGCAATGCGATTTTTAGCTTCTGTTGTCTCACAAAGCTTTTTAGCATTTGGAGACATTATTGAGTTGCATAAGAAGTATCTTGAACTCTCTGGTGGAATAAACAGGATTTTTGAGTTAGACGAACTTCTTGAAGCTGCCCAAAGTGGTAAGTGCTGAGCAGTATTATAGCTATAAACTTTCTTCTCAAGTCAGTTAATTAATATTTGTTTCTGATTACAATCCTTTGATTTTTATAACTGTCTCTTTATCCTAATTAGAAGTTATTTTCTAGTACCTGATGATTTATGCCATATGTCCAGCATATGGCAATCATGGCTGTGTTGTAACTTTTCCTCTGATGCAAAAACATAGGTGGTTAGGTCATACTGGTGTCGACCTGTATTAGGTATTGAATGGTTCATGTCAGCACAACACCAATGCAGTACCATTCAGACTTATTAAAATTGTGATATGAGACATTGGCTTGATTGGTATGTCATGTTAGTCACTGTCTTGATGATGTTTTTTTTTTGTTACAAACCTGAAGTGGTCAATTCCTATGTGGATAGATTCCTTGCTCATTACAATATTCATGATTGCATCATAACCACAAAATAATAACACCACGAAAAGAATATTCAAATCTAAACTAATAATAAATGCTGGCATATTAATTATTAAATTGAAAATATGTTGATACATCTATCTCGACTCATGTTGGCAACAAATGAACTCATGCGGCAAAAAAGAATATGTACTATAAAAAATTACATTAAAAAATAATATAGGCATTGCACAACATGAAAATGAAATGACACTAAATCCGTCTCCAATATAATCACTGGGATATGATCTAATCTGAAGCAGAAAATCCGACCTCAAGTCTGTAAAGTTGGAACTAAAAGGAAGTGGGGCTTGAGCACACAAGTGCAAAGTGGACTATGAGAAGATGTGCATGATATAATATCTCATAAACAAAAAAAAAACAATGTCTTAAACATGAGAAGTCTCGTATCGTGTTATTGTGTCGGGTGAAACATTCGAAATGGTATCATTCCGATAAATCACCGAAACTCAATATCTCACTCGGCATCAAGGTTCAAAATCTCAAACCGTATAGTTTTGGTTTTTGACCGGAAAGATGCTATTTTAGTATCGTGCTGACGCTTTGATACATAATGTCGGTGATAGATTAGAGGTTGAAGGAGGAAGGAGATGAAGGAATAAGACATTATTTGTGCTAAGTAGTATCAAGTTTTGGTCCTTTACTGAATGATATTTCGACTGTTTCACCCAACATTATAGAAGATTTAAAACCATGCTTGACACAAAGAATGTCTCCTTCCTATGCTTCATCTCTTTCCTTCTTCAACTCCAATTTAGTACTGACACCATGCATTGAAACATCGGCATGATGCCAAAACAATATCGTTACTGTCAAAGATCAAAATTTCAGCACTGTTCAAGATTTTGAACCTTGGTCTTAATTCTTAAATGAATTTCATTTTTTCTTAGCTTCAAATAATCACTGTATCTTATTTCTTGTTATTTTCTCATTAATTTCCCTTTGTTCTCATGTTTTCTCTTTTATACTCTTTCCGATTATTCCATTTTATTATCATATAGAAGATCGAATGATCCGCAATTCACTCAATTAGGAATGAATAAAGGCCCATATAATATTTCATATGGAAGGGTAAACGACCCATAATCCACATAGTAAGGAATAATTCAAATCCACCCTGTAAGGATTGGTTGAAGGCCACATAAAATGCAAATGGATCCAAGGTTCCTTTGGAGCATAGAGCTCAGGCTCACAACATGTAATCACTAATTGTTCTCTTAATTCGATATAAGTTATGCTAATGTCACCAAGTTGAACATTTTTGTGTTATCTTTATCTTAAGCCCATATCTTTATTTAAGTATCATGTTAAGCTCTTGTCTTGTTTCAGTTACACTAATTATATTATCTATTGTCATTTACTATTCTACATGGAAAGGTTTAAAATTATTAGAGGTAGATATAAATATAAGGGTCAATACGGCTGAAAGATAAGCAGCAACAGACAAAGCAATAGTAGCTTTTGAAAACAATGTCTTCGTGCATAATATACCCACTAAGACAAAATAAAGGAAAAGAAATTAATTTTTAATTCTCTTATTTAATCCCACTACATTTTTATCTATTTCCCATTTCATAATTGAGCAACATGGTTGATAATCCCTTTTGAAAACATCATTATAGCTATATCATATCATCCATTCTATATAATTAATGATGCACAAGACATATTTAAAGAAACAAGTAGGAAACACCCATATGAACAAAGACAGATTTGTACTTGTTCTCCCCAAGAAACTCTAAACTGCTTTAACTGGTGGTTCTACATGGATACACCAAAAGAAACACATTACTTTCTAACCATAATATAAAAGGGTAAAGCAAGAAGAAAAGCTATGAACACAATGCTGATCTTATATGCATTTTGAATAAGAGAAACGTACATAAAGAGGGAGTGTTGACACTATACAAAGTGGAGGCAACTATACTACACTAGATCGCATAAGAAAAAGAATCATCCCAGTAAACAACATACAAGTTAGGAGAGCCCTCTTTGTTTGCTTCCCTAAATGAAAAACGATAACTGCAATACCAACTATTACTTGAATTAATGGAACAAAATATCACCCTAAAGGTATAAGCAAAAAATATCAAGCATGGGACAGATTTGTACCTCGTTGATTATCTTTAATACGTCCACACACGAAAACATGTTTGGCTCCCAATTGAAAAGAATACCTGCTGTGTTTCCATCAACAGTAAGCTCTTGGTACAGTAAAAAAAAATTAAAACAAGGGAAAAAGAAGCGGCCTTACTGAGCAGTGGAATAAAGGTCCCAATGGTGATGAGTTTGATAACTAAAATGGAAAAATGATACTAAACAATAAATCATCTAATTAGTGTAACTAAAACAAGACAAGAGCATAACATGATACTTAGATAAAGATAGCAAGATGGAAGGGAGGCTACATCGGTGAAGAGCATAACATGCCTCTTGTCTTGTTTTAGTTACTCTAATTATGTCTCTTGTTATAATTAGTGTAGCTAAAATTGGTGAACGACATAACATGATACTTAGATAAAGAGCATAACTTGTCTCTTGTCTTGTTTTAGTTACACTAATTATATGATAGCAAGATGGAAGGGAGGTTACAATGTTAATCACCGAGGAAAACTAAAATCAATGGCTACTAAATAAGGTTTGCATGCTTCATCGTGGTTCTACCAAAATCAACAAGGAAAAAATTGAGCTTCAAGGGACTTTCCCGAATGAAAGACTGACAAGATGCTCTCTGGTATTAGTCTCAACAAGTGCTATGACTGATGCACAAGAAGGATCGAGGCTCCCTCTATAGCATCCACCGATCTAAGAAGTCATGGAAAGGAAAATGAATAGCATTGATAGGAAGCTCTGCTAAGTCATTGGAAAAGAGAACAGTTGCTCCGACAAGGAGAGCTCAAAGAAAGACACACATCGGAAGCACCTCAAAGGGGAGAAGGGACTTGACAGCGACTACTAGGCCTTACAGCAGCGGCATCGCAAAGTGTGGGACATAAATAAGGTTGGCAGAAGCATGGTCTCAGGTTGAGATAACACATGGGAAGAGGGAGAGTTGCAAGGTTGTTCAGTCGCAGATCTGGGCTGTTGCAAGAAGGATCACAAAGAGGTGTTTAGGATCACAACTTTGGGTGCTGCAATTTCATGAGAGGGGAGGGGAGGGGAGTGGGTCACATGTGAAGTTTTCTGCAGGAAAACATAAGTATTGAATACATGCTTAAATTTTATGTCAGGCAATTAAACTAAGTGATATTGCCTTGCATACAACTCAATGGAGGATAAAGATTCATGTAGCTAATCCTGAATAATTGAGTTAAATGGCTTGATGATGACGACCACTAATGTCTATGAGGAAATGCATGTATCCTTACAAACATGAGTTACACCGATGAGTCATTGTTCTTCGATTAAGCTTTCTGTTGTGGGTTTTATCATTTTTCTCATTTAGGTTCCATTTATATTTTCATAGGAACATTAGATGCTGACTTTTAATGGCCAAAAACCACAGCATTAAGTAGCTTTTTTTTCCATTTTTATTGAGAATTTTGTTCGCACTGGTTCCTTTGAATTTTGACCACTTTATGCTACTTTAAAGTGTAGATGTTTTATTATCAGATGCTTGTGTAAGCTCTGAAGCAAATGACATGGCTTCTCAAGATATTGTAACATTCTGCAAGGTGGACATCGTTACTCCATCTCAGAAGCTGTTGGCTAAGCAGATGACTTGTGATGTTGTTCCTGGAAAAAGTTTACTTGTTACTGGTCAGTGCAAAGGTTCAGATATTTTACCATAGTGCAAAAGCATTACTTCCTTCAAAAAATCAAAAAAAAAAACATTCCTTTATTTTAACAAAAACTTAATAGGATTTCTGACCTTCTCCAGGTCCAAATGGAAGTGGGAAAACATCCATTTTCAGAATTCTTCGAGGTTTATGGCCAATTGGATCTGGTAGACTTATGAAGCCCTGCCATAGTGTGTTTTATGTTCCACAGAGACCGTACACAAGTCCAGGGACTTTGAGGGATCAAATCATTTATCCTTTTTCACATGAAGAAGCAAAACTGAGAATGACTACTATGGTGAGAACTGGTAATTCACTGATTCAAACCGCCAATACATACTTATTTATCCCAACTTGTTCCTCAGCATAAATCTGAAGGGCATTTTGCATACTTTTATAAAGCTAGTGTTTATTCGTAATACATAGCTGGGTTGCTGTACTGCATGTGAAGAATGTTGACATTCTTAGAAGATGCAGTGATATGGCCTATATCCGTCCAAATAATTTTGAATTTACTAAGTAGTTTGATGTTTTGTAAATTTATTTTAAACTTCTATTATTAATATTATTGATTAGATTCGAAATTATGAATTTAAAATAAAATATAAACTTATCACTATCTTTAAATGCAAATCGCATTTTAAATAAATAATTTTAAATCTACCTTAACCTTAATTTGTTGACATGTATGAATACTAAATATTAGTTTGTATAAAACATCCGCAAATTATGCTGTGAAAACTAGTAATGTTGTTACATGATTGAATATAACTTTTAAAAATATTTGTTTAGCTACTTTTGTGTATTATTGTTATTACAACTCCGAAAAAAGATTATTGCTGCTATCGATGCATTGTCATTTGTAAATATAAGTGCTAGTAAAAAAAATTAGTTCTATGAGAATATGGCTAGACATGAGTCATGTATATTAATGTTTTATGTCTTTAGAAATTCTTGAATTGTCATGATATATTGCTATTATCCGTGTGGAAACAAGAATTAAGGATGACACTATCCTACTATTGAGTTGAAGATTGTATCTGCTAAGGTTTCACATCTTGAGCTGTTCGTATGCCTGGTCAGACCGATAGGATAATTGTACTGTAATAACACTAAAAAGGCTATATGCTAAGAACTGATACAGCCGGTTGTTCTTCTGTGGGTACTCTTCTTATATGGTTCTACTTCTGTTAATACCTAAATGCATATTTTTAGCATAAAAATAAGGGAATAACTATTGAAAAGTTTAGATTAAGTAGAAGAATGAAATGAGATATAATCATCTTGCTTCCTTTCTCAGTTGGATTGTACCAACTTCACCAAACTTCTGAACTGGCCTCATTTTCTTTTAAATGTAAACGATAAGATGTTTAGTTTCTGAAAGTTTTGAACCACCTGGACAACTGACTTTGCATAATGGCCGCAGGCACAATATTGAGCAATATTCTTATTTGCCACTTAATATTTATTTGAATCATATGCTAGAACTATTATTCAATTAATTCTCACTTCTTAGTAACTCCGATGCTGATTCTCTCGCCAATTTTCATCCAGAACGAAAATACCACTCAACTAATTTATAATTAAAAGGAACTCCTATTTTTGTTTTTCGTACAATTGCTGATATTAGAAAGATGTTAATTAATCATCACACTAGGTATTTAGAAAGCAGGAGATGGGAATAAAGAAAGCTGTGTAGAAAATTAATCATATATTGATATTTGTTACTTTGTGTTTTGTGGACTATATTTATTTCAGCATGAAAATGTCATTCTCTTATCATGTCGCTTTTATTGAAATCATACTGTGCCAACCATGCTGAGACTATTAATTACCAAAAATCATTTATAATGATAACTAAAATTGTGTTAAAGATGATGAACATTTCATGGCCTTATGATGTAATACTATGCGCTCTGATATTTTATTATTTGGCATTAAATTGATCATTATAGTCTTCATCTCTACCCTGCAAGTATTTGGAAAATTTCCAGTACGGTTTCTTTACTGCTGCCTTCTTCAATGAATGTATTGATGTATTGACTATCTTGTGCATGAACAGAGCTCTTATTCTATTCTTTTATGTTCATTATCTTCAGGCCACAACTTCCTTCTAGATGATCATCTGACAGTGATTCTGGAGAGAGTTAGATTAGTTTATCTTCTTGAACGAGAAGGCTGGGGTGCTATTGCCAATTGGGAAGAAGTTCTCTCTTTAGGAGAACAGCAGAGGCTGGGAGTGGTAAACTTCATTTATCCTTCTATGATGCATACCGTAATAATCGTTCTTACTCAAATTTTTGCATCTTAATCACTGCTTTTTTATTCTTTCCAGGCTCGCTTATTTTTCCATCACCCAAAATTTGGTATCTTGGACGAATGCACAAAGTAACTATATCATTGTCCTTGAAATCTTTCAGACCCTTTTAAAATGGTTTTATCTGAAACTACCATTCTTTTTACTGTGCTACAGTGCCATCAGCGTGGATGTTGAAGAACATCTGTACCACCTAGCAAAAGAAATGGGGATAACAGTTATCACATCCTCCCAGGTAGGCTACAACGTGCATTATTTGGAACATAATAATGTGCATTATTTCCCTTCAACGTGCATTATTTCCCTTCAAAACTCAAAATCCTTGTACTGCTCATGTCGATCCACTGATATGCTTTATTACAGCGACCTGCCCTGGTACCATACCATTCGATGGAGTTGAAACTTATTGATGGCAAGGGAAAGTGGGTGTTATGTGAACTTAGCCAGTGACGTTATCTGTATGCTCTGGATTCATATTTATTGGGATTTTTAGCACTAACACGTCAGAGACGTCAAAGCTTCTGATTCCTTATATCCAGTTAACATAGATTGAAGCTCAGATAATAAACTGATCCAGTTCCCAACTCGACTAACTAGTGGGCTATGGTTCTCAGTTACACGCAAATGATTTATCTATGGAAAATACCTATTTGTGCCATGGAGAAATCTCGGATTAGTTACAGAATAGTGCAATACGCATTTGCAGCAAGTTGTAAGCTAAAGGGTTCTTTTTACCAATGAACATTGTACAGATTGGATTTTGCAAGTTTGCGTCTGACTCTTTCCAATTTATGTAAACTAGTTCATAGTATTGGCATTTTTTTTCAGCCTGAATCCAACTCGAGTCACCACATTTCGTATAGTTGTGTTCTTCTTAGAATTGACTCCTTCCTTTTATCAAAGAATGGTGATTGATGCAGAAATTCTTGAATGGAAAGAAGAAATTTTTGAATGGGAAGACTATGAATAGTTGTATGGAATGATGAAATTTTGTATTAGTGTTTATCCTTTTATCTTCTTTTTTGAGTAAACATTGTGTATGCCATTGAATACACAGATTGAATATATATGATGCAGCTGGGTAAACCTGGCTGGGTCGGGTTGTCGCTTCCCATGTCGGTTTCATACACCGACCAATGTCCTCTAAATCATCTAGTCCTAGTTCTCC
>JBAMIB010000061.1:1975277-1997907 GCA_037177415.1 Kaempferia rotunda | reverse complement strand
TAAACCTAATCCCTCCAAGGCTAAAAAGATATATACTAAGGTAGTATATGACTATGACAAAGAGAAGTTAACCAAGGATGGATCATACAAGGTTAAGTAGAATCAGAAAAAATTAACCAAGGACAAGGTGTCCAAGGCTAAGGAAGTTGAGAAGGTAAAATTTGTAGGCCAAGTGGTATCGGAGGTGTATCTGATTGGCCTAGCAATTATGAGTGAGTCACTTAGGGAGGTGACTAAGGCTAAGAGCTCTAGGGGAGCTCAAGAAGCTTTGTGACCTATGGTTGATAGGTCACATACGTGCCAAATGGTTTGGAGATAAGTTTGAGTGTCAAACCCAAGAAATTTACACAATTGAGTGGAGTTTCATGCAAGAAAATATGAATTGTGTTCATATTGCATGAAAATTGATTTTTGATGTAGAGATGTCATATAAACCAATGCTAGGGAGTCATTGTGGTTTATTATTGGCAGATACATCAAGAGGAAGCCAAAACTAGAACTTTAGGTCAATGTTCTATTGAATCATTTAGCTAATTTTAAAGTTTTTATCAATCTTAGGATCCGAGATATATACATTTTTAAATATATTTTTTCAAGTAGAAATTGGTAAAACAGACCTCTCTATAAAATTTGAGGATTTTTAAAGGTCTGTGGAATATTTGACACATTTCTGAAGTTGGATTCAGAATGTAGAATATGACTGTTTTAGTGTGTCAGTCGACTGATAACACTGTTCATCGAACACAATGGTTTTATGAGTTTTATTCGATGAGGTCAGTCGACTGGGGTTAAGTTCAGTCGATTGACACAGTCTGAAACTAATTTTTAGACTTGGAAAATGACCAATAGGATGATGTACATGCATGTAATCCTATGGAGGATTAATACATGATGATTATGATCATTAGATGTCAAAGAGTCTAATAATTGAGATATTCCTAGAGCTCTTTTTGAAGCGTGATAAAGGGAGAGAAGTGTCGGATTTAAGTGGAAAACTTACACATCCTTGCAAGAAATTCTAGCTCAAAGGGGAGCTTAAGTAAAGGGAGAGTGATTGCTCATTAATTGACAAAGGGAGAGTTTATCGTTATGGGAAAATCTTAACTCAAAGGGGAGCTTAGGTGAAAGGAAAGCATAAGGATAGGTTCTATAATATTATGCACGAGTAGATAGTTTATTTACTTGCATGCTTATTGTGTTATATTATTTCCATAATTTAAACGGGTTAGTTGTAGCAACTGTTGCATCGTTGTAGCAACTGTTGGACCGTTGTAGCAACTATAACTGTTATAACGTTGTAGCAGCTATTGTGTAATAGTTGCTACAATATTGTAATATCAGTACCACAATGATTGTTGCATGTAATTATAGGAGAGAGGAGAGAATTTTATTTTAATATAAGAAGAAAGAGAGAAAATTTGTTATATGCAGATGTGAGAGAGATTAAAAAAAATTAGCCGCATCTAATAGTCCACGTCAGATTTTACTCATGATCGTGCAGGAAGCGTTGACACTCAATAACATGTCATTTTTCTATCTCTCATACACACATATAGCCAAAACACCTGGTGTGGCGTGCAACCCTGGGCATCCCCTCACAACCAAATTGGTCGGGATGATCAAGGTTACTGTCCACGCTGGATGTGCAGGCTATCATAGCAATAAAAGATAAATGAGTATATATACTAAAATTTGATTAATTTAATAAATACATTTAAAATTTTAAATTGATTGGTCCAGCATTTTTAATTATTATTTTTCTTTTAAAAAAGAACAAAAAAAAATCCTCCAAACTCATCAACTCCCATGACACACAGTCCATTTATTCCTTTCATTACCGGCTCCAAAAAGCATCTCCTTTTCCTCCTTTTCCACAGCTCGGCACGGCCGCCGCCACCTCCATCTCCGATGGGCTTCCCCTCCGTCTGCTACACCGTCATCCTACCCCGCCCCGTCGCCCTCGTCGTCCAACTCCTCGACCTCTTGAAGCTCGCCCTCTCCGCCGGCCTTTTCTTCCTCGGCCTCCCCTCCTCCCCTCCCTACTCCGCCGCTGTCGATGACCTCTACCCATTCCCCACTTACCCGCTCCTCCACCTCCCCGACTCCCACCTCCCTCCTCCCGCCTCCGTCAAGTCCCGCCTCCCCGTCGTCCGCTTCTCCGCCCTCCGCTCCGACGGCGCCGCCCTCTGCGCCGTCTGCCTCGCCGCCCTCCACCCCCACCACGAGGTCCGCCAGCTCGGCAACTGCATCCACGCCTTCCACAAGGCCTGCATCGACAAGTGGGTCGACGTCGGCCAGCTCACCTGCCCTCTCTGCCGCGCTCCGCTCCTCCACCATCAACCGCCGGAGGATGACGATGAGGTCAGCCCTAGATCTCGCTCAACTAGCTAAGCTTTCTACCTGCTTCTAATCCATAAATGCGCCGCCTAATTTCCCACTTAAATTTGTTCAATAATTTGGCGATTGATTGCCATCAAGAGCCCTAATGTATAGATTTGGTCACAGATCGACTAACAGATCGCCTGATCTTGAAACTAATCGATCCCTACCAATATATATTTATGTGAAAAGTGAATTGAATGATACCTGCTTCTCATCTCTGTTTGCCAAAGGTTCCATCTTTGTCTCCTGCAAACAACGAAAGCTTGCCTCCTTGATCCACTGTGACATGTGTGCTTGTTGCCTTCAGAATACTACTATAGATCTACAACAAACAAGGAAAGAAAATTAACTAGCTCGATCTAAAAACTTCATTTAATTGTTTATGTTGATCTTATCTAGAACAGCTTGGTACTGGCATAAATTGTGTCCTTTTACAAGTATCATACTTTGATTGCATTAACATTCAAGCAATACTTCTCTGGAAAGAACTGACAGAGAGGAGTAGATCAAGTCACTTTGTCAAATGTGGAGGACCTTTGTCATCACTCACCTCACCATGGAGAGGGTCCCATGCACAGGGACTTCATTCATTGAAAGCTTAAACCTATCCCTGGTTTTCCTATGTGAATTGTGTTTCCTCTTGGCTTGGCTAAGTGGTCTGGGTTAACTGGCTAAGCCAAAAATAGGAGGAAAACATAGTCCGGTTGGATCGAATAGAGCTCACATATATCGGCCGTTGTGCCAAGAACATCCCAAACAAATCCAATATTTCCAATTCATTTTCGCCCAATTCGGATCTTGTCTAACTTTTGAAGTAAACCAACAAAGTGGTAGAGAGAAAGAAATCAAAATTAACACTTAAAATGTGGTGAGTGCATGATAGGTCATTTGGCTCTTTCAATGGAGGGACCATTACCACTTGCAATCCTAATTCGGACTCTACTTCTATGATCTATCAATGGGTGGAGACAAGGAGACATAATGTTATTCCCCCTCCCCCACTTTCAATGGTCGTACCAAAAACTAAACAGAAAAACAAAAACAAAAGTGGGTGGTGCAAATGTTTCTACTCCATCACAAGTATAATAATCAACCAAACAGTTTTAATATTATTTGTGTTTATAATTATAGGCTATTTTATTAGTTTTTGTCTGTTCAGTAATGCATTGTCTATTCCTTTTGGAGATGTAACTAGTCAGCATTGCCCAAGGTGGCCCTGTGGATTAAGATTTAGGGTTGTAGATAGGGTTTGAGGCTGGGTTAGCACATGACATTGGTGGAGCATTTGGTGATTGATGCTTTCTAAATCTTGAATTCTAAAGCCGTATATGAACTCAAAAAACAAAAAAATATATATATACAGGATTTAGTAACATCAAAATTACAGAAGAAATTACAATGAACTTATGATCCTACAAAAAAAGTAATGGATGCGCGGAGATCTCGTATTACCCAATCCAATATAGTAATGAATCTGATTCTATTATCAATCCATCATTAATAACAGAGTAGATTAATAGATTCTACATATGTAAACTTACATCCCATAATACAAATCTACAATTTACCTTTATATGAGTTATCACAAGATTGAAGATGAAAGGAATAGGAAGCAACTGCACATAAGGAGCTATTTGGTAACTTTCATCCTCAGTCAAGATGTCTTGCAACTGTTGGTGAGTCATCACAAACTTGAAGATATTCACAAGTTGCTGCTGTCCTAGTGAAACTTTATTGATTTGTCACGGAGCTTGAAGACAGCCATTCACGTGTGGAGTTATTCCAAAGTCATATCAGGGTTTGATATATAAAAAAAAAAAAAATTGGTAAACCTGTCACAATCTCACTAGCAGAATGCCGGTCGAAGACAAGATCAAGACTTGCCCAAGAAGTCTCAAATAAGAAGACACAGTATGCTTGCAGAAACCTCGCCAAAGAGGCATCTTCTGTATCAAGAGGTTTCACATGCCAATTGGCTATACGAAAGTTTCCACCGCCACTGGCTTGTTACAAGGGGAAGAAGGGTGAATAAATTTTTAGGATGGTACTGGTTCGGGGAGGTGGGACACATGAACCTGCCCTATTGTCTCATGCTTTGATGACACACGCGCTTGAGTACGTGCCTTTGTTTGCTACACCCAGTATTGCTTTCGGCGTTGGATAACACTAGTTTAAAAAAACAATTGATGATCCAAGTCAGATAATGTTGAATATAAATTTTTATCCATGACTTGGATAAATTAAAAAACATTAGAGGCGGACGGCTTAAAAATTTAATATTTATATTTTTTAATTGTATATTTCATTTGAAGAAAAAATTTCTATAAATACGCTAAGTTGAGAATCAAATGTATGATAATTGGGCGCCTTTCCGTTTCACCATAGCTTCAGGACTAGATTACACCAGGCATGGCAGTAAAAAAGGTGGAATCTGCCACCTAACAACTCCATACAGTCAGCCCCATTGGTAGCAAAAGACGATTTGCTCGCCCTTAGCTCCTCCGTCAATCCGTCTCAGGGCCAACACGAAGGAGGTAAATCATGGGGGCTACTAGCCCGAACAGTGACTAGTGCATAAGGGAGGGCAGACACCTGATTTCACCAGGATTTGACCCCCAGACCTTATTAGTGACAGCACCTCATGCACTAGCCATCAGTCTATTCCGTTTAGAACAATTATTGATCTTTGATTTGATGGTCGTGGAGGACAAATTGTGGCACAAGTAATTGTTGTTTTTGGTGTTAAATCAAGAGAAAATTTTGCTAGTAATTAACTTAAAATGGATTAGAATGGGACAAATTAAATTATTGATTGCTCCTTTTGTACGCATGACAAAATGTGATTCTTCAATCCAATGAACATTTTAAATAATATTTTTTTTAAAAAAAATATTTGGCAGATTAGTATTTAGATATTTTGAGCTAATTGGTCTTCGATCTCTCTATCCACGACGTGATGTGGTTGATTACAATCTCGACATCTAAATGCCAAGATAAAATTATTTTCAATTTAAGAAACAAGATAAAACCGTAGAATTGATCAGCAAAAGCTGCAAGAGTGAGGATATTCTACAAATATATACTGATCGTGTCTATCAAGCAAGCAGTTAGACACCGAGAAGGGCCTGCACACTCGGACTGAAGAGTTACAGAGGTGGTCGGACTCGAATCCGCTCGGCTCGGAGAGTTATTAAGGAGGTAGCACTCGGATCCCCGCGCACTGCACACCAAAGACTAGCAAACAACATTAGCGACCAAACAGGAGTCACCGCTCCGTGTTTGGTCATCCGACGCTCAAGTTAGCCCAACGACGTAGAAAAAGTTTGTTGGAAAGAAATTGACGTGAAAATAGCTATCGTCTGTGTACCTGAGACCTTTAGCCAAAGGTCTATTTATAAGGGGAGGATTCGCTGAGACCTTTAGTCAAGGTCTATTTATAAGGGGAGGATTCCCTGCTAGCTATCACCACACGTGCGACGATTTCCTTCCATATTGGGTCTTCCATATATGGATTGCTCATGATTGCACCTGCTGCGTGTTTGCATCTGATAGACCTCTTAGCTGGCAGGGAATATTCTTCGACCGGCCAATTATCTATGATATGCAAATGACTGTTCAATCTTCACTAGATTGATGGTGGCCCGGTCGGCTGTACTGGTTCGTACGGTTGAATCGGCCAATCGGGCAAGTGGTACGATCGGCCTTGGTCGAGATTTTCATTACTAACCAATCGATTGATGACTTGACATTTTATTGACTAGGCTGACTCGGCTACTCGTTGACCGGGCCTTGACCTTCAATGGTGATATAATTTTTACGTTGACCGACCACTAGATCATATACTATTATATCTGAAGCTTTTATAAAAAAAACTTCAAATTTATATTGGCCGCTGTCCAAACGTTAAATTGAAGTTAACTGAAGAAAAACATAACTCGGAATTTCTCCCTCACTTTTACTATTTTATCAAAATTATTACACAACCATAGGGGTAATCAAACAGAACCAAATAGTAAAAGACTCAAACTCGAACCGAATTTGAGTTTTAATTCTTAAGCTTAAGTTTGACTCATAATAAAATTAAATAATTCACAAATGACTTAGGCACCGTTTAAAAATGACTTATTTAATAGTTATATGAGCAAAATTAGAACTCAATTCAAAAATGATTAGTATAAAAATTAAATGAACTTAGTTCAAACTCAACTCAGCTCATATATATATTCACAAGCTACAAATTAAATATTGTTAAGATTGAACTCGGCTCGTTGACTTACTCGAATGATTTTTTTTTTCCAATCGAGACCTACATAGCTCACGACTAGTGTACACCCTACACCAAAGCACAAGTAGAAAAAGACCAAAGCATTAAAGTAAGTGGATCGAAATAAAACATTGTGTATTTTTTTTTTACAAAAAGAAAAGGAAAAAAAAAACAGGTACCCAAAAAAAACCGACCGAGAAACAAGAGATTATCACTATTTGCAAAAACTGGATTGACCTTTATTTATGTACAAATCTAATGAAGCTGATCATACCTACCATCTCACCCAATTTGCCATGGAGTTGGAGATCTAAATGGGTTTCCCATTTCATTGAAGTGAGCAGAAGATCAGTTTGTATGAATGGTCAAGTGTTGGAAGCCACCTTTGTCGCTTTGTGTCCGAGGATGGCGACTGGTGAAAGGAATCCTCCACTGTTTCTAATAAATCGAGTATGGGAGTGAACATCTTATATGGGACTTGCTTTAAGACACTGCAATGACAAAGCGCAGATGCTGTAAACAAATCCTAAGAATCGCTGACCACAAACATCAAGACAGGTTAAGAGTTGTGTTGGAGTTTCAAATAACATAGTAGAGTTTTAGGGGGAAAAGAAAATAAATTGTTATTATTAAGTTTATGAATCTTATCCTTTCTATGCAAGGAGAAAGAAAAGACGCATCTGTTACTGTAACTGAAAGTCTAACAGTGAACGATCAAACAGAAGCGTCATCATACCATGCAGCAAATAAATCAGAGTCTCCAATATCTAGAGGATTAGCTTGGACTTATTGAAGAGATTGATAACTAGTGTGATTATTTAATTACTGAAGAGGAAGTTCAGAAATTCAAAGGAATTTTGCATCAATGCACTACAAAGAAAAAGTCCATAGATTCTGGTCTCACCTTATTCTGTGAAGATGTTACAGTATCCCTCCATTGTGGATTTTGAGAAGCTGAATCTCGCTCTCTTATGAAAGTCACAACAGTAGACTGCGATGGTCTATGAGTATAAGCTACATGTGGAGCCGGCATATCTCTCATGACCCATAAGACAAAGCCTGAAGGCACTGATGAACCTGTAAGAAATTTTAGAATATCATTTGCAATGACTAGATAAATAAGGAAGCAAATGGGACCTGACAGTTCATGTCGCTTCGTGATGATGTTGCATTATTTTTTACAATAAAAAATATATATGTGATCTAAAATTAGTTAATCTTTCTTAAAACCAATCATATGAACTATGAAGCAAAAAAAAAAAAAAAGAGTAATTTATTTGACAAAAAGGACAAGTAGTGTGAACGTTTCATCTTGCCAAGTCATATTTTGTGGTCACTTCCAGGATATGATTTTGCAATCATGTTTAAACTGGTGTGGGGTGCTCATATCATGTTATTATTGATTAATGTTCGATAATGTAAACCCTAAATCTGAGTTGGTAAGCAAAATCATGAACACACCCAAAGTCTGGTAAGTCCTCACATAGTAAATCTTACTACTGAGCCTTTAAGGAATTGTTAGCAACCAAAAAAAACCAGTGTAGTACACAAACATTAACAAAGAAGGTCTATCACAAATATCCATTTGACTTTAATAAAGATATACGATAAAGCTGATAAGCATGGGTCCACATGCATATGTTACTGTTAATTTTATATGTTTCATTTCTACTTTTCATCCGAAAGGTGCATACCTATAAAATAGTAGAGAAAAATAAAAATTGAACTGATTAGGTTCTCTGAATGTTGTGGAGGCCAATGCGAAAGCATCTCCAACTGCAAAGAATTATGTAAAATGCTAATGTGAAATGGATGTCAGTTGCACTTAAACTTAGCAATTATTAATAACATACTGGTACAGTAGTAGAAAGGGCTAGAACAGCAGACGATGTGAAAGATAGAACACTGACAGCTGCCAAACTTGCAACCTGCATAAATTATCAGGTATATAGTAATCTTTGAGTGAGATTGAAGCGAAATGTCATTTAACAGGTAGCAAAGATAAGCAACTATTAAAACTCATTCGATCAAATGGATGGGTAAGAAAATTCATTCAGTTAAAAGTTCATAATTTAGTATATAGTTCACAAATCACTGTTTGAAATTTGTGCATTTAGTACTACATTCTGAAAACACGATTGCCAAACTGTTCTCATTGTCACCAGAACAGAATCTGGGAAAAGGATAATACAATAAAATATTGTTGATAACAGCTATATATAGGCATATTATATCGTTGGAATCATAACCAGTCATTAGAATAAAATAAAATATGGACAAAATCTAACGTACCAGAAAAATTCTACAAAAGTATAAAATTATCACAAACACATTTTAGGAATTAATCAATATTTATATCATTAATGTATTCTAATTAGAAGCAGACAAAAAGATGAACTAACAACAGTTACTGTTTCAATAATAAACGATAAGATTTAGGCTTTAACAATAGCAATTTTCTCTTTCTCAATACCTGTACTCACAATTCCAAATTTTCAAACCTATATGTACCTCTTTGCCCGTTAGACAGTATGATAAACCAAGCAAATGTGCAGAACTAAGTAGTAGTTGATATTTTTACATACCTTCCACATTTCAGTAGATGCCATTTCAGAACGTACTTTGCTCATTTTTGAAAACAACAGAGTCCCTAACATGATTGAGAAACAAAAATATCATGAAACTATGACATGAAGATGTGCCTTCCAAAATTAATGATTCAATGCTTATCCGCGTCAGTTGAACAAGCCAATAACAACAATAGTAACAAAAACAACCATGTCTTATCCTTCTACGTCATTGAATTCTATCTCCTACTATATCATCATCATCAATATGAACAAGCCAATAGGAAAAGTAAAAAGAAAAAAAAAACAAAAACTTCTTAAGGACATGCTAATCTAGAAAAAATGTCAAAGCCTATGAGCACATAATGGCAAAACCAAACAAACAAAATGTCACAATCGAGATTCACTAGAATTTCTTATTGGCATGCCATGTGCCCATTGATAAAATTGAATGTGCAACAATCCTTGTTACAATGAAGGGGAGGCTTAGCGCAGTGGTAAAGTTGTTACCGTGTGACCTTATGGCCACAAGTTCGAGTCGTAGAAACGACCCTTGCAATTAGGGTAAGGCTATATACAATAGACCCAATGTGGTCCAATCCTTATCCGGGTTCTTGCATTGGCGGAAGCTTCGTGCACCGGTCTGCCCTTTTAATGCATGATTAAAAACTTAGGTGGAATAATTTTTCACAACTTCATTTTCTCGTCTCTCTTTTCATGCCAATCCATGAAATTATCATCCATGACAAATAATGAAACTTCTATGTTTCTTTAAGATAATTTTGTCGTTATGTAATGTGAGCTCTCAGGAAATCATCCAAATTAGTTCAAATTACAATGTCAAGAAAGGAAACAATGACAGGTCCGAAGGAATATCTAAAGCAACACAACGGATGAAACAATGACAGGTCCAACGTTGTACCTAATGCCTGAATAGAATTGCCCTAAGCAATCCATCACTATGCGTCTAAAGACACTTTTAATCAATGTTTTCCATCAAACATCTGCAAAAGCAAACAAATGTAAAGATATTCTAACTATCATCCAAATAATGGTTAATCCATATAAGTCTCCCACTGTTATATTATTTAAAACATTTAAAAAAAACAATTCGTATAATCTACTAAATGATGGATATTTTTTGTAAAACCCAATTATTTTATACCACCATGAAATAAAAAAACCTATTTCATTCCCTCTCCTCGTTTGTATGCAACATCTCCACTATCATCCCTGTCGTGATGTTGTCTCATGCAGTGTCGTTGTAGTCATTACTCTCCTCCTCTATTTGCATACACCACTGCACATGCAAGCTCTCATCACCATCGTGTTGTTGTTGTTGAACCCTCCCTCATTTCCACAGCCACCAAAGGAGAATCTGCCTTCTTCCTTGCGTAGCCTCCTCCACTCCATCTTCCCTAGTCACCCTCGAACAAGTCCTACAACTCTACAAGAATTAGATAATACCAATTATCTCTCTTTCGCTTTCAGTTTCTCGATACTTCATACCAACTCTACTAGTGGCAGTGAGCCTCAGCAAGAAGCTTGTTTGGACATCAACCATCCACTTTCATTCTTTATCGTCTCTGGCCAACAACGTCATTGTGAATGTCTTCCTAGGCCTTGATCATCTAAGGTTCCACTGAACCAATTCTTGTGAGGGCATTTCCTCCCACATGCAGTTGTGCGCCCTTCAAAACCTATGTCCTCTAAGTCCAGTGTATTAGATTATTCTCCTTTTGCAAAGCCATGGCACCTCCTTCACGATGTCACTTACAAATTATTTCCACCAAGTAAGAGAATGTTTTTACCACATGACATATTAGCCAATATGTTTAATACTTCACAACAGCCTATTTTATCATTCCATTGCTAATGTTACATTTTTCAAGTGTATAATATGTGTTTCCTTGTAGCATATCCTTGTAGATCCACCAATTGTGATCTAGAGTTTGCTTAAGGTGAGTTGATGTAGTCTCAATCCTCATTTCAATAGGGTGTTTCTTTCTTTATTCAATTTAGTATTTTCGTTGTCATTATTAAATCAATGAAATGTAACTACAAGATTAATTGAATATGTTGGTCTAAAAGAGGGAAAATTGAACTAAGATCTTGTACGATGAAATAAAGATCTTGTATGATGAAATGATAAAAGATAAATCAGTTGGAGTTGGAGACTATTAAAGGAGGATGAAAGTTGATTTATTATTTCTTTAAATGTGCTTTATGTTATAGGCACACCACTCTAAACTCTTACCTTTGATGACTCTTTTTTTAATTTGCTTGTCCTTTAATGATGCTCCTAATTGCCTATTGCTTTATTTTTGTGTAATGTTATATTAGTGATAACAACAAATTTATTAGTAGATTTGATGGGTGATTAAAATTAGGAAAGTCCCTTAAGAAACTATCTTAAGAACTCTGAAGAACTACGAAAACAAACTACTTATACCGAATTTGATAAAACATTGAATGGGCTACTCATAGTGAAGAGGTTCAGCTCAGCACTCAAAGGAGCAAATAGGTCTGTTCACATGTTTTGTGAATTTGGGCCTATTTCTCATTAGGTGAATTCCATATCATCCAACAGCTTCATTTATGGTAAAGTTCTAAGTGACAGTAGCATGTGCAAGTACAAGCACACGTTAATATTCTATTTATGGTAAATAACATTTGGAACAAGTATGGTTGAATGATTGAATTTCTTGTTTGACAGGGAAATCTGTGTATTTATAACTGTTCTCTCCAATAAATGGAAGCTGTCTTCATACAGTGATAAGATGTACCTTTATTTGTTTTTCTGATGGGGTTTCAACTGATTCTTTTGTGCTTCTCTTGGTCTCTTTAACTACTACAGTGCCACTTGGGTAGTTGAGATACGAGGAGGCTTATAAGGAATCTGTATATTTATCTCTTGCATGTAGTATTGCAGTATGTGTGTGAGTTTGCTATACCATATAAGCATGCACATGTCAGCCACAATGAGCTTGGGCCTAACCCGGTGAGGGCATGAATAGTCGAGTCAGGCCCTCGAGTATATGATCAATTTGTACCACTTGGGTAGTTGAGACAGGAGGAGGCTTATAAGGAATCTCTATGTTTATCTCTTGCATGTAGTATGCGTGTGGGTATGTTGTAGCATACATGCCTCCACATGTCAACCACAATGAGCTTGGACCTAACATAGTGAGGGCATGAATAGTCTAGTCAGGCCCTCAAGTGTAGGATGAAAGGGTTTGGGGGTAAACTTTTTTTTTTAATCAAATTAATTGATAAGGAAAAAATTGAGCAATTGTCAAACCTCTGCACTGTGGGGAAAAATATTTTTTAAAATAGAGTTGGTTGTTTATGTTTTAGTCAAATAACATTCTAATTACTCTTTTTGGCATTTTTTTTAATATGTGCATTTAATCTCTCTAGTGGTCCAAGTCTCAGAAACAGCCTCTTGCAAAACAGGTAAGATTGTATTTAATCTTTCTAGTCACGAGTTCAAATCTCAGAAACAACATTTTACAAAGGCAGGGTAAGACTGCGTACAATAAACTCTTCCTCAAGACCCCGCATTGGTGGAAACTTCGTGCACCGGGCAGCCTCTTTTTTTTTTTAAATCATTCCTTTTGAAATTTGAAGTTCTAGGTAACTCCTTTTATGTCTATTTGTCTGACACCAGAATTTGGATCTCAACCTTTCCAATGTTCAATTCAAAACAGAAAAATAAGTGCAACCTTAATTACTGCATGGTTAAAATTATCACGAACCTATGTAGCCTAATGATACAATTAATGTGATTCCTTAACTGGGATATTAAAGAACCAAATTTAACTAAAATGATAATAAAAAAATAAACACAGAAAAAGGATAATCACCATAGCTAGCCAAAGCACCACCTAAAAGGAGCATTGCGGCAGAAAAAGTATAGAGATAAACCTGAAAAAAAAGGAATGTAACAACAGTATTCAATATTCTCAGAAAGACATGATAGTGCCAAAGTAGAAAAAATGCATACCATCAGGAAATTCAATACCTAAACTGGTCTACAATATTAAATTAGTCTGACATATTATGGAAATTTAGAAAATCAAGATAAATAAGCATCAATAATTCCTAGTTTAAGTGTTTAAAATCTCACTCCAACACCAATCTTGAATTTTGTCCAAGCAACATATATGATGTAACTTATCACCAATAAAAAAGACCCTGGCATGTGTACTTGTGATGTCATAAAAAAAAATTTCTCACTGCAGACCATCTGAAAATTGTGGTGATTTGCCTACGGGACATATGACAGTAGAAGTTGTCTACTTGGACCATCATAAATTCAAATGAATGATAATCCGGGCCAGAGGTTTTTAGTGTCATAGGACAGGTTCTTGAGTCAGTTGAGTGCATTGTCACTTTTCACAAGCATCATATTACCATATAAGACAGGAAAATTCTCTCTAAATCTGAAAAGGAAAGATGATCAAATCTTTTGTCCCACTATATATTCTCTTGTTCAAGCCAGTAAATACAACATGATTACTTGGTGCCTATACATTCTTCAAATCAGAGTGTATCATGAAAATTAAGATGATCACCTTTTCTATCCCAGATCCAACTGATTGCTCAGAGAAGTGTGACATATATCTTCTTTGCTACATATTCAGGGCAACGGCCCCCCATCAGTATCTACTTTATCTCCATCTCTTGTTTCCCATTACAATTCTAACATGTTGCTTGAGAATGTTGTGTTTTCTCGTAAAAGTCACATCTATGATAGCTTCCCTAAGATAGTGTATGTCCCAAAAGTGAGCAAACGATCCCTCAAGAACACAATAAGACAAAGACTACTAAAGAAGACATGAAAATGCTCTTAAGCAACCGACCTAATTTGGATGAAACGGTCAGTTACCTTGTTATCAAATGGCATATTAAATAGAGAGAACTCTACTCGGCTGTAGATGAATATGAAAGAAGACTACTAGCCCTGGGCAGCGCGTGATGTAATCCATAGAAGACAGAGCATAAAGTGGACACGACATTGACAAAATATGAATATGAGGATAGGAGCATAACTTGCTCTTGCAAAGATGATGAGGATCCTACACTGCATGAACGCACATGATCAAAGCTACATGAAAAGCACCCACAAATGATCTTTGAACATGAGAAGACAAAGTGCTGATGTTGATGCATCCAAAGCTCCACCCATGAGTGATCTTGCTTGTGATCACAAAATCATCACTCCATGAGTGAGGTTGGCTGAGATTTCTCACCCATGAACTTTGCCAACTACTACCTCCTATAGCAGCAAAAGACAGGATGTCAAATCCAAGCAGAAATGTAAGGGACTCATCAGCAACATGCATAATCATCTGCTGTTTGGATGCATGACAGCGCTGGCCACGTCAAGATTGGATACATCTAGAATTGTTTTATCTGATACCAAGAGGTGCTATCATCATTTTGGCTAACCCCCTCTCCCCTTAACTTTTTTCATAGACAAAAACATTCTTAAAAACAATCCATTCCCATGTCTTCAAGAGGATAAAATGTGTTAAAATTAATAAATAATGTATATTGACGTGTTTTACATAAGATGATAGCAATTGAATCCAAATTGAGGAAATATCTGGCTCCTCAAATTAAAAAAAAAAGTGATTAATAGAATAACTTACCCTAGCCACAAGAGAAGAATCAATAGAATTTTTCCCTCCACCGATCCATATCAAGATTGAAAAGACAATCATAGATATAAATGTGAGAGCAATCACCTACAAAAGACATGGGGCATAGATTATTTGTATATGCTGGCACAATTCAGAATGGTTAGAATAGAAAAAAGTAGACAATTTCACTCATCTATAAACTTAAATTCAACATACATGTAAGCATTCACAGTTCAACATGCTTTAAAAACACATTCTTACCAAGATTACAAACTTTTGTCGGCTTCCAACATGAATGGCTCGAGGAAAGCAAAATACCCTACACCCATCAACATGCAGCCGACCTTGTTTATCCATTGACTTATCCAACAAAACTTCACTGTAACCACGTTCATAATCTTCCTCTTCGTCGTCACTTGCTTGATGACACAAGTCAACCCTACATGCCAGAAGCATAAACAATCTTATGAAATTTCACAAGTTATTTCATGCAGAAATTGTGATAATTAATCTCAGATTCTATGCCTCAAGTCTTCTAGTAAACATTATATGTTCCATTGTGCAACTAAATTATGGGCTCGCCATGAAATGCTAAGATTATGTGTTCATTTTGCTACGGGGATCCCTGTAATATTATCCTAGTTTAATGTAACCCAAAACAATACAAGCACAACTAAATTCATTAATCAGGCTATAGAAATAAAGAAGAGTATAAAAAAGAACTTAGATTCGGCTATTTATACTGAGGATATAAAACAAATAGCGAAAAACCAAACAAATATACAACATTGGATATACATAATATTGGTATCACTTTGCTACAGCTTTAAATGCAGTAGAACAAAGGAAAATGTACAAAATTACAACAAAGGGCTAGCTTTGTTATAGTAATTATGTCAAGGCTGAGTGGTATAGATTCTCCTGAATATGGATTATGGTGGGTATTGATGCAAATAAAATTGAATTTAACCGAATTTACTACGATAACTTGAGTAGCAAATTGAAAATTATGATTAGATATCAAACGTGTTTTTTATTCATCCAAATGCAATCCAACAATTTTAACCTAGAAGTTGTACTATGTGACTGATAAACATGAAAAATAAAATAAAGACAAACTAATTAAACCTGCTTCTTTAAGCAAGCTGCAAGCTTTCATGTTCTAATGTATCAAGGCATAGTTCTGTAATGTAAAAAATGGTTATAAACCTACTGCTCAACTCATTTTTTGCCTGTATATTCAATGCAAAAGGAACTAAGAACATGCAAAAGGAACTAAACTAAGAACGTATATAAGCTATATTATGGAAACAAATGCTATTGTTTGTAGAAAACCACGATAGCAATAATCCAAAAGGGCTCAAACTGCAATCTTCAGTAGTTAACATGATGCCAGAGAAAAAGATTCATGAAGAAATAAAATGTTTGCAGATTCCATGCTAAGCTTTTGTAAAACATGAATCTGTTACATGATAATGATAGAGCCACAAGTAAACACTAACATGTGAAATCCAAAAAGAAAAAAAGAAATCCAACAATGAACACGAGGATAAAATGCATTGCAGACAAGTAAAATAACATAATCGACCATCCTAGACAATTACCTAAAACGTACAAAAATTATGCAGTACAAATCAACAAAAATGACAAAAAGTTCATCTATACAGTAAAACAAACAATTGTTACCAAGCAAAGAGATATCAATACTCTTTATTGATGCTACCAGAGCAACAAGTATGTAAATGTCGACCATCATTGAAAGCTCAACATTTAGAAAAGTTCACATATCTTAACAATTCAAAGAGCGAAATTCCAATGCACAGAACTGAGTGTGGATTTATGGATCTAATTGTTATAACTGGTGATGGGAGTTACTTACCAGAAAGAGATAAGCAGGAGAAATGCAGCAAAAATGATAATTTGAGGGCAAACTGCAAGATAAGTGTTTGCAGTTAGCAAGTGTCTTGAATGAATAGTTGTGTCTGAATATAAAGATAAGCATGTAGAATATGCAAATGAAAACATCACTGAACTTTGCATGTATGCTTACCCATGAGAACAAATCCACAACCATGTGGCCAACATTGCCATCCCTCGCAAGTAGCAACAAGGGCAGATATAAAGTATGCCAGATAGCCTGACATCAAATCAATACAGGCCATCAAAATATGGGACAATAGAAGTGTAGCACAGCCGAAAAAAGATTCTACAATCAATTGGTAAACATGGGCTAGAGAATAATAATTAGGAAGGCATAAAAAACTACGGAACTTATAGAAAAAAGAAAGAAAGAAATTTACATGGTAGTGAAATATAATATTAGGGGATGTCAGAAAGATTTGTCTAGTTTACTATGGCACAAGAAGAAACACAAGCTCGGATATTTAGCAAGTAGCAAGGAAATAAATGGTCGAAAAGGAATAACCAGCGGACGAAAATGGTTTGCAGCTAAGTTGCATAACAAGTGCATGATTTACATGCTCGAATCTCAAGATAAATGGTCTAATTATTCTTTGCTAAAAAAAATCCATATTGTGTTGGATATATGCCATTTAGACCATCAATATATGAATATATAATCGGTCCCTTACCTAAAATTTTTGGGATAAGTGGTTAATCGTGGTGTCAAAGTAGAAGATAATGTGTCAAGGAAAAAAAAAAGTATTTCATACATTCATGTGTCAGATTTAGGCAAATCAATTGTCAAAGTAGTCAACTAATCGACTTTACCAATACCAATAGTTTAAAAAGACAAACACTCTACCAATCAATGAACTAGTGAATATGTAATACGAGCAATTGATAAGCATATGATACACCAAGGCATGAACCCCACATTTTTTACTCGGCTACATTAATTTTGTCCTGCCATTAAACTCTAAGCAAGAGTTTTTATGTCTAGTAATATTCATATGTTTAATTATGTCAAATTCAGTCTTTGATCTCCCTCTACTACTCATCAACTTTACCAAGTCATCATTGTGTAATTATATAAATGATTGATCAACTTTGACTAGAGTTGTAATTGAGAACTTTAAATATATAGGATCATTTTTTGCAAAAAGATGGGAGATTGATAAAGATGTTTTATATAGGATACAAGCATGATGGTTGAAATGGAAAAGGGCGTCAGGTGTTCTTTATAATTGTAAGGTAACTTTAAAACTTAAAAAGGAAGTTTTACAAAATGGTTGTTAGACTTGCTATGCTATATGATGTTGAATATTGGGCTATGATAAAAGCACATGAGAAGAAGATGAGAGTTGCAGAGGTGAGGATATTATGGTGGATGTGTGAACACACGAGGATGGGCAGAATAAGAAATGTGAGCATTAAAGAGAAAGTTGAGTTACATTTATTGAGAAAAACTCTAAGAAACACGCTTAAGATGGTACAAATATGTACTTAGGCAATCAATAAATACTCCAATTAGGCAATATGAAACTATAATAAATATATACTTATCAAACAAGGAAGAGGAAAACTAAAAAAGACTTTTTTAACATCAATAAGCTAGAGCACTTTGAAAGAAAATTCAAATTATACTTGTTTGTCTGATAACAAAAACATGTAAAGAAAGGGGATTGATTATTATTGTATTCTTCGAATAAGAGAGTACCATGATCAGCTTCGAATAATTAAACCGTTCCAACTAAATTGCCAAAAGAAGCATTGAAAAAACCTAAAGGTGAAAAATGTGTGATTAAAGGCTTTTGTTCTTGGTATTTGGTTGGGCTGTCACATAAATAAATCCTTGTTTCTCAGCAATTTCTTCTCTTATTTTAATGGCATTATATTTGACTTAGATTATCTCATAATATGGAGGATATCAGAAAATCAAAATAATATATCATGAATTGGAATCAAAATAAACGCCAGAAAATCAAAACAACATATCATGAATTGGAATCGGTAATAAGTCATGCAATTAAGAGGTTTTTTTCCTGCTAAGCAGTCAGGGCCATCTCTAGAAAATTGGAGGCCCTAGGCTAAGTTTTACACGAAGTCCTATATAATTTTTTTTATTAAATATAAAAATATTGCATACGAGCTGATCCGATAATCAAATGCACATGATTATCACAAATATTCAATATGCCACGTACATCCATTAAATTACAAAAAAAAATGACATATATAAACTAAATTTAATAGCAAAATGTTCATACTCTCCGTGTTTTTTGTCGTGCAAAATTAAAAATTAAATAAAAGGGTTGAGAGGGTTTTTATTTAAACATTACATGTTAAAAGATTGACCCATTATTAAAGCTCATATAAGAGGCTTTCATAATATGGAGGCCCCTAAATTAAGGAGGCCCTAAGCAATTGCCTACGCTACCTCCCCCTGGAGCCGGCCCTGAAGAAGATCAGCTAGTTGGTGTGACGTAGGAATATACTCAATACTGATAATGCCTGACCTCACGATTATAAAATCGTGAGGTCGTGGGTGTCATAGATACAATTGAGGTTATAAAAGGGCATAACCGAATGCTTAGTATAGCAAATAATTTAAAAGAATAAAAAAAACTCGAATGACATAGATAATTTATTTACATTTTTATATATTTTTATTAATAAAATTGTGAGTTGACAAAAATTGATTCATTTATATTATATTATATTTTACACCATTGTTATTATTTTTCTTTTTTTCTTACTCTTAGCAACTCCATAATATGGTACCCAATATATATAATTTATATACTAATATGAATTTTATTTGATACTTAAAATCTTACAAATATAATTTTATTTTATTCTCTTTTCATATATATCATATATGATACCCAATATACATAATTTATTGAAACATATTTAAAAAACATACTTACTCATTTACCATTATTAAAAAATAGAAACAAAATGAATTTAAGTATAAAATAGAAATAAGAAATATGCTTTTTTGTCATATTTAAAATTATAACATTCTTAAAAGAGTGTTTACCATTAATCAAATAGTCAGTTTAATTTTTTTTGGTAAATCAATTAAGTTTCATTGGATTTATCAAATTATAATAAAATTTATATTTAACTTTAATTTGGTAAACTGCATATTTAATTTAAAATAATAATATAGTTAATTTTCACAGTACTTTTCAGTTGAGATATATTTTAAACAATTAAAACCATTTGCAAGGATTGCTTAATTTTTTTATAGTACTTTTCATAGTTAATTAATTAATTAATTATTTTACCATGGTGTAGCGGTAAAGATATCAGTTGTCTACTAATTACCCATAGTTTGATTTTGAGCTACGGTGCATTTGTAAAAATTTTTCTTTCAAATGAGACTCACAACTAAGGAATGTTGGGCTTCTGGATTATTTGTCACGAGTGCTTCCTTATTTATTCTAATGGCCGGTAGGAAACCTCCGTAAGGTCGAGCCGACCTCACCAGAAATATTCAATGAGGCTAATTGGAGTTATCCTTTTTTACCTATGTGACTATAGTGCTGTGATAAGAACACTCAATGTCCCCCACGAGATGGACTGATGACTAGTGCGTGAGATGTTGCCACAAATGAGGTCTGAGGTCAAATCCGTTCGAAATCAGGTGCTTGTCCTCCTTTATGCACTAGTCACTATTCAAGCTAGTAGCGTTTGTGATTTACCTCTTTCGTATTGACTTTGAGATGGATTGACGGAGGGAGGCGCTGGAGTGAACGAATAACCTTTTTACCACTAGTGATAAGAACACTCAATTATCTTCTAAATAACCAACTATCACGATTTTTCCACTTGGAAGGATACTAGGCGGCTTGATGAATAAAATAGAGACTTTTTTGAACCGACAAAAGGTTGGTGTATAAAAGGGTGGTCGAAGCTCTACACGGTGAGTTCGGACTGTCTGCTTGATCTCTTTCCGTTTCCCGGCGACGTGAAGGAAACTTTGTCCTTCTTGCCAGTCATCCTTCACCGCAAAGAGAAGTAAGTTACTGGACTCCTCGCGCTTACTCTACCATTCGCTTCCTCGCCATTGCCTCCTCTTCGTCATCCTCTTTTTTCTTTGTTTATTAGTTCTGTCTCTCTTGATATCGGCAAGATGCTTAATCCCTAGGCCGATTCGTGTCAATCACAGTGTAAGGTTTGAATCTCTTATGGTTGTTCTTTAGATCGGATTTATTTCCTTTCGCGTGAGCTTTGAAATACCTGGGGAAACCAGGGACAACCTTCTATTCGATCATATCAACCATCTTTGCGAAATTCCTAGTTAGATTGGCGCACTGTCCATGCGACTTTCTTTTGTTATTTGTTAAGCCTCAACTTTATTGGATTGCTAGTGTGTGTCAAACCTCGTTCGAGATTTGGTTGTTTCAGGTAATTTATGAAGTTATAGTTAAAATTCTTCCCGTTGTTTTTTCGTCGTTGAATCATTCTGATTCTGACGTAGGCTAACCGATAGTGAGTAATAGATAACTTGTATATTCTGAGTGACATGTATCTGTGTACTTTTTTTTAAAAAGTATTCGATAATAATTCTTCTATGATGTCAGACTCTGTGGAATTCTCACAAATTTCAGCAATAAATATAAAATGGGGTCGTTCAGAGACTCTTACTCATTGGTTCCGGTTTCAGAATTGCCAGCCCCCTTCCGAGCCATATTTAGTTTCAGGTTAATTCTAAAAGTATCAGTTTCGCACAGTTCTTGATTTCTTTTGTAATTTGTAAACTATGAAATAGGATTAACTTTTAGACTCTAAGACAGAAGAAGCCTTTATCATTATCTCTCCTATTGTATTTTTTTTATTTATTTTGAAAATTATATTACTCTTAGCATAGTAGATATCTTTTCTTTTTTTTGACGATAAGTTCATTTTTTTATAGTCATGCAAATTACTTCATCATTTATCTGCTGATTTTAAGATAAATGTTGTTATTAGTGTCAGTCTTCAAAGTCACATACAATTGAATTATTGTCATGGACTTACTTGTGGATGCTACATGAATAATATCTGAAGAAACTACTCGTACAGTGAAGCAGCATAACAAGTTCATACTTCTTACCGTGTTTGCCTTTTTTTATTAGATCTAATATGTTTGTAAAGTACAGGTACTTCAATTCCTTACAAAGTGAATGCTTTTTTGGCTGCTTCTTTTCGGATATGAACATGGTAATCTCAGCACCAACTGGAAGTGGAAAAACAGTGCTGTTCCAGCTCTGTATTCTCCGGCTCATGTCAAAATTCCTTTCAGAAGGAAGATTTTCTCCTATAAAAGGAACACTTAAGACAGTAAGTTTCTGTTAATTTCTGTCTAATATTCTTATGCATTATCCTACAAAAAATGGATGAATGTTTGTTAATCTAAACTTCAATACTGCCAACTCAAGTTGTTAGTGTTTGCCTAACCTCTTAACATTGTTGTTACTCTTGAACTAATTAAGATTTGTTTTTTTTTCTTCTGATTAATATTTGATTTGCAGTTACAAGTGCTTCGTAGATTGGGAGAGATTTACTTAAAACTTTCTGATCTATCAAGTGACTCTGGGGAGAATGTGAAGATGTAATGTTCCAACAATATGTCAACATTGTTACACGCATAGTCACTAGATATTTTTTGCTTAGGCCGCCTAGTGCAGAGCCATATCGAGTTGGATATGATGAACGATAACTCATTAGAGGTTACAGGTAGGCTGACCCAGCCATACAGAAATATATTTTAAATGGTGAGAATCACTAATGTAAAAATAATTCTCACTTAACTTTATTCATGAACCAATATGCCCTTTTATAATTACAATGGAGATTAATAAATAAGGAAAGAATAA
>JBAMIB010000061.1:1937225-1947408 GCA_037177415.1 Kaempferia rotunda | reverse complement strand
TATAATGTTTATGCTTATACCTAGGATATAACATGATTGCTTTATGCACATATTTTTATGATATACATGCTTGATTTACATGTATTTTAGTTCCATGATATGATAGGTAGACTATACCTGATAAGTAGAACCGAAATATGCACACACCATGATACTTAGATTAGTTGACCATTTTGAGGCTAGATTGTTCTCTTATTATCCAAGTATAATTATTTGACTTGAATGGCATGGTTGACATGGTTGTTTCTTTACGGTGTATATAAGTTTTTACGCAATGTTAGGCTTCTTACTCGGAAAGTCTCATATTGTTTGGGGATTTCATGTGAAATCTTCGACATTCACAAGTATATTGCCAACCTGCTCCTTCTGGATATTGGAAAGGGTCATTGGATACTTGTCCTAAGTAAACTGAGAGGTAAAGGAAACCTAATAATATTTATTCATCGAGTTGAAAGCTATATGCTTAATAGGAAGGGCTGCATCTGTAACACAATTTACTGCTCTTTAATTCAAGGATTCAAGTGGTATTAGGTAGGGGCGTTGCCTTATACGAAACAGAGTCAGGAGGGGGCCTTCCTTTTTATTGAGCATTTTCCAGCCACACTTGTTTATCATCATAGCAAATTGCATAACTTGATGAGGTTTTTATCACATAAAGATAGAAACAAAGGAATTCTTTTATCACATTGTGTTCTCTAGCAGGATTCTCACACTGCTTGGAGTAACTTGTTGAGCCTTCGATGTTGCCAATCTTGGTGTGATGTATGACCATGGTATCATGCTACAATATCAGGAAAATAGTATAATTAAATCTCTATTTAAGTGAAACATATCATCTGGGAATGTAGCTATACAAGGGTGGTTCTTGGATATCTAGAAGGCAAGATGTGAGAAAGATTTCTGAGGAAACTGAAACAGAGAAAAAATTTCTTCAATTTCAGAGGCTAAACTGAAACAGAAACAATATACTTCGAAGATGGATCAATAGGCTTTGGAGACTTAAAGGTACCTAGAGGCAAGAAGAGCTCTATACTCACTGATCTAGGAATGAACCAGGATTCCAGTTCTTATGATGGGTTATGTCTATAGCTGAAAGGAAACTATATATTTTGGGGCTGTATGGAGTATGACATGGTGATATGGTAGGGGCATTATGGAGTATATCCCAAGGATTATGATTGTTTATGGTGCTCGATGTAATGTTCTACCTCTGAGCTCTAAATAAAATTGCTTTTGGACTTGTTAGCACACTCCTATCTTTACTCAAAAGAAATTTAAGCAAAGCATATCAATGATGTGACTTATGTACATTCTGAGAACTGATGCGACTTATGTACATTCTGAGAACGCTTGTTTACTTAAGTTTATCATTATGATGTATAGTGGTTTCAGATGGTATCTATAATCACAAAGTGAGGTCATTATCTTTGGATATATTATTTTAACATTTGGATAAATTAGTAACAGTTAATTATTGCAGAATCTATTCTAGAGGACAGTACCAAAACCTTGAGTTCCACAACCTTTCATCTAGAACAAAGAGATAAGCTTGTTGAAGAGATGGAAAAGAAGATCAAACTAATGGAGAATGCCATATATGAAGTTAAGGTGAGCATTTGAAAGTATGTTGTCAAGGTGAGCATTTGAAAGTATGTTGTCCAATAGCCTCTTTATAAGCTTATTGCTCTATGCCCAACATTATATAATACATAAAAAAATATAAAGATTTTACCCTCAGAGCTCCAGGCACCTGGACCTAGTCCGAGCGCTTGGAGCATTTTGCATGTGAGGGTCGCCCATGTAATGTTGTGCAAGTAATAGACCTGTGTGTGTGTGTATTTTCAATCTTTCTAGTATGAAGTATCCACATTTTTTATTTGAGTATCAAATTTTATTTTTATTGTTTCTTGTTCTGATTTAGGAATCTAGCTAATTTGTATTCGTTCACGATCACTGTAAAATTTTAGTTATTATTGTGATAAAAGTGGCCGAGAATGCTTTCAACATGAGTTGAAGGCAGATGTGATTATAAGATCGATCATTCTCACTGTGACGATATATGTTACAATGAAAGCTAGTAGGCAACATTCTTGAATGTCGTAATGACATCATCACTAGAAAGTAGCAATTTACAGTGCATTTTCACATGGCAGTTGAGTCCTCAGCGATCATTAACTCATAAAACTTATCGCCAGAATGACTGGAATATATTATGATACCGCTTATAATTTTTATTCCATCAGTAGAGTGGTAGTAAACACAAAATATACTTCTGTTAAGACACTGTCATTTGTATCACACAGTAAAATGCAGGAGCTGATTGCCTACCTATTTGGCAAATAGACTGAAGATAGAACTCATGTGTTTTCTCCCTTCTTCCTTTGATGTGTATTGTTACTTCTCACAGGGTTCAAGTAGTGATTCATTGGACACTGAAGATCGGGTTCATGCTTTGGAAAAAGATGTAGTCTCCCTCTCCACATATTGGACCTCTAATTTTATTTTACCCTTTTCCCCTAAGGACTGGTGATTCAGTTCTTTACAGTTGTTTTTGAGCTACATTTTGATTTAATAAGTGGACTTGATTTTTTTATAGATCCAGTTGTTATTTGAGCAGTCAATGATAAACAAGCATAGCATTCGGAGTTTAGAATCATACGCGGACGAAGCAAAAGAAAAGATGGAGATTGCAGCTTCTGAGGTTCAAAAGGTCAAATCTATTGTCATACAAGTTTGTTCTTAAATGATAGTTAAAAACAATGATCAAGTAGATATAAAGATGTGTTACAAGCAAGGATTGCTTCATTAACTGTTTGATCCTTCCCATTTAGCTCTCAATCTCAAAGCTTATTGATTTGTTTCTTAACCAAAGAAATATTAAATCAACAACTTCAGCAGCCAAAGTAGTAAAAAGTTTGATCTGGCTACTAGAACACCTGGTTCCTCTACAAGAGATTTTAAGTTACCGTCGAACCTCTCAAAAAATCCATTCATCTTCCTAGACTGAATTTTAATCGAGTCAAAAGCTTGTCTTACTTGAAACAAATTTGGGATTTGGGATTCTGTGGCCAGATGGAGAATATAGTTACTGAACAGTGGATTCAAATACGCCAACTCGAGCAGGCATTTCAATCAACCAAGGTACAATACAGGTGGTTTACCAATATTTACTATAACTTTGCTTTACTAACTGCCAGGATATGGTGAAGATACTTACTAATTTTTGTGTTGTTAAACACCTTTGTAACCGCTGTACTTTGTGTTTCATAGATGACAACAAAGACAGTTCTCAAAAGAAATAGACAAAAAGAAGAGCACAAGAATCAAATTCCTTTCAAGGAAATTGTGAGCAAGGTATTAGAATCCACCCATTATGTCTACATTATTTTAGCTAACTAGGCACTTTAATTATTATGTCTAATCTACTTGATCTGAAGCTTATGGATGCAATTGACGTTCAGTGAAATTATTATCTTTGATTTGTGTATTTTGACGCTAGGCTTTCCAGTTTATCAGGAGTACTGGTCACCATGCCTCAGAAGTTATCCTAGCTGATTCATTCTTTTTAAGGGCTTCTTTCTCAAAATCAGCCATACCTGAAGCATATAAACAGCTCGAAGTCTTTATGTCACTTGTCAAACAATATCACCATGAGGTGCTAATCTTTTCTATCGTTCTCATATTTTCAGTTACATTGGTAGGTGATCTGCATGAGTTACTTTTATCATACTGTTCATGTTATCTTTCTTGATTGTTAATTATATCCTTCAATTGCTAGTCTTTGTTTAGAAAGTTGTGCAAATTGGTAAGTTTTTAGAGTTTAACTTCTTTCTTATTGAGACAATATTCTTATGAGCTTGTTTGTAAAAATATTAATATTTTCACAATATATGATGGTTTCCTAGTGTGTAATATGCATGTTAATCTTTGATTGTCTTGTCACCTTTTAGAGGCATCTTCTGCAAGGAATTTTCATATTATGAGTTGAATTGGACAAATATCCAAAATTTTGAGAGATGGGGCAACTGATTGAGAGTTCTCTTGCTGCTATTTCTGCTTCATATTAGTTTCTAAGACTTCTTATTACATCTTCAATTTAATGTACTTTCACCACAGCTATAATTGGTTGTTAATTATTTTTAATTGGAATATTTGCTGGTACATTCAGCTAGAGTGAATAAATTTCCCGACCCATGAAGCACTTAGTGGTAAGAGTGAATGCTTAGGAGATTATCTCAGGTAATTTGAGCACTTGCATAACAACTACTGGATAACCTATTGTGGTAGAATTGAATTTTCCTCAGGAAGTGTTTGAGGCCAGACAAAAGGATGTAGTGAATTGGAATTAGAATTCCTGTAACAAAACTTAATTCCTACAAAACTGTAAATTGAAAATGTCGTTGCAAGACTGAATCTAATGATAAATACTGCTGGATTAATTTAAGCAGTTAAACAAATCAAGTTGAACAATAAAGCAAAACAAATACCATGTCCTTTTTGAACCGAACTATTGATCCTTTTTTTGTAATAAAAAATCAATAAACCATGTCTAAATAATAGGAGCAAAATGTGTACTTAACAATACCCTTAATTGGTAACTAAGATAACTCTGTAGAAGGTTGAATACCTTGACCAGGTAAAGAAGGTGCTGCCTTAGGGAATGATAGAAGTGCTATTTCTGTTGCATGATTTAAGAGTTAAAATGTGTTTAGCTGATGAAAATTGTACGCCTGATTTGGTTGCGACGTGATACATATACATGCTTTGTGAAATCTATAAGATCAAACTGTCATTAGTCACGTGCTAGCAATTTCCCTTTCTACAACTATTTCCCACTGTTCACTAACTTGACAACTAGTCGCACTTCATTTCTTGCAGCTCCAAGATTCAATCAGACATGACTTGAAAATGAATGAGTTCACTGCTGGTCTTGGCAACGACTTAGTTGTCTTTTATCTGGTGTGTAGTCTCAAATATTCAGTTCTCCCTTTGCATCAAAGATTTTGTATCCTGCAAGTTAAATCAAAGATTTTGTATCCTGCAAGTTAAAATCATACTGTCCCTGAGTTTAGCTATACCTTGCTTCTTACTTCCCAGGCCTATCTGATGATGGTCATTCCAGTAGTAACTACTTGGATTGTATCTTCATGGTGCTTCAGCTCCTTGATACGGTGTTTAACAAGTAGTGATTGAGTTCTATTATTTGCAAAGTAGAATTCAAATGCTGCTGATGTGTACAGTATAAAATTGTCTTTATACCGTTAAAGCAAACTCTTCTAGTCTTCTTCATATGGTATTTATGTACAGGATGGATAAAAATTCCAAAACTAAATATTTCATTTTGCTTAAGATCAGTGATTATGCTGATGCTAACCCCGATTATTTGGTGCATGTACAAGATATATTTCAGGCACTTGCGCCAACGTGCAACTTTGCAAAACATGCTTCATTTTTTGCTTTGCAACTCGTAACGTATTATGATCCAGTAAGTTGTAATTGCAGCTAAATCGGACTGAACTGGCGGCGGCTTCAGCTGATTTATTGGTGATTTCCAGACTAGATCGATCCGATCAGTATGTTAGAATTAGAAAATTATGAATGAATTAGAATTTTGATTGGTTCAATTGAAAATAAATCGACCTAGGATAATATTAAAACATTGGCTCAGGTGGTAAACTACCTGGTATCAGATGTATTATGATCTGCTTAGTTCCAGCCTCCAGCCGTGTAATTGAACAAGCCTGTAGAGCTGCAGCAGAATAACAGCAGCAACAAGTTCTTGTTTAAAAGCATGGCTACGAAAGTCCCTGAACACGCATTTAGGTGGGTAAAAAATTCGGTTTCCTTGCGTTAACGGGTTTCTTTCTTAACAGGCATTCTTTGTCTCGTCATGACCTCGTATATGGTATTGCCGCTCCTACGGCGAAGAAGTTTGAGCTTGAACTTTTCTGCTAAAAATTTATCCAATTAAAAATCCTTGTCAGTTCCATAATAATTTGTTGTTAATGAAACAGTGGCAAAGAACTCTGTTTCTACATGCGGCACTAGTGGAACGAACTAACACAGCGATACGCTCGACGCGTGTCATAGTAAGGTCCAGTTACCGGAGCAGACCTCCTTGATCCGGTGGTGGCTGAGCTGGCAATGGAATGATTCTCATGCATGGCAGCATGGCATTGCACGGAGCACCGGCATGACAGAGGGAGGTCAGGGGGACGTCGCTGGAGGCGGAGATCACGTGCATGCGAGCGGAAACGCCCAAAAACCCGTGAACTCACTCCTGTGACTGAATATCCACCACCCACTCGGCTGCCACTTCGAGACGACGAGTAGCCACGCCGCAACGTCCAAACTCTTCCCAGCCACCAGTTTCCTCTCGCTACTGTTCCTTCGCTAGCATGGGCCCCAACTCCAAACTCGTGGTGGACATTGCTTGCATGAACTTCCAGTCCTAATGGGTATTCTTAGCTTCTTCGTAAATGGCTTAGATATTTTAATTAATTTATTTGCTTTTAAATTAAATAATAATTATTAGTTGGAATGCGACGGATCGAAAATATGCCTTGAAATTGACTTAATTTATAGATAAGATAAGTTCCCGCTGCGCTTTATCCAGAAAATCAAGTGCGGATAATTGATAGCTACGCGAGGCGAAGGTGGATTGCAGTTGAGAATGAGAGTGAAGAAATTACGGCAAACAGTGAGCTAGCATTATTATTATTATAGGTTGAGTTGATTAATACACACAATTGATCGTCGATGGGATCTGATAATGATCCAAATCATCAAAAATTAATTACTAGTTAAGAGGAAGAAGACGCACGTCTGCAGAGAACGGCCCAGTAGAGGACGCGGTAGAAGACAAAGAGGCCGGCCAACACCTGGAGGTTGGCCCACCCCTCGCTGCCGCTCAGCCCTCGGCGCTGCAGCACGTCGCTGCCGGTCACCAGGCACGCGCCGCCCATCTCCGCGCCAGACCGCCCGAAGCAGCGGCGCGCCTGGCAGCTGTACTCGTTCGCCAGCAGCGCGTCCAGACCGTACTTGTACGGCGACAGGTAGTGCGCGAACACCCAGAAGCTGGGCATGCTCTCCTTCGAGATGAAGTAGCCGGAGAAGAGGAAGAAGCCCGCCAGCGACAGGGTCACCAGCGACGTCCCCGCGATGTAGTCCGGCGCCATCGCGCTCACGAACAGCACGAAGGAATTGCCGGTGAGGACGAGCGCCCAGACGACCAGAACGAAGTCTGCGAAGGCGGCCCAGGAGGCGCAGAGCCCAGCTAGGAAGTAGACTGCGGCGGCGTAGAGGAGGGAGATCGCGAGGAGGTAGGGCAGGAAGACGAGGGTGCCGGCGACGAGGTGGGAGGAGAGCCGGTAGAGGCCGGAGGAGGTCTCCCGGAGGAGGATCGGGCGCTCGCCTACGAAGATTGGGAGGGTTTCGGTGGTGGTGGAGAGGAGGAAGGTGAGGGTGAAGGCGAAAAGGCCGAGCCGCTTCACGACGCCCTCGTCGTTGAAGCCCAAGTCGATGTAGATTGTCCCGAGGAGGATGCCCACGATTAGGGCTTCCAGCGTGTTCGCCAGGAGGAGCTGCTTCGTGCGGTACACCAATTTCCAGCAGCGGCCGTAGAGGGTGGCGATTTCTCGCAGGCGGGAACTCGAATAATGCACGGGTACGTCGTCGGCTTCTTCTTCCTCTTTGGGAATTTTGGAGATGATCTTTAACCTGGCGGAGGCGGCTTTCTGGACGGTGATGGCGGTGGTGGTTGGGTGGGGCATTTCATCGAGTACCTCCATGGCGTATTCGAGGGGGTTGAGCTGCGCGGGCACGGCGAAGCCGGAGGAGAGCAGGGAGTGGTCGAGGGCGGAGAGAGAACCGTGGTGGATGACGCAGCCCTTGGAGAGGAGGAGGAGTGAATCAATGGAGGAGAGGAGGCGGGCGCTGGGCTGGTGGATGGAGAGGACGACGGTGGTGCGGCGCGAGGCGGCAACGCCGCGGAGCGACTGGAGGACCAGATGGGCAGAGGAGCTGTCGAGGCCGGAGGTGGGCTCGTCGAGGAGCAGCACGGCGGGGTCGCGGAGGAGGCTGAGGCCGATGGAGACGCGGCGGCGTTCGCCCCCGGATAGGTTTCCGGAGAGGCGGGTCTGGGCGAGGTGGGAGAGGCGTAGGTCAGCGAGGAGGGAGACAATTACGGTGTCGGTGGCGGAGGAGGAGAGGCGGGGGAGTAGGAGGCGGGCGGCGAAGGCGAAGGTCTCGGCGACGGTGAGGAGCGGGAGGGAGGCATCGTGCTGGGGAACGTGGGCGGAGAGGCGGCGGAATGAGGCAGAATGGAGAGGGGAGGAGTTAAGACGGAGATGACCGGCGGTGGGGGCGGTGCAGGCGGCGAGGATATCGAGGAGGGTGGACTTCCCGGCGCCGCTGGGCCCGACGACGGCAAGGAGCTCTCCGGGCCTGGCGGTGAGGGAGACGTCGCGGAGGATGTAGTGTGGCAGCGGGGAGGGGCAGCATGGCCCAAGGACGAGCAGCTTCAGGGCGTCGAAGGGAGCGGCGGGCCTGGCGTAGAAGATGGAGTGAGCGGAAAGTTCGTAAGTCTTCTTGATCGTCATCTCTTCAAGAACAGGCGACGGCGGCGGCGACAACGGATCTCCGGCCATCTCAACGGAAGAACAGCCCAATGGCAACGGCGGCGACTAGCGTCTACCCACTATTGCACTTGGTTTTTGTAGCTGTACGAGAGGAAGCAGATGCTGCCATGGTGCCATCCATGCATCCATGCATGATGCATGCAATGCGATAATACAATTAAGTGGGAAAATATTTAAACTATGATTTATATTCACGTAACGTATTATGTGCATTGATGCTAGATGATTTTTATTTTTAAATAAAAATTTAGAATATAATTAACCTATTAGAGGTGGGATCGAGCATGTGGCTCTGTGGGTACATTTTGGATCCAATACAATAATCTGCATGGTAAAGGACTCGTCGGTCGTCACGAGCATGCGATGGCCATACCCTTTCAATGTATTTCATTATGTTTTTTATTCGATAAATTTTGGAGTCAGAGAGTCTTCTTATAATTTAATTATGCGGTAAATTTGAAATACAATTTATCGGCATTCAAAATATTCATTCCCGATATTTAGAATATTCTTTTTTATTAAAATTCGAACTCTGATTCTCTCCTTTTTTTAGTCCTAAGTGTTTTAACACAATATGTTAACACTATCATGTCTGCGTTAGTAAAGTTGCTGATCTTTTTCAGATTTATCTATCAATAGAATTAGAGTATAAATTATACACGTTCAGTACATTTCCAATGGTTAGGGTATCTCTAATTGTTTAGAGGTTTATATGAGATTTTTTTTTTTTAGTTTCTAATATGTCACCATATAAAAATATAAAAACTTACTATTCTCTCCTCAATTAAGAAAATATTATTGTAACTTTTGTATAGATCATACTTTATAAAAAAAAAAATTCATCATTAATTACAGACCCTACTTATATTGTTAATTTTGAGATAAAAGAGTAAATTTAAAATTTCACTGCCGCTCTTAAACTACACACTTCAAATCTTGCATTTATAACTATTAGAGTTTTTTTTCTTTTGGTTTTCGTTTCACAAATAATTTCGAAAACCTTTGGATATGTTCTTAAAACTCTAAATGAGCTTTTTTTAATTTCTAATATGTCATATGAAAAGCATAAAAATCTGCTACTCTATCAAAATATCTCCCTACAACCCATAAATCTCATTGTTAATTAATTATTAGCTTCACTCATATTGCTACTATTGTTTTTTAAATCTCATTGTCAATTAATTACTAGCTTCACTCATATTGTTAATTAATTACTAGTAAAAATAAGTTTAAAATTTTACTATTGTTTTTAAATTAAAAATCTCAAATCTTATCAGTACAATGAAGATTTGAGGTTTTTTTTAAAACTTTAATAGCCCAAAGTTTTATTCTAAAAGTTTAATTCTTGAAAGTTTATTTATCACAAAAATATGTTAATTTAACTTAAGGCTAAATTAGCAAATAAAAAAATTTAAGGCTAAATTATTAGATCGGTCTATAAAGTAACATCACTGTACCAATAGACCTAAAATTAATGCCGACAACAACAATACCTGAAAATTTACACGCCTAACCATATATTCCAATATTAACCCTCTTCTCAA
>JBAMIB010000061.1:1913578-1929281 GCA_037177415.1 Kaempferia rotunda | reverse complement strand
CGCTTCTCCAGACTCGCCGCTTCTCTACACTTGCGTGACCGCCCTTCTCTAGCTAGAGCAATCCGACATCCCCGCCTTGTCGCCGTCCTGTTAGTCATCGCGGCGTCAATCTTCAAGTCGATCTCCATTGCTGTATGCTTCTTCGGCTTCACCCTGCAATATCCTCCGAGTGTCAACGCAAGTGACAACGTCTCGCGTAACTGCTGCTAGGGATTGGGCTTAGGCCGCAACAGATTATTCATCGTCTCCATCTTTGCTCCACCAGACGCACCTCCGCCTTCTCAATCTTGCCCAGATATGATTCAAGAAACCGACAGAGATCCTGATCGTGTGAGATCAAAGCACGTCGAGACTATTTTTTTGCCGCAGCAATCGTCGCACATGTCCGACTCCATCGTCGATTGAATCACGTCCATTCCTCTTGCTCTCCCGTCAGTGTCACTCTACCTGTTGTCACGACTTCCTCTTTTGCCTTTGTCGAGTCGTAGCCCTTGCGAGGTTGCTGCGGATCTGCAACAACGCCAACCTTACCATAGACTCTCAGCAGTACCTTCATCAGGTTGCAACCCACGATTTAGTTCTTTTGTCTCGAGATGCCCAGGGCGGCCGGCAAAGACAAGGTTACACTCGGCTCCACTGCTCGGACCTGATAAGCGTGTAGTATATAGAGTTTTTATAGTGTTTTCACATTGTATTTGACCTACTTTTACATGCATAATTAGAGATATTTTGATCCAATGCTTCATTTTCGTGTTTTATCACCCCCACAGTAGTGCTTTCGTGTATTTTGGTTAATAGGTGCGAAGGATGGAGTTGGAGTGAAACAAGAGCGAAAACGCCTAAGTGGAGCAGCTAAAGGAAAAAGGCCTGCCTGCCACAATCGTCCATGCCCTGCTCAGCCACCGCGCCACAGGTCATGCCTGCTTCTAGAGTCTCCTCATGATTCGCCCGTGCCTAGTGGCACGGGTCGTGCACCACTCGGCCACCGTGCCATGGGTGCTCGTGCCCAACGGCACGGGCTATGGCCCGTCAGATCCCGTGCCTTAACGCTGACAGGGCGGTCGTGCCACTTGGTACGGCCCGTGTTGGCGCCCGATCCTCAATTCTATATAAAGGATTTTCCCCCATTGGATTGGCGATCTCGATCCGGGGTCGTCCAAGGAGGCCAGAGGAGGAGTCTACGAGGCGTTTTAGATTGATCTTTGTGCCAAGGAGAGATCGGGAGCGACTAGGAGGATTCATCAAACAATCCATGTTTTTCTTCCTCTCCTCTGTTTTCATTGGATTTAAAACTATTCATTTAGACTCTTAAACATGTTTGCTGATTGTAACCCCTCGTTTATGGAGTAATCATTTAGATTCTAGGGCTAGGAAGTACCCTCTATGTAATGTGAACATTATTTCTGTGATCTATACATGTTTTGTTATCTTGTTTCATGATATATTGGATTGTGGTTAGGATCTATTGCATTAACACGATCTCGATGTCAAAAGCACGAGATTTGCATCCCATGAGGGTTCGAGGATATACCGAAAGGAGAACCCAACCCTACGACCCATAGGAAACTGAGACGCGGAGAGTCAGACACGAGAGTGCAACCTGGTATACTGCAAGGAACCCTAGATCGTCACAGAACTTAATGGATCAAATCCTAATTGGTTAACACGCAGTAGAAGAAAGGGTAATTAGAGATCGTGGGATCTCGTGGGATCTAGTGACAGGATCCCCTCTAGGTTACGATCACTATTTACGATCCTTCTGAAAGTAGTGGATGATTAAGGTTGATACACCTTTATAGAAGTAAAAGTTCACATAGGGCACCATAAGGTGGTCTACTTGCACAAGCCAATATTGAGAATAAGAATTGAGACATAGATCAAGTGTTTGCTAATACAAAAGTAAAACCAAAACCCTAGGATCGCTTTCTTTGACTAATTTCACTCCACTTCATCTACTTTTTCAGCATCTTTGCTGCTCTGCCTCCCAGCTTTGATCACCCTCTATCTTCTTATCTGGATCACCTCTGCCTCTCTATTGTGATTCTTTTGATTTCTCTTTCTCTCTCACTCACCTCCTTCGCTTCCCTTAGCATTTAGACTTAATCTTTAGCACTCGTGATATTCGACTTTAGTGGGTTGGTCTAGACGGTTAAGCTTGATTTATAAGTTAGTACTCGATCACCAACCCCTGTGGATTTGATCTTTTATTACTTGACGACATCTCCATGTACTTGCGGATTTGCACCACATTAGGACCTACCGGAGACGGCAGCTCCTCTCTGCTTGCTCCACCTAGGGCAGTCATCGGTGCCTCCGCATTCTTCTACTGTTCTACATCAAGACAAGTCTAAGAACTTATTGCAACTTCTCCAACCCTTCCTCCTCTATGGGATGATGGATGGGGTGCCTGTAATATCTAAAATCACGAACCATAAATTAGATGGTTCGAACTATTTGAATTGGAGTAAGAATGATCGTCGAAGTATTGATAAAAATGGACATTTAACTGATGATCCTCCTAAAGATGACTCGAAACAGACATGGTTTAGAGAGGATGCTCGTTTGTTCCTTCAAATTCGGAATTGTATTGATAGTGAGGTAATTAGTTTAATCAATCACTATGAATTTCTTAAAGAAATGATGGATTATCAATTATTTTATGGCATTCAAGAAGACATATAAGGAGCTTAATACGTGACTGCCCTTTAGCCCTGATATGAAGGTTCAACAACACCAACGAGAGTAGATAGCTATCATTAGCTTCCTCGTTGACTTTGAGTCCGCTAAATCACAAGTTCTCCCTGGTTCTAAGGCCTCCTTTTTAAAAGATGTATTTAGTCGTATTCTCCATACAGTAGTCGTTCCACTTAGTGGTTCTTTGGTAAGTCGAAATATTAATTATGTGCCTAAATGATCAACTATTCATAGAGGAAACAAAGGTGGAGGCTCACAGAACTTTGAAACTCGAATACCAAATTTGAGCGGCATTATGTGCAACTATTGTCTTAAGCAAGGTCATAAAAAGTTTGAGTGCAGAAAGCTTAGTGCAAAAATCAACAAAAACACTTGGCCCATATTGCATTCACTAATGATGCCCCCGGCAAATCGGTTCTTATCTCTATTTATAAATTTGCCAAGTTTTCACAATATCAGGAATCACTCAAGTCTTCATCTTCCTCTGTCATTACTATTGTTGATTCAGCTAAACAAAACACATGTCTTCTTTCCTCATCCTCCAAATGGATCATTGATTCTGTCATTCTGGTGTCACGGATCATATGACAGGCAAGTCTAGTCTCTTTTCTACTTTTTCAATCCAAAACTAACACTCCTACTGTTACTTTAGCTGATAGGCTTCCATCTTGTGTTCGTGGGTCTGACACTATCAATCATAACCCTTGCTTTCTCTGTCATGTGTCTTACATTTACCTAAATTCTACCCTTTGCTTTCTCTGTCCTCTCTCTTACATATACCTAGTTTATCCTTTAATTTGCTCTATCTCAATCAACTAACTCAGAATCTTAACTATTGCATCACATTTTTTCCTGATCATTACCTATTTCAGGATCTTTTGACGAAGAAGATTATTGGTAAAGGACACGAGTCTGAAGGACTCTATATTCTTGACACACTGCTCCCAAACTCTTTTGCTTGCTCGAGTGTCACTTCTCCTTTTGAGACTCATTGTAGGTTGGGACATCCATCTCTCCCTTTGCTCAAAAAGCTTTGTCCACAATATGGTAAGGTGTCTTCATTAAATTGTGAGTTATGTCAATTTACAAAATATCACTGTCTTAGTTTGAGTCTAGAGTAAATAAACGTACTAATGTTCCTTTTGAATTAGTTCATTCTGATATTTGGGGTTCGTGTCCTATTTTGTCTAAACCTGAATTTAGGTATTTTATTACTTTTGTAGATGATTATTCTCATGTAACTTAGTTATATTTAATGAAAAATTGCTCAAAGTTATTTTCTCTATTTTGTGTCTTTTGCGTCGAGATTAAAACTCAGTTCAATGCATTCATCCGTACTTTATGAAGTGATGTCCAGCTTATTCCAATCTTATATGAGTCAGAATAGCATGTTTCACGAAACCTCTTATGCTGATACACCATCCCAAAATAGTGTGACTGAATGTAAAAATAAATATCTTCTTAAGGCTACACAGGCCCTTTTATTTCAAATAAATGTTCCTAAACCTTTTTGGGCCGAAGCAGTTTCTACAACATGTTTTCTCATTAACCACATGTCATTCACAGTTCTTCACGGTGAAATCCCCTACAAAGTCCTTTTTCTCGATAAATCATTGTTTCCTATTAACCCTAGGATATTTGGTAGTACTTGTTTTGTTCGGGATGTTTGTCCGTGTGTCACCAAATTAGATCCCAAGTCTTTGAAGTGTATCTTCCATGGTTATTCTCGTCTTTAGAAGGTTATAGGTGTTATTGTCTGATATTAACAAATATCTTGTCTCAATTGATGTTACCTTCACGGAAGACACACCTTATTTTCCATCATCACCTATTCCAATTCGTCAAAGGGAGGAGGATGATTTGTTGGTGTATTATGTCACATCCTTAACACCTATCCCGGAATCGGCTCTTGTCAAGCCGCCTATTATTCAAGTCTATTCCAGGTGTCAACCTCCTGATTCATGTCATGCACCTACTACTTCGTCATCAGATCCAGATCAAATCCCGAACGATCTTCCTATTGCATTAGGCAAAGGTAAACATCAGTGTACTTATCCTACTTCTTCTCTTGTATCTTATAATGGTTTGTCGCCTTCTTCTTGTTCTCTTATTGCTTCACTTGACTCTATCTCTATTTCTAAAACTATCTTGAAGTTATATCTCATTTTGGTTGGAAAGATGCAATAATAGAAGAGATGATTGCTTTAGATAACAATGACACTTAAGACTTGGTCGATCTACCTTCAGGGAAATGAGATATTAGATGCAAATGAGTATTCGCTGTTAAAGTCAAACTGAATGGGTCAGTTGCTAGATTAAAAGTTCGTCTTATTGTTAAAGGCTATGCTTAGACCTGGGTAGAATAGACATGGGTAGATTATTCTGACACTTTTCCTCCGGTTGTTCAATTGTTTATTTCAATGATCGCTACCTATCATTGGCCTTTACATCAACTTGATATCAGGAATGCTTTTCTTCATGGTGATATTCAAGAGGTGTATATGGAGCAACCTCCTGATTTTGTTGCTAAAGGAGGTAGGGTAAGTTTGTCATCTTCGAAAATCTTTATATAGTTTGAAATAGAGTAATGAACTTCTTTTGGAAAATATAGTCATGTTGTTAAAAAGTTTAATATGAAAAGCAAATCTAATCATTTTGTGTTCGAGCAGGAGTTGGTATCATTTTATTAGTTGTCTATGTGGGTGATATTGAATTGCATCTCTTAAATTTTTTATTCATATTTAGTTTCATATAAAAGACTTAGGGGTGCTAAAGTTACAAGAAGTAAAAGAAAGGAGGTATATTTCTATCTTAGAAAAAATGTCCTCGACTTATTAACTGAGACAAGAAAATTAGGGGCAAAGTCTTGTAGTGCTCTAATGACTCAGAACATGCACCTCAAAAGAGATGGAGAACTATTTAAATATCCTGAGAGATATTGAAGGTTTGTTGGGAAGTTGAATTGTCTTACCGTGACTTGTCCAGATATTGCATATTTGATTAGTGTTGTCAGTCAGTTTATATCATCTCCAACCATTCATCATTGGGCAATATTAGAACAAATTTTGTGTTACTTAAAGGGAGCACATAGACGGGGTATCGTATATGAAAATCATGAGCGCTCATATTGAATGTTTTTCAGATGCAGATTGGGCAAGTTCCAAAATGGAACGAAGATCTACTTCGTATGTTTGTTGGAGGAAATTTAGTCTCATGGAAAAGTAAGAAGCGGAACATTGTGTCACAATCCACTACAGAGTCAGAAATAGGGTTATGACACAGTATAAGATAATGTGGATATATCAACTTTTTACTGAAGTAAGACTTAAAATTTTAGTACACTATGGTGTGATAACCAAGCTGCTCTCCATATTACATTGAATCTTATGTTTCATGAGCTAACTAAGCACGTTGAAATTGATTATCATTTTGTTTGAAAATTCAAATGGCTTGATTGCTACCGTATATATATATATATGAAGACGGAGAACAACTTGGAGACATCTTCACAAAAGGTTTAAATGGGGCTCGGGGTTGATTATCTTTGTAACAAGTGGGGTATGATTAATATCTATGCTCCAACTTGAGGGGGAGTATTTTATATATATATATATACCTAATAAATTTTACCCTGCACTAACCTTCATAGCTCAGGGCGCCCGAACACAACTCGGGGGTGCCCGGACTAGGCATCGAGTGTTTTGGCAGTGAGGGTCGCCCAGAATAGGCGCCCATATTTGTAGTGCACGTTGAAATTGATTTATATATATATATATATGAAGACGGAGAACAACTTGGAGATATCTTCACAAAAGCCTTAAATGGGATTCGGGGTTGATTATCTTTGTAACAAGTGGGGTATGATTAATATCAATGCTCCAACTTGACGGGAGTATTTTATATATAAATATATATATATATATATACCAAATAAATTTTACCCTGCACTAACCTTCACAGCTCAGGTGCCCGGATTAGGCGCCGAGTGTTTTGGCAGTGAGGGTCGCCCAAAATAGGCGCCCATATTTGTAGTGCAAGGTAGAATTTCACTTAGATACCATATCTGTATATATTAGTTACCATAATGATTAGTTAGCACATATTAGTTAATATATATTTGTCAATTAGGCTACTTATCAATTAGCATAATTATAGTTTCCTAAAATATATCCCTAGTTTGTATATAAATATGTCTCACTATTCAATAAAGGGTATGTATTCTTTTCATCTCAAATAACAAAGCTATTCTCCCCAGATGGACTCACTGTGCCAACAAATCTTCTTTGGAGGAGCCAAATGCTAATCAATCAATCCTAGTTGCTAAGGGCCTGTTCAAATAGATAAGTGGAAAGAAATACAGGAAGAGGAAAGATGAAAGGAAACACGTTTTCCTTGTTGACTTGAAATAGAAAAATGGATAGGAGAAAAGTGGAAGGAAATTTCAAGGGTCCTTTTTCATATTCTTTCAACGGAAAATGAAAAGAGAGAAGAAAATTACAGTCTGAACGTAAATGTCAATCAGTCACCAATAAGTTAACAAACCTGTTGGTAATTGCTACTGATCAAGACTTTCTTAATCAATTTTTCATCCAGTTCACCCATATTAAACATGAGAACAGAAAATTTCCTACCGTCCCTGCATATTTCCCTTTCTCCAACAAATCTTTACCTCCTCTTTTCCTAAATAAACACAACTAAACTCTTTCTAGTCAGAAGGGCAAGAATGGAGGTGGATCTCATGATCATGAACCTGAAATTCATGAACGAAAAACATTGAAGGATGCAATAATCTGATATGGGGGCCCCAACTAACTCAAGTACACAAGATGTTAGATGTATAGATCTCAAGCTTGGGTCCTTGTCTCATAAATATGAGAGAGAAAAATAGCATAATCAATCATCACAACTAAGCCTCAAGTTTTCCCCACACAGCCTTAGCTGATTCACGAATATCATTTACTGATTCACGAATATCATTTACCATCATCGAGAGTTCTAAGTTGAAGAATCACAACAACAACATTAATAGATGGGATTCCTGTCAACCTGTGGATTCATAAGTTGGTTCTCAACAAAATATATTGCTAGGATTTGAGAGGCGATGTAAAAGGATAGTTATAATTGAATATCACAATATCATGTGGATAAGAAATACCTACATATTCTAAATTATTGCAGGATATTAGTCAGCCTTCAGCTTTTCCTCTCCTGAGTTTATAGAAGTAAAAGATAGAATAGGTGCCAACAAATGATGGAAGTGCCACATCAATTAGCAACTAGTAATATTTGCAATTTATTTCATTGTTTGATCTAGCCCTCTAAATTATAACAAATATATGCAACAATTCTGTAATTTCAATCATGAAATTAAGCGTGTAGGATGCACATTTGCAGTTAATCAGTAGATAGAACTCTCATATGCAAATGTAAGGAGATAACTAAAATAAAATGAATAGTTCCCTTGGAAACATGCAGATAATTTCCAATTTCAAATTATTTTAGAGTATACAGTAAAAAAAAAATCAAATCAGCAGGTAGTCAAACATGTGTCAATAAAAATGAATTAATTCAAATCTAGTGAGGAAAGGAATTAAATTTCTTCTTTGCGGATAAGAAAATCAAAAAAGATTTTTTTTCTTACTTGAACATCCCATACTGGAAAATTATGACCCTTGTAGCAGACAAGATTTGCATTCAGCTTTGTGTTCCATAATCGTACTGGTGTGAGACAAATAGGACAATAGTTTACAATGTTTGGACGACTGACAAACAGATAATGCTTACTTGAGCCTAGACAAATCTTACTTGTCGAATCTGAGGATGCTGACAATAGGAAGTCTCCAGAATGCCTAAACGCAACAGAATAAACAGGTCCTGAGTGACCATGAAGCAATGTGTAAGATCTCTTGCATTCCTCTATTCCAGGAAAATTCTCATTCCTCACAGACTCATTTGCTCCCAACAGATTAGCTGCAGTTTGCTATCAGGTATAACATATCCATTTCAAATCTAAATTCCTACTACTTATGCCGTAAGATTAAAAGAAAAGTTCATTGTCGAATAATTGGCAGAGTGGCAGGAAACACAAGCATGTTTATCATCTCGAATGCTAGCTGACAACATTTGTGTTCAATCAATAAACTATGTAGAAAGGAGTTGGTATTCTAATCTGTGTTTCTATTGATGATGCACTTGTACAGGTTGGATGCGTAACGATAAATTTTTGCACGGATTGGTGTTGTTAATAGACTTATGTTGCCGTGTGATTATTGTTGTGGTTGCATTTGTTGGCATATTTGAGATTGCTCAGTTGTCTTAACCATGCAGCTACTGGCAATTTCGTTACTCAATTTGTGATATTGTGATTTTAATAATGTACATGATGCACCTGTTGTTGAGCTTTAAATTATATGCTCATATTTCTCTCGTATTCCAGCTTGTAATATTTATTCATACTCCTTTTATTTAAAATCTAAGAAGTGGATGTTAAGTTGGTTGTAGATTTTTGAGGGTTGCCAAGTATACCAGACAAGAATGCAGGACGATTGTGTTATGTTCTTCTTTGGCATTAAATATTAATAGTTATTTTCTTCAAATTATATCTGCCCAGGAAATATGTAACAGAATATAAATTGACCGTAGGCAGGATGTAATAAAATATATTGATCTTGGGAAAGAGGGTGCCCCACACACACGCACAACCACTCATTAGATAAGGCTTCGAGGGCATGTAGTGTATCTGTGGACTGTGGTGACCTTTTCTTTTCATTTTTTTGGGGTTAAGTTTTGAAATTATTTTAGATATCAGTTGCACTTCTCTTTCAACTGAACTACTCAGGATTGAAATATAGTGGAAATAAAAGTTTCACGAATTAAGTTTTTTATGCATAGAAAGTCAATAGCAAATACAGGTACAAATACTAACAAGTTTTCTTTATTTGGACATCCTCTGACATATCCCAGACCTGCAGGACATCATAAAGGTTTGATTTGAATATGGAATTGTAAAACAAAAGAAAACAAAATTGTTGATATATAAGAATAACATGATGTATCCGATAATGAAATTACCTTCACAGATGAATCAGAAAATCCTCCAGCAATCAGCGACCCACCTTCAGATACAGACAAGCAATTTAATCTAGCAAAGGGAAAAATAGGTTCTAATGCAAACCGATTACATACTGAAATCATACTTTTAAAATAATAAGATGTGATAACATAATTGATACCTATCATGTGCATTTAAGATGGTGTAAAAGTTAATAGATGGCAGTGCCAAGCTATTTAATTGCACTCAGTTACGTAAGTCCTCCAAAACCACACGCTCAACTTCTGCAGGACTGTGATAAAAACATAATTCAATTCAGAAAAATGTACAATTAATTTGAGTGAGTCACAATTTGTCAAAGCTGACATCTATGGACGAGTTTGTCAAACACATAGTTTAGTAATGTTGATGCATAAGCAACAAATATATGACCTTATTGATCTTGTAATGCTCCAATACCATATAACAATTTTAAGCAATTCTAGTTGGCTTAGTTGGATTAAGATATGACGAAGAAAATTATAAATCAAACAAAACAATATGCTTTATCTGATAGACTCATGCATAGATACCTTTAAGGTATGAATGTAATGCATATCTGATTGTGTTACTTATCGGATAGGATTGAAACAACACAAACTTACACCACATCTTCCATTCAATTCAAATTGAATGTAATGCAAAAAAACAGAGAACTTTTACTTATATTCAGAAGCAAAAACAAGAAGTAGGATACCAACACTTCCTGGAACAAGGAAATTCAAGTATACAAGAAATATAATAGGTCAAACCATCTTTACATACGTTGCTGGAAGAGTTAGTTCTGGTTTCATCTGTGGTGCTGCAGACACTGCACTTGTCTCTGAGCGGGCATTTGCCCCTGTTGCACTCACAAGTTTGTCCTTTTTAATCCTTCTGGCAGCAACTCCCTGTTGTATGCCATCAAAGGTCCTCTTCTGAATAATTGAATTTACATGAAATCAGTTCTAGTGCAGAACAAACTAAAAGTAGAGAAAAAATGCAGGTGGAAGAAGATATGTAATGCTGATCAGAAAAACTGAGATATCAACCAGGAAAACCAAGTTTAAAATGATATGTTAAGCAAAGCAGCAACAGAACAAAAAGACCAAAACGGCAAATAAAAGGGCCAGTGTCATCATTTTTTTTTTTTTTTTTTTTTTTTGCAGATGTACAAGATTCCACACACACAAAGTTCAAAGCAAAGAAGATACTGGACAACATAACAGCATAGCTGTAGGTTCCATTATTTTTTCAATCAACCAATTTGATTGGATGTATTACAATATTTTACTACAAAAAAAAAGTGTTTCCTCACTAAGTCGATAATTTTTTGTGTAATCATTGAATGATATTTCATTTGTTTTTCTACCCATTCTTTGCAACATGGATATACAACATTTTCTTTATCAATGCTAAAGCTCTATTAAGTTTAGCAATAATTCATATTAGTAAAAAATCAACAAAGATGAAAAACAAAACTATGCGATCAAGTATTAAGCACTGAGAAAATTGAGAGGTCACACCCAACTTATATTTTATCTTAAAGCACTTACCTTGCTTTTTTCAGTATTCACATCTTTGTTTCCATTTTCAGCCTTCTCAGAATCTGAAAGTGCCTTCTCAGGATGTTGCTCTTCTGTTTCTTCAAGTGCCTGCAACTCAGAACTCCAAAACATTATCAGAGAACAAACAGGGTTTAATAGATAGTAATTTGCATGTTAAACAATACATTGCCTCATGGGAAAGAATATGTTATAACATACACCAAAACCACTATATATTAAACCCCAAACTATTTAGAGTATGCTAGATGGATCTTATCATGGAAGCCCAGCTTCTAAGTATGTAACTATAAATATCACACCTACTAATATGATAGCATGATTTTTAAAGCAAGGAAGACAAATGCTAAACCAACTTATCAAAGAAAGTAATATGTAAAAGCATGTATATGGGTAAAAATGGAGCAGCAAGAATTCTGTGAGGAGGTATCAGCTTAAAGATTTGGAAGAACACCCATTTAAACTACCCAAAGGGTGAGTATCCTGGCCAATCAACGATAAGTCTCATGTGTCAAACCTTGCTTATTATCAAAATTCTGTTACTCTTCTCTAGCCAAATTATCCACATCTACCCAAATTTTGAAAAACACAGGAGGTGATAGAGAGTAAGGTGAACTATGAAATAAAGTAGAGTAAATCATCATTTTGAAATGGTTGGGAAGATGGAGGTGGACAGGATGACCCATCCAACTCTAGACCACGGAGGCAGGGACACTGAAACATGAGGTTATGAATTGACTTGAATTAGCAATGACTGTGGAGCATGACCATCTTTAGAGAATGTCAAGTGAGAATAATTTTGGAATGAAGCTTCTTGTTCACCACAATCCAAGTGAAGAATGGATTTGAAAGGTGCCCCAAAGCTGTTTTGCCTAATCAACCCTACAATAGTGGATTTAGCCAAGTGTTCGTGAGAGCAAATGAAGCACCAAGGCCATGTATCCAATGAGTCCTCAGTGATTAACAGGGAACAGAAACTGAGACAGTTAGCATAGACTGGGTTACTGAAGGGGATGTTCCATATTTGCTTCTGATTCTCTTGACTGAGGCAATCTTGGATGACAAAAGAGTAACTGCAATCTAAGAAGAGATTCGGAAAGTCAGAGAGAGAGCTCCTCCCAGTAGCCCACTTGGGAAGTGTTGTCTCGAACAATAGCATCTGGGTGAGTAGGCTAGATTATGGATCTCCAGGTAGATAAAACCTGCTCCCTCATTCTGTGGCTTTGTTACCAGGAACAAAGCAGCAATGCATTTGATGCTCTTGATGGAGTTGAAATAGACAGACTGCATAGAATCTAGACAAATATATGAGAGCTCACATTTTACTTAACTTTCTTAGTCACCCTATAATAATACATATGTAAAGATTATTGGTTCAGAATAAGTTAATTACAAATCTATACGCATCAGATTTTTTAACTTAAGTAAATAAAAAATTAATAGGAAAATGTAAGTCCAAGTGCCTAGCCACTAAATTATTGCAGCACAAGGAAAATATTTATAATTGTGGACACCATATGGCAACCAGTAATTCATCATATAAAATGATAAATGGCTCATTTGCTAATTAAGAAGGGCGCAGATAATTTTTACAGAGATATAATTTTAGCACCCACCCCCCAGCGTATATTCTGATTCATCTGTTTGCCAAATTTGTTATTTCTACCCTCAGCAGTTGCAAAGTCTGCATTGTCAGCAACCATGGTAGGTTGCCCAGGGTATACTGCCAAAATCATTGTGCAAAAGTACATTTAGGGAAAATATTACTATAGAAAGAAAAGCATGGAACAAGGAAAAGAGAATTAATAACATTTGAATAAAACCCAAAGATGGCAATCTGATAGATATTGGAAGAGGTACCTTCAAAATCAATATGCTCATTTATTATGCTAAGAATTGTAAGAGAGTGTGTTTTCTGAAGGTACTGCTGAAGGAGGTCATAAGAATACTGCATGAGCAAAGAGAAGACCAAAGTGTCACCGTCTTGCAATTAAGAGACCAAATGTTGCAAAGTTACTAGATAGAGGTTTATATTTGTTGACAAGTCTTGCAATATGCAAAATGTAAAAAAAGACAGGCATACAAAGGGAAACATCTGAAACTTGTAGACAAGAAAATAGATGAACGCTGCAAGGGAAGAAACCCTTTTCTTGCTTTATTTTTAATTGACAAATAGTTCTCAACATATACATGATCAACATGATAGACACATACAAACATACGGACTACTTGCCACCACTGTGCATTAGGAACAATGCCACAGTGCTACAAGGGAAAAACCCTTTTCATGCTTTATCTGTAATTGACAAATAGTTCTCAACACATACATGATCAACATGATAGAAACATAATAACATACGAACTATTTGCCAGCACTGTGCCATTAGGAACAAGCAATTCTTCAGTTTCTGTGCCTGAGACTAAGAATATATATATTTAACGACCTTGTACGTACCAAGATTATTAAGCTAGTATTGGCTACTACCTTGTTGTACAAGTCCTGTTAATGAAAATTTAGCTTCTGCATATAGCATACTAGCATCCTCTAGATCAAGCAGCAAAAATAAATTGAAAAATAAAAATGTATAGCAAGCAACTTCTTAGCTTCCATGTTGAGTTATTATGAATGTTTGCTTTGTCACAATTTAGGTTGAAGCTTTAATGGGCCAAATTATACATTTTTTACAAGTCAATGGCAGGATAAGGCATGCAGCTAATCATAAATAATTTGGGCACATGACTTCTTAAGTACAAACATAAAGCATGGTGCATTAACAATACTAGAAGAATACACCAGAGCAGATTTAGTTGTCTAAAATTAAATGGACCCAACCACACATCTATACAAACAAATAAACAGGAAAAGAAGGAACTTAGGTACAGAAAGTTACAATAGTTGCAAAACTGCACCTCGCACAATTTTATTTTTAGTTTGTTCAGCCTAAAAGAACGAGCCAATTCCATATCCTGCAACAAGCGACATACACATGAATCGATATTTATTAGAAACAGGCTCAGCGGTATAACCAGCCAACAAAAAGATTTTAAAGCTACAAATTTTAGATACAATAACCTCTGAATTTAACGTGGAAAGAATTCGTTCAAGCTTTTGTAGGTCTCTCAAGTGTCGAGATTCATGATCTTCACGGAATGCAAAGAAAAAAATTCGAGCTGCAGATTACATGCAGCCATGTGAAACAGTAACATAGAATTTGGAACTCAAGGACAAAATAAAATAAATACAAATTTTCTGTAAATTAGGAATTGCATTAAAGAAAGATGTGCACCTTCATGTACAAGACTGCCTGCCACAAGATCCATAAAACAGTGAATGTACACTGGATAAAGTACAGAAACCAACTCGTGCTGTGGAAGATCAGGGTACCAAAAAGGGGATGTTGATCCAAGAAAAAATATATCATGACAAAATAAGAACTCGGAAAAATTGGCTAGATAAATTGTCAACCATATGAGCTAAAAGATAACATGATATCTTCGAATCAACACCTCAGAATAAAAAACAAAAGATTTTTTCCTGGAAATCTAAGCTAAGAACTAGGATGAAAAAGTATACGTATAAAGCACCAAATACTCTATTCACAAATCACAATAATCATCCATGTGCACTAATTCTTGCATGGCCATACCCTATATAGCTCAAATTTCTATTTGACATCTAGACCAATGCAAGGGGTCAAAAACATACACAGAAATGTCATAGTGGTCAAGAACCTGAATCTCTTTCGCACTGAGATTAGGATGCAACAAAAATTTAGAATGATCATCCTCACATCTAGTTATCAAACTTCACAACATTCCTTTCCATAAGACATTAATAACATAAACATGCCAGTCTCTGTATCTTGCTTCTCAGATGCATGTACTAACCTCAAACTGTACAATAATCTATTCTAGATGGGTGAACTGAAGGATAATAATCCAGCTAGGATATGAAAAACTGATAGCATGTGCTCTAGACCAAGGAGTTGGGAGACCAGTCAGATTATAGTATTGGAAGACAAAAACATCATGCTTGCCCCAAAACTGATCCTCTTAATAGACGAAATACTTGTATAGCTTACCAGTATTTGAAACTATTTTAAATTCTAACCAATAAGAAAAACAGTTTATATCCAAAAGTAACACCACAATGAACCAGTAACAAAAAATATAATACACAAAGCATAAAGCGATATGTTAACCTAAAAAGCATATCCCATTGCCTAAGTCCTAAGAAACAAACTCAGTAAGTCAGTACATGAAGTAACTCCAACTTGTAGCCAACACTCATTCACAGACTGCTATTTTCCAACTATATAAGTGATTATTTACCTTGTATAAGTCGAGCGAATTATATGCCAATGAACGCAGCTTG
>JBAMIB010000061.1:1883387-1898033 GCA_037177415.1 Kaempferia rotunda | reverse complement strand
GCTGTACTTCATCTTGGACGCCACCGACATGGAGCTCTTCCCACAACTTCAGGACATAGAATCAACATGCTTTTGTGGTGTAGAAGGTATATTTATGTTTTTATTCTCAAGATGCATGGTGATCTGATGGTAAACTGTTTTTCAATAGATCTATTTTTCATTGTTTATAAAATGTATTATGGACGAACTGTCGAAACCTTTCCTGGTCATCTATTATTATTTTTGATATTTCACTGCTGAAAGAAAGATATTGGAGAGATATATGGAAGCACTAATACATGGTTAAGGAAGAAGCTATTGGATTGTAGTATATATTAGTTCTAGATCCTATTAGTGCACTTTCGGTAGTCATTTCTTGTCGCCGGATTATTTTCATAACACCAAATTATCAACATGAACAAATAGATTATCAGCGCAAAACATACTCTGTTTCCCTGTGTTCCTTCATTGTTCGTTCTTATTAATAAGAATGCAAATTGTGCAATGCAATAACCCTTGCACGGTCTATTCTACAGCTCAGTCTTCAGAGAGATGAGGAAATTCCAAAAGGATTTCTCCAGCTGGTGCAGCGAGTGCCGGCGCGAGAAGAAAGAAAGGCAGCGTGTGTCAGTGGCCACCACCAAACTGGTACACAGTTTGAAATTTTCTTAGAAACCGATAGAATTAGATTCACAATGGCTTGGATCTTTGTAGTAGTAGTGACCAGTCTGTTTGTTTTACTTGGCAGGCATTTCTCAAGGGTTACGGAGGAGCCAGCACTTAAAGGTGCCATGAGTATTCTATTCTACTCAGGATATGGTTGTAAAATATATCGGGCTTGTTGTCGCCCAGATTGATCTCGAATTGTTTAAGAAAGTTAACTTTGTTTTCGAGCTGTTTGTAATCGAGAGGCTGTTTGTGTATATACCAGTTTTACCTGTAGCAATTCCTTCTGACATAAATTTCTTTTTTCTGCAGAAAAGTAAGAACAGGAGAAGAGAGAGGAAATTACAGAGAGTTTTTTTTGTATTTAACCCCTCCACAGATCGATTTTGGAGCTCATTAAATGTGAAGGGTTTACTTCTGCACCTTCAGAAAAGATAACACGTGCCATTCGCGTGATGTGACATGATCTGATGCATGCGGCGCCGGCCCATGCAACGTAAGCCACACCGCAGCAGGAGTCCGATTTTGCGAGAACACAACCTCTGGTCTATGATTGTGATTGGATTATGATCATAATTCAATTATAATTACTTATGATTCATTGATAGATTTATTTTTTTTTATCTAAGTTGTAATTTGAATTGGATACTAATGTAGAAACGGAATGCACGAATCAAATCAAAGTTCTGCCGATCACAAACTGTAAAATAAACTTATAGTGATTTGTCGAAATGACACTTATACTTGTTGTCGGAAGAACGATCACAGAATTGGAAAGTTCTTTGCAGATTTACGAATCAAATCTCAATCGAGTTTTTGGACGTTCCCAATCTCCCTCTTGATGATTCCTTTTCTGTCTCCTTGGATGAAATTTGGACACTTTATATATTGAGAATCCCATGGGTAAATTGGTAATTTCCCCTTGTATGATGTGGTTAACAGTCAGAGCTGCTAAAGGTAAGTGGGTGGCCGGGCTGCTGGGCGCCTAGCGAAGACGGCCTCCGGCCGTGTGTTTCAATCCAAACTATAATATAGATGAGAAGATGAATTCAACATTAGATTATAAATAATTACGGTCAGATTATAACTACGATATATACCATCATGGATCTCTGCTACAAATTTTCGGTACAAAGTTGTCGTCCTCAAGGAATATTTTTTTACGTATCTGCAGAAATTTGCCAAGACTAGAGGTGTGAAAACGACCGATGAATTAATCGAATGAATTCGTTTTAGTTTTAAAAAAAATGACTTTTTTTCCTTCATTTTATTCGATTTTAATTTTATTTTTTTTTTAAAATTGATTAAACCTGATTCAATTGAAATCAATCTATCGATATATTTGAATTTAATTTGATTAATAAATATATTTGAATGATAAAATTACAGTATAAAATCATGAAATTTAATCGGTTCATTTTATTTAAAAAAATTAATTAATTTTAATTTTTTTTTTAGATATGATCGGTTTAATTTAATTTTGAAAATTATGATCGACGTAGTTTTTCCAAATTCATCGCCTGCTTCTTATTAAATTTTCCACTGGTAGAAGCGTACGTATGTACAACAACAAAAACAAACAAATTCATTGATCATGCTTGTTTCAGTTTGATCTCTCCGGCGACGACGAGGGAGTTGTAGATCTCAAACATCAGCCGCCGCTCGATCTCGCTCGTCCGTGTCTTCGCCGTCCGGGACTTGGGGATCCGCTTCGTCCACGTGGCCGGCTCGCTCAGCGCCGGGGCCTTGCCGGCGGCCGACAGCATCCAGTCCACGTAGGCGTCCCGGAGCCGGGTCAGGATCTTCAACGGCGACGGGATCCGGATCCGGAACCGGATCAAGCTTATCCGGCGCCGGAGCCGCAGGAACCACCGTCCTCTGCTGCCCGACCCGAGCCGTGACGTCGCCTTCTTGGGCTTCTTGGCCGTCGGCGGCGACGAGGAGGCGCCGATCTTCTGGTACCTCCTGCTCCTCCAGTAGGAGTTGATCCCTTTGTAGAAGCGGATAGGCACGATCTCTTGCTCCATGATCGATCGCTTCCCCTTCTGCTTAATTCCTTCCTCTGTTCTTGCTCTCTGTGTGGAAGGTTGAAGCGCAAGGACAAGGAGGAAGGACTACTTAAAGGGGGGTTGTAAAACTGTTTACCAACCCCCCCCCCCCCCCTTGGGTCGTTCCGTCGTTGTAAACGTGGATCTCTTCTAGAATCTCACAAGGAGGATGATGCTTTCCCAACCGTTAGATTTAGTCGGAATCAAATAAAAATTATAATTATAAATTTCAATCGGATACTTTCCCAATTTCTGGTCATCTGAGGCTCAAGTTAATTAGTGTAATGATCGTTGAATAATGTTAATTAGCAGAGAAATGATGAAGAGTAGAATAATAATCGCATACCTCCGCTAGTTGTGAAAGATCTTATTTATACTTGGGCGTTACCCGGTGCAGAGATTAAGGAGCTTCCTTAACTAGCGTAGACATTTATGATATACGACTGCCTTTCCTTAATTTGACGTACAATTTGTACATGTCAAAATTGAAAGTTTCCTTCGTATAAGGAATTAGAACGTATATCTTCTGACAGCTGACATTCTGATTCGATCGTTGCATTAAGTGACAAGAAGGGTAGGTGAGCATAGGGCTGAACAGACACTCTGTTTGGTTCGTTAGGCATGTTGGTCGGTCGGTTTGCTTGGTCCATTCGGTAAATCGTTTGGTCAATTTGTTTAGTTCGCTTAGTACTTGCTCATGTGCTTATCTTCTAAGGAGGAGTGTTGTTCACGAAATGTAGTAACAATAATTGAACATGCACCGAAAAATAACAGCAAGATAAAATAGATGAATTAAGAGCAAGAATTCAGAAAGTGTTATCTAGTTGAAGCATCGGCGTGTCGACTGTCTTTAGAGAATTTATTACCGCCCCACGGTGCAAGGGCTCGTCGACAAAATCCTCCCAAGATTCGACAACCACTCGCGATGTTAGTAGGTGCACTCCAAGACGAACACCACCAACGGACTCAACCTCAGATCGCCAAACAGCAAAGGCTCAGGACACTCAGAAGAAATCGCAAGAATAAAATTATATTGCAGTTGTAGAAATCATCATTCACAACCCTTTTATAGATTCGAAGAGACAGAGACGCATCGCCTCACACAGAGGAGTCGCAACTGCTTCGCACAGAGACGTTGCAACCGCCTCACGCTGAGAAGTCGCGACCGTCTCATGTGTGAAGTACCCGACACCTCTGGCGCAAATCACCCGAGTAGTCTGTCCACTCGGGAGCAGACTTCCCGAGTAGTCTGTCTACTCTGTATCAAAATTCCCAAGTAGTCTGTCTACCCGGGAGCAGAGTTCCCGAGTAACAACTCGGAAGACAGACGCCCGAGCAATGTGAGAGTCTCACGGGTAGACAGACTACTCGGGAATCTGTACCGGGCCGCCTGCGAGTGTGAGGCTCACGTGCCGGGGATTTGCACCCCCCCTGCGCGCGATGTAACCGCGTGCGTCGCGCCCGGTTTATGGATTTCTGGCTCGGTCCCCCCGAAACCCCTTGGTTTGGGCTCGACCCGCGCATGCGTGTAGGTTCCCCTAACTCTTCTAAGCTAGGCTAGAAGACTTTGATATATAAAGCCTCCTACCTCTTGTAGCTTAGCAATGTGGGACTAAATGCCCCCCCACACACATAGCCAAAACTCTATGAAATGATTTTAATTTTCATACAAAATTCAACAAGTATTAATGCATACTTTGTATAATACACTATCCTTACTGGTGGCGATTCCTGCAAACCTATGTCAGACGAAAATTGAGAGTAGAACTCCATGTTACTACTCTTCACTGCTGAAATCCTAGTCTAGTCCTGTTATGTTACTCCAAAATGCCACCTTTACTACCCTGAATCCATCTATCAGCCCTATTCCCATCCTAAATGAATCGACTAAAAAGCAAGAAATCCGGGACCAATCGCAAACCACTGCATGATCTCATCACCACCACGCGACTCCAACGCATGTTAACATACATTAATCAGTGTAGCATAGGTAGTAACTCTTCTCGAACGGGAAGAACCTAGACAAGTGGCAGCAGCATCCTGTGGAAGCGAATCGGCTAGGCCTGTCGAAGAACACCGAAGAGGAGATAAGAAATTATTGGTCGAGCAAATGGATGGAGACGACGACACGAGAGCAGGCCCGGCCCAGAGGCCTGTCCAACCTGGGCGATTGCACAGGTTAAAAATGGTGAGGGGACTAAAATATTTAAATTTATATATTTATATGTATAAATTTATTACGTTATGCACGAAGTCATATGAATTTCATCCATGATAGTGGTTGAGACATCTAGATTGAATTTAGACATCTCAATTCATTCCACGTCTTTTTTTTATATAAAAAAATTTAGCTCTAGAGTTAAACTAATTAGATTTTGTATTTAGGGTTTAGAGGTTAAATTATAGTATTTAAGCTAAAAAAAGATTAAAATTTAAAAAAATTTAGTTGCTTATAGGGTATATATTTAAGATGTCTAATAATAATTTTTTATTATTATTATTTTTTATCTCTATGTTAAGTCTATTAGATTTTTTTCTTAGATTTAGAAATTGAATTATAGTGTTTAATTAAAAAATTTTTAAAAGCGGATGGAATATAATATATATGTGTATTTAGGGTTTAAAATTAGATATTTTAAATAATTTTTTATTTTAAAAAAATTAAAAAGAAAAAGATGGAAAGGATTAATAATTTGATATATTAAAAATAAATTTAAAATTAATAATATTATAACTGAGTGTATATACAGAAAAATTTATAAAAATAATAAATAATTTTAAATTTATTAAAAAATTTAAAATATAATTTTTCATTTCGCCCCGGCTTCCTAAAGATTAGGACCGGAGCTGATCGAGAGATACGGCCGAATAAAGCGGTTTTCTGCGACTGCAATATATACATATAATTTCAGAATTTTCGACAATGTCTTTTTTTAATAAAAAAAAATTAAAAATCAGAGGGCTTTAAGTTGAGAGTCACTGTCTACGTATTATAATATCCTCTACTTATTGTAATAAGCGTAGAGTCATGTAATATTTTTATTCTCACATATTTATTTTAATATTAACAATTTATAGATCGACATACTACATATACATATTATATTAACATATTTATTTTCTTACTATTTTAATATTAACACTCATTATTTATGTGTCATACCATCCACTTTATTTCTATTTAATATTAAATAAACATAATTTTAATTTTATTTATACAGTTTAAATAATTATTATTTAAAATTATTATTATTATTATTAACCTATTAAAAATATACCTTAAAGTTAATTTTATTGGTTGATTTTAAATTTTAAAAAACAAAAATTATATTAAAGAGAGCAATTAACGTGTTCAAGAGTTTGAACGCGTTAATACCACGTTGTTGGTGAACGCATTCCTACATTCATTTTGGCACCAATTGCATGTTATAACCGTCACCGTTTAACACCAATGCGATGCTCTTATAACGTCAATGTTAAATGAGCATGTCATATCTATGTCGTAGCTTCTACAACTTCGTAGCAGTTACAACTTGGATATTAGACAGGTCAAATCTGCATTATAGTAGCTAAGGTTTCATAGCTACTACAACGTGAATTCATATTGTAGCAGCTATGATTTCTTAACTGTTGCAGCATAAATATTTTTGAATAAATTAAGTATGCATAATAATAATTATGAAATTGTAACTGTTATAACATATATAATAACTATGAAATTATAGCTACAATATGTCTTACCGGCTCAAAATTTAGACCGAAGAATTTCTGCTAATATAGGATCCAAAAAAGAATTGCATCATTTTATTGTATATAATTTTATCCTATATTGTAAAAGGTTATTTTTACAACAATAACTGTGACAGTAAGATTGATAATAATTTTATAATTAGCAGAAGAAATATTATAAACAAACCAGTCATAAGCCATGGAGTGGTGATCCCGATAAGGCCACTCGTACACCATGGAAATTAGTAGATTACCTTATTAATAAGTGTTCAAGGGCAATGATCCACACAAGTACACAACTCTTGCAATTAAAAATTTGGAATGAAAGAGAGGTAGAAGAAGCTTAAGGAATGTAATATAGCTCTGTACCTTTATAGAATTCATCAAAAAGAAAGAAGCAAATCAAATTTGAGCATATGGCAAATATACAAAAGCAATTCAATATATTAAATCCATTCACTCCAAGGCTCTGTAGATGGCCTAGGTTATTGATCACATTCAGAGCATCAACTTTAGAAAATATTGAAATTGATCCTTCCAAAAGGCTTGAACTAATAGGGAACAGTGTGGAGGAAAACCTTATATAAATTGATCTGAGAAAACTTTCTGAATTTCTAACTCTCCTTGGATCTCAGCACTTGAGTATATGGAAGAAATATCTACAATGATGCCCATTAGCAACCAATTGAAAGAATCCAACGCGCCTTAATGCATCGACATCCATGAATAGCTAACACAAGAAGCCCTCACTAACACAATTCCAAGTGAAGAAGCACCTAATTAAAGGAAGATCAATCAGCACTGAATTATCCATTTAGTCCAAACATTTTAATCACTCATCAGAGCCGAAAGTGAAATAGCCCTATACAGGTCCATATATATACATAGAAGCCTTACCTTTGTTTACTCACTATACCGTGTAAGGATTCAAACTCGAAGAACAATGAGATTTATGTGGAAGAGAGTGCTCACCACCCACCACACAGAAGTGCATTAATCAATCAGGACCGTCACCAAAAGTCAACTCACTGGCTCATTATAGTCTTAGTCAAATCAGATGAGATATTGAAAATGTGTTTACTCACTATAATGTGGGAACAACAATGAGGTTTATGTAGAAGAGATTCCCACCGAATAAAAGTGCATTAATCAATCAACACCATCACCACATAAGTCAACTCACCGATTTGCAGCAGTTTTAGTCAAATCAGTTGAAATTTTGAAAATTTCACTAGAGGGCACTCTTCCTTGTCCTTAGCATGTTGACTGGATAAAGGTTTACTTTATAAATAACACAATTCTCATGAGAAATTTTGGTATTTTATGCGTTTTAGAATTATTTCATGCATTGGAGTGGAGAAAAAGCCTGAATCCTACCATCCCTGCTGTTTTAGTTGGCTTTTCCATCTCCTTCGCACTTAACCTTTTGAGAATTCAATGGCACCAGTCATCATAACTTCCACCATTCATGCAACTTTTATCAGGAACAGAAGACCATTGCTAACCATGGTTCCTGATGCTCTATGTCTGATACAGATGTCCTTAAACCTTCAAACAAATTGAGACTGAAACTTGGTATTTGTGCTTGTCAAGTCCGTGTATTTTAGATCAAAGGGACACGAGAAAATCATGATCAATAAACATGAAGCCAGTATGTTTTTACTCAGATTGACACATACCTTTGCAATCTGATAACTTCTGTAGTTTCATCCGAATGTCTGAAAGGAAAAATGCTGTTAACATCAATCTGCACCTTTTTATTATTTCTATTAACCCATCTACCTGCGAAAGAATATGTCAACTTTTCTTTTGTTAGGTTGATTCAAAATCTAGACAAAAATAACAAGATAGATAAAAAAATTGCCTAAAATTATTATAAACAGCTTATTACCAAACATTCTAACATGACATGAAAATGAATATTGAATATTGATCCATCTCAAGTCATGACCAGTGACAGTTTGACAAATAAAACAGAAGAAATTAGGAGTAGATGGAATCCTATCTCAAGGTACAGTGCAAACTATTTGGTACTAGTGATCGCTCACTTTCAAGCAGTGTCCTTAGACCACGTATAACATATTGCTTCATGACTTTGTGGCACATCAAAACGTATTCAACTTGCACTACCTTTGTTTTTCTTTTTTCTTTTTTCTTTTGAGCAGAAGTATTCAACTTGCACTTGAGCAGAGGAAAATGGACCTACCACTTTCTCCATGAAACAATGAAGTCCTCCTTAGCACCTTTGTCTATGCACTAGTCTGATGACCTCCACCAACATAGTACGATAAATCCATAACCAAGCAAATGAGATTGATATAGCTAGTGACCATCACATGCAAAACCATTAAACACTGCCCCCTAAAAAGACTACCATTTAATTTGCATGCTTTCAGTGTTCTTTCCTTTTCATATAGAGTTATGAGTACAACAATGCAGAATTGCCATAAGTTGTAAGGACAATATTAGTAAGCATCCAAAACCCACGAAGCTCCAACAAAATCATATAATCAGTTTGAACAAAAACATCTCATATGGTTTTTACAGGAGAATGATTTTCCTTTGAACATGGCTGCCTGTAGAGGAACTAAATGATACAGCAAACAAAAAGACATGGATATTGTTTCAGTCACCTATTGGACAGTGTTTGTACTTGTTCGGTCGCTGACAAGAAAGGTCCATGTCGTGTTGGTTTCCAATTGGTTCATAACAGAATCAGCAGTAATCATGCCAAGAGGACTGAAATCTACATAGTTGAGGAACAATTAGAAACAGTAGAGGCTTGCCTCAGGAATTTAAGATTATATTGACGCAACTTGACAGCAGCAGAGCACCATCTCGAAGATCATGCGCACAATGACATCATTGCTTGCATAGATTAATCTGTGTTCAAAAAATTAGAGATCCTAATAGCAGATCATATGCACAATATAGAGAGCTGAAAATAATAGTTCTAGGTGGATACTTTAACTGGTGAAAATCTTTAGGTTATGAATATTCATTATATTTTCTCACATAGTTAAAGTCTCTTAATCCACTTGTAGCAACATGATGAAGACAAGTGAAACATTTGGTTTGATTAAAAAAAATTATATAAGTGAAATACTGAATAGTTATCTAGTAGTTGTACATGTGAATTTAATAAAATAACAAGTGGTTAGATTGCTATTATAAGCTAAATCTTCGTACTTCGTACTAATGTAATTTTACCTTAGTGGATGCATAGTGCTTAATAATAATTCCAAATTAAGGTACAAAGAATTTAAAATACCTAACTATGATGTGTATAAAACCGACATGGGGAAAAAGATAAACAGATCTAATCAATTTTTCTACACTCAGAACTACATAGGTAGTCCTCCGATACTTAAGACTCTCTGTTTTTCCCTCTAAACCCGTGTCAAACATTGACACTTGGAGTTGATACTGGACACCTCTAGTCTCAAGTCAATGATCAGTGAGTTTGACAGATAAAGCAGAAGAGACTAGGAGTACATGGAATCCCAGCTCAAGGAACAGTGCAAACTAGTTGCTGAATTAAGTGGATCACCACTTTCAAGCAGTGTCCTTAGATCATGTCCAAAAATTTTTAGAAACAATCATATGGAACACCTAGTCATTTCTGATACACGTTTAGGAATGCTATTAACTGGTTGCTTAACAGTCTTACTTGTTTACTTCTCCTAAGCTGAGTTCCTTGTTCATCTAATATATCCTTCTAAATGTGAAGTCAAAACTCAAAAGAAAGGATAGGTTAATCATATTACAAGCAGCATTGTCAAATAGGCTTTGATTTTTTATTTTCTATTATATTGCATGATTTTTTTTTAGTTGGCACTATTATATTCAGGTAACATGATCACGCAATATATATCACTGATTCTTGTATAATCCACAAAATCAATTTGATCTTGGATTACTTAGGATTAAATTTACAACCATGAACAAGTTTGAAAAGTTAGACAAAGTTTTACATTATTAGATACTGTTGTTAAAGGCAAAGGATATTGCTCTAAATCTCTGAGGAAAATTTTTTCCAAGGTACTACAATTGCTCAAGTAACTCAAGGTACTTATATACAGTATTATATAGTAATGAACAAATATACAAGAAACAAAACATTATACTAATTCTCTTACATTTAATAAAGTTACACACCTTTAATGAAAAATGTTACCATAGTGGTAAGAGGGATGCACTATAATTTTGTATTCAACATAGTATACTGACATAGATTGAATTATAACCGAGGGTGTTCAAAGGAATTGAATTTTAATCATAGTTTTAAATTGCCACCACTTAGGCCACACATGCAACAGCCTAGGTAGATTTTGAAGGTGATTGCATACTGATTCTATATGGCTGCATACGACATATGTTATCTACATGTGCAATTAAAAGACCATATTTATTTTGTTTGAACTAATATAAATTAGACCAAATTAACTTAAATTCCTAAGCTACCCTGTATAGTAGATAGAAATTTGTAAGTGTTAGTCACTTATTTTGCAAGTGGTAAATATTTACATATAAATACAAATTAAATTTAATATTGAGTCTATGCCCCCACGTATTCCATATGCACTATATAGTGGATCAATGGCATATTAGTTGCATATGCCTTTTGAGAATTTAATCTCAAATTTAAGAACTAATATTCAGTGGATTTGAAATAGGGTACAACAACAAAAAAACACTAAAAAGTAAAGAGAAAAAAGAAAAAGAAAACCCAGATTGGAAAATAAGAAATCCAAGTAATTCCGGAATAATTAAACAAGATCTGCTTAGAATGTTGGGAGTCAACGTCCTCATGATCGTTATTCTTATCTCGTAAAATAAATCATCAAGATTATGTTTTCCTAATGTTGAATGTGAATCATTCAGCTCAAATTTCAAAATATATGAGGCCATGTACAATTCTTCCATCCAGATTGCTTTGAGAGCTACAGTTAACATTGTCAATTTGCCTTCTGTTATGAATATCAGTCACAAAGTCAAAGTTAAACTGAAACGGATTGAAGAAACATAGACGGCAAATTTTCCAGATGATAAAAACTCCAAATGTGAATTATCAATGTATAATCGATTACAACACCTGTACCTGAATTGAATTACAAGAAGAAGAAAAAAAGGAAACTTCAACACAACAACACAACAAGAAAGAAGATGGAACTTCCTATAGGAAATAAATAAAAGGCTTATAAATAATTCTTTCAAATTTTACTGAGGTACTAATTTGTCAAGTCAGAACAAGATAAGTTAAAAAACTTTTACAAGAATATAGGCACCATATCCTCAGTAACGAACACTTAAAAAAAACACATACAATATCAAGATGAAAATGCAATAGGAATTTTTCTCAAAATGTAGGTTCATCAGTTACATTAAATGAGAGAATTCCTATTAGCACACACAATGCTCTATCAACAACAGTCCATACACAAGTTGTATGTCATTCGTGATTTGAATGGACATTACAACCCAGTTGGAAATTTTGTACTTTTGTAAGATGAAATGTATTTACAGGAAGCCTTCTATAATTAAACGACACTTGAACAAGAGAAGGAAGAAGTTCACAGAAAATAAAAATACAAATTAATTCTTCACAAGCACATTGCCCTGATCAGAACAGGTCATTGATAGCCCTACTGAAACGAAGACGCAACCAATTGTTATAATTTAATGGTGGAGACATCATAAAATTTTTAACTTTACGAACCTAGCGTATGATTTTCGATCATCTGATTTAAAGAGACATCCTGCTTAGTGAAATCCAATGAAGTGAACGAAATCAAAATGATAAAGTTGGAGGGCGTGTACAGAAGGAAGAAAAGGCGGAGACTAGATCGAGCTCCGACCCCGAGGAAGTCGCAGGAGACAGCGACGGAGGCGGCAACGGCGAGAGGAGAGGATTACCGCGAAGGGATCCCGTGAAAAACCGGCAGTTTCCGAAGCTCTTACCTTTTATTCTCCAGAGAGGCCGAGGAAAAGAGGCCCATTGTAGATCAAGCCTATAAAATTAAATTAATTTTCTATTAAAACAAAAACACCTCGTCACATCTTTCAAAATTATTCATCACCAATTTGTTGCAAGGCTAAAAATCACAAAAGAAAAGAAAAGAAAACTTTGTTTTCTAGCCACTTTTAATATTTTTTATATCAAATTAAAGTAAAAAAAAAAATACGCTCATCTCACGTCTCTCACGGACCGTCCCTAATTAATGTGAAGAAAAATAAATCACAATATTAGTTTTTATTCGACCGTAAAGTGTCTAGGGTATTTTTTTTAATATCAAAGATTGATATAAAGAATGATTAGGACCTTTACTTTTTCAAAATTTGAAATATCTTAAAATTATGACATAAAAATTTAAATTTCAGAAAATAGAATGCCAAATTGTAAGAGTAGAACTATTCTCTCAAGAATACCGCTTTTGGATCAAATTAAAATGTGTAAATAATAAATATGAAAAATAATGATGAAAAGCAGACATTTAACATTTTGTATTAGTAACACAACTGTTGAAAGAGAAAATAATTCTGAAAAATGATTTTTGGAAAACTTTCTTCATTTTAGAAAGCATTATTTTGTATAAAACATTTAATTTTTCTAATTACGAAAATATTTAATGTAGTTTCCTACGCAAGAAAGAAATTTGATTTTTTTTTTCCTTTTACAGACCAATTCTTACATATTTTAAATGATAAATCAGTTTGAAACGAATAATATTAAAATTTTACAACAATGTAGCTCATGTTTAGCAGTAATAATTACTATCATTATAATTATAATTGGTTCTAGTTAATTCGGCCTGTATTAATCAAAACATATTAAATTATAATTTGTTTTTTTATCAAATAATTTATAAAAAAACAAAATCACTTTGAGAAATATTTATAATTGAAATTTATTCTGGTAACTCGATTCTATATTAGAAATTCAACATGTTGTTTTATTTTAAAAAATATATTTCAATAACAAATATATTTCTAAGAATATGACGAGATGGTAATTAGAGGTCACCACATGTATGAAGAAGGTCAATGGCCAAGTCGAAATAAAGATAAAAGTCAAGATAGTTCAATGGGACCATCCTCACTCGGCCTACCCAAGATGAGTCATTCCATCAGTCGGCTCAACTCCACCGATCCGAGCGCCCTTCTCGATCGGCTCAATTCCACCGATCTAAGTGTCCTGCTCGGTTGGCTCAACTCCACTGATTTGACCGACCCACTCAGTCGTCTCAGCTCCATAGACTCAAGGTCATCTGTTTGGCAAGCTTAGCTTCATCGACCAGACACTCAACTCCTTCCCACTCGGCTTCACCAACTGAATCCTCAACTCCTTCCCACTCAACCCCGCTGACCAGACACTCAGCTTCTTCTAGCTTGGCCTCACTGACTGGATGCTTAGCTCAATCCCCGCTTGGCCTCACCGACTGTACACTTCCCCCTACATGCCCCCTCTCACTCCTTTCGGCGTCGTTGATCTAACACTCCTTTACTTAATGAGACATGGCATTTACCCCAATTACTCGTTCATATCCGTCTTCTGGCGCAGTACGTGGTACAACATGTGGATTGACGTAGCAAGTCTACAACATGGGTTTTCAGAGCACTTGGAGCAATATGGTTAACATGGCATGACCTCACAAGATCATTTGCAACACAAAATGTGAGTGATATGACCCTCAGATACGACGACGTGACACATTCTTTACCGAATATGACTTCTATTTCGACCAAATATCATAGATGGTCAAGCTATCAGTCAACGAACTCGCTGACACACTTTCTCCAGAAACCGTCAATGATTGAGATGAAAGAACTTGAAATGCACTATAAAAGAGAGTTAGATTAACTGTGGGACGGATTACGGAGCCACTCCTGTTGGTGCAGTTAGCATTGATAGTCAAACTCAAATTTTGATAAATGACAAAAGGTTAAAGTTAGATGTTGTGTATTCTAACTTGTTTAGTGTTTACTAAGTGTGTAGGATGGAAAGACTTAATGGAACCCGATACCAGGTTGAAGTCTATTTAGGTTGATAACTATCAGACAGACCAGATAGATTGATATATGACAGAAAGTCCAGTTAGGTCTGCAGGACCTAACAACTGGTTGAAGTCCAGATGTAGCATCTGACATGAAGTCCTGGTGGATCAAGAGTCAAGTAAGTATACAATGGTAAGTGAGGTAAGCATTGGAGAAGAGTGATCCAGTG
>JBAMIB010000061.1:1725759-1736481 GCA_037177415.1 Kaempferia rotunda | reverse complement strand
TAAGATTATTCATAGCGTTGGATAAATTAGTAGCTTATAGTCATTTGGAAAGAACATCACCTTCATGTTTGCCTGATCAACTTTTAGGCCTCTTTTGTAGCCTATGCATCTAAACCAATAAACAAAAAAAGAAGGAAGAGTTTCATATTCTGAATATGCCTCCTGCGCATCTAATCAATTCAAGAACCTTGAGCTCTCTGCTTGTTGATAAGGTTGCACTCCCAATTCTTTCATTTGTCCAATTGCCAATGCACTAGATACATGAAAGTCTCCACAACACCGATATTGTTTGATACTTATATTCTCCCACTTTCTAACATCTACAACTTTCCGGGCCGGCGATTTCCCAACTGGATGATGTCGACGTCGTTGGGACTTCGTTTCCTCACCTTGAATTCTTGAAGCTCCATGATTTCTCCTGCTTCAGGGAGCTCCCGCCGCTGGGGCAGCTGCTTCGGCTGAGATTACTGGAGATCAAATTAAAGGAGCGTCGGCGGTAAGAAAGGTCGGGCCTGAGTTTCTCGGCGCCGTAGCATCTCCGAGACTCTAGTCAGTACCTACGATTCATTGACATGTCGAATTGGGAAGAGTGGACGTTGTATGTGGCGTCCGAGCTAGAGGTCGGAGCAATGGCGGAGCCGACCCGGGTGATCTACCTGGGCTGTGAGCCATGAGTGCTGACGTCAACCTCATCATCCCATACTAGCCGACGACGCCGACGTCATAATTACCCCGGGCTAGCCGCTGACGTCGACGTTGTCACCCCGGCTAGCCGCCATTTCTCAAATTTTTTTCCCCTTTTCCCTGTTGAGCTTTTTTACATACAGCCCGGGTAGGCCTGAACCTGGCTCCGCCCTTGGGTCCAACTAATCTTAGCAAGTAAATCGGGAAAGCACATGTCAGTCTGTACATGGAGCAGATCTTCTGAATCATAAATCATGATGGACTATCAAATCAAGAGAGATTAGTATTTAAATTTTTCCCCAGATTCCACCGTTGATGTGCGAATAAATATTTAAATTTTACCTACGATCCAATGGTTAATACGTACTGATTTAAAAATAAATCAAGGATTATGTTCAGAAAATCTAACTGTTATACATGGCCATGGTTGAAACTCTGCGTTACATGAGATTTGACTGGTGGATCCTGACAGTAGTTCAAACTCTATCGAAAATATTCAACGTGAGATTTGAAATGACAAATATCTTTATCTCTTACCAGCACCGTGTTGATGTTTCTTTGTTTTTCTATGCATGCACGCCACATTCTCCATGGAATGAAACTTATTCACCTTCCAAATATTCTACAAATAAATAAATAAATAAAACAGTATTTTACCAAACTGTGCGTCTAAAGTTTTATAATACCTAAATTGGGTGCGTCATTTTTTCTATTTATAAAACCCTAATCCCTCCTTCCTCACGCGTCTTTAACCTACAACACTTATTGGTCTAAAACTTTTCAAAACTATCATCTTGTCTACTAGTAAGTCCATACTACCTTAAGCAATCCCACTATGATCTCAAGCTATTTTGTACAAATAATAAACTAAAACTCATACAGGATAGCTTTGGTGTGACATTTAAAATTACTGTCAAGTGATATTGAAGCCATCGGTTTGAGTCGTAAAAATAATTTCTTACAAAATATAAAATAAGACTATATAATAAGCACAATGTGTTCTGATTCTTCTTCAAAATCCCACACTAACCAAGAGCTTCATTTACTAAACTGCCCATTAATAATTTACCTTTCAAATCAAAATAGTTTGTTGGTATAAAACTCTTCAAAGTTATTATTTGAGGCTACCCATGAGACTAGAATACCTTAAGCAATCCCTCCTTATAGCTAATTTGGAGTGTTTTTGCCTATCAAATTGTTTTGTCCGAGAGTTTGGTGCTTTAAATCAAAAAAATAACATTGACTCAAAGATAAAATCAACTTAAAAGCAATGATTTCCTAAATAAAAATTTTATCTTAAAAAATATATTTGAATAAGCTACTCTACCTATTTTCTAAATTTAGATTTTATAAATAATACTTTTTAAAATTTGAGGAATAAAATTTATTCCCTAAATCTCTGCCACATTTGCCATTTAATAATAATAATAATAATAATAAATATAAAGTAGAAAGAAAAAACAATAAAAATATGATAAATTATAGAGAAGATATGGACTGTACACTAAAAAATGATATTAAATTTAATAAAATAATTTTTCTATTCTGATTTTGTATAGCAAATCTACTAACTTGATCCATTTGAACATCTTACTTGATGATATTATTGAATTTGAATATTCTGAAATTTTAGGCGTGAGGACTTGACAAAATGTTGATGAAACAACTTAAATGTCTGACCTGAATTAAAGTCAGCAAAAGACAAACTTGAACAAGGGGAGTTCTCACATAAGATACTTGTCAAAGCTGAGTGCCAGCGTTGACTCGTGGCCTGTTCGTGTTGAAGAAAATCTGATGCCGTGTCGTACCATTTGCTTGATGGTAATGTGGCACGAATCTAATTCGTCTTTCATGCACAAACTTTTCGAGCGATGGAACATTATCGACCACCGTTTTAGGCCATCAGTTTTGATCACAGAAACTCGAATGAAGATTTTTTTTTTTTTTTTTGGCAGAGAAAATATTTGTTCATTCGATGCAAAAAGAAAATAAGAAGAAGAAGCAGCAGCAGAAGAGGAGTTGATAACTGAAAAGTAATCTGAGCAAACTGTGTCATTTACAGTATTCACAATCACAAACGCCGATTGATTGAGTTTGCCTATCTTTCTACAGCTACAATGTTTGCTTCTTCCCGCTCCAAAAAAAAAAAAAAAAATATGAAGTCTTCCGTACCAATTTTTTGATCTTCCCATGCTAAGAAAACAAATCTAAAATACTTTTTAATTAAAAAAAAGGAGGAAAAAGATTGAATTTTGCATGAAAAAATCGAGTAAATTTAGTTCTTCAACGTGGAACGGTGCTTATCAATTTGGTCGAGGGAGGGTGTGGTGCCGGCGGCGAACTCCACCGGCACCGCACCTTCCCTCTTGCTTCCGCTCCTCATCCTAATCAGACCGTACAGCTTCTTGAACTCCTTCCCGAACCCCATGGCGCCGTTGCTGGAGTCGCCGGCCGAGTTCTCCAACCTGCTCCAGGAGCCTCCGTCGCGCAGCCTCCGACAGGCGGCGCTGCTGATACATGCGGCGGACGGCGCGTGCTGCTGAAGCGTGCTGATGACCGATTTGAGAGCCCGGCTGGGCGAGGCGCGGTTCGCGATCATGATCTCGCCGACCTCGGCCGGGCTGATCCTGGCGCCGCTCTGGAACACCTCCTCCACCTGCGGGTACAGCTTGTGGTCCTTGAGGCCCAGGTAGTTGTTCGCCAGCGTCTTGAAGGCGGTGAAATCGCAAAGGGGGAAGTGGATGTGCACGTCGAGGCGCCCCGGACGCAGCACCGCCGGGTCCACCGCCTCCATCCCTCCGCCGTCCGAGTCCATGGTGAACACCATCACCCGCTCCTCGCCGCAGCAGGAGAAGACGCCATCCATGAAGTTTAGAATCCCTACCTCGCCGACGCCCTTCGCCTTGAGGTGCCGGTCGAGGTCCTCCACCAGGATCACCGACCGGGGGGTCGTGCCGAGGAGGAGCGCCTTCAGATCGGTGCCGTCGGCGGAGACGCGGGAGAGGTCGACGTCGTAGATGTCGTAGCAGAGGAGCTTGGCCATAGCGGCGACAAAGGTGGATTTGCCAGTCCCCGGGGGGCCGTAGAGAAGGTAGCTCCGCCGCCAAACCCTACCGAGGCGGTGGTAGTACGCGCGGCACTTGAGGAAGGACTCCAGGTCTGCGCGGACCCGCGACTTGAGGTCCGCGTCCATGGCCACCGTCTCCATGCTCGCCGGGTGGGTGAAAGAAACCGACCGCCACCGCGGGCCTCCGCCGGACAAGGTGTACAACCTGACGTCCCTCCGCCGGAGCTCGAGGTCATCGGCGACCGATTCGACGTGCTGGAGGTAGGGGCGAAGGAAGCGGGTGCGGTCCTGGCGGCGAAGCCGCAGGACCAGACGCCCAGAGACGTTAGTCCAAGAGACGCGGGCCCCGAGGAAGGAGTCAACGGCGGAGTGGCCGGGGCCGAGCAGGAGGAAAAAGTCGTTCGGCTTGCGGCCGGAGGAGAAGAGCATGGCGGAGTCGGCGTGTTCAAGCGAGGGGAGAGAGGCGACGTAGGTGGCTGCGCGACGGTAGAGCGGGTTGTCTTCGCCGGCTTCGGTGATTTGCGAGATCTCGAAGCACTGGTAGGCCTGCGTGCGCTCCTCCACCCAGCGCCACCACCGGCCGAGCCAGAACACCAACGACTTGAAGGAGAGCACGAGCCGCACAAAGATTACTCCGCCCACCGCCGCCGCAAGCAAGGATGTGGGACTATTCACCACCATATCTCCCCCCTCCGCCTCCGCCGCCGCCTCAACCAGTGGACGATAACTATAATACAGCAGCGGAGAAAATTTATCGAAAAACACGCAGGTCGTTTATTTGGAGAGAGAGAGAGAAGGAAAATATTTGTGAATAAATAAAAATAAGCCAAAAGAAGAGGAGAGACGGTATTCACTAATTAATGCTGAAAATAAAAATAAAAAATTATAAAGAAAATAACTGTGGATTGAGAATTGTATACTACGGCGACGGATGGAGTTCTGAGGTTTGTTGATTCCTTCGATGGAAAAGGAAAATAATAAATAAAATATAGGAAGGGAATCCGTCCCTTCCCTCCTTACTTCCCAGTTATTATTTTATTATGACGGCTGGCCTGTCGGTTGGTTTTAAATATGATTCAATAATGGCGTCATTAGTGACTGTTTAATCATTAATGTGCCGTCTTGGTTGGTCTTGCGTTTTCCTCGTCCGGAAGGGCCAAAGGAGATTCCGACGTGTTGTGTTCGGGTGTTCAGTTTAAATACGCAGTCTAAGTAAACACTATTCGGGGAGATTTTGCCATAGTAATAGAAATTATTTTTAATCATTAATGGGAGTCGTATTCATTCCCCGTTATTACACAGAGAATAAAAAAAAGTTATTTTACTTTTTATAATATTATTTTCAATAATTATTTAGAGAAAGAAATTATAGTTATAGTTATATTTATAAAATCAATAAAATTGTTCTTGTGTATTCTTCTTGCTTGCTTGGTAATGGAAAATTTTGCAAGGTATTTGTGCCCATTGCCTAATTTGGTTGGCAGACTATTTTTCATAAATATAATTTTTTTAAAGATATATATTATTTATTTTCAGTATGTAGCAAGTGGTTTATGTCTTATCTAATTATACAAAAGATGTTTGTATATGTCTATGCTTTATTTTATGTTGAAGCGTGAATGGTGGAGGAAAAGTAATCATGGGGGAAAAAGAAAAGTAGCAGTGGGATTGGTACAACAGTGTCTAATTGAATTCTGAAATTGATGACTATTGTAGCGCAGCAAAAGTTGATTATATTGATTTCAATGCCTTTTAGAGTTTCTGTTATATAAAAAGAAATAAATCATGAAATGAACTTATAACTAATTAAATTGATAATTATTGGCAAAGATGAAGTGGTCATCCACAACACTCTCATCAGCTCATCCCAGGACCAATAAGAAGAAGATAAATCACGGTAACTAATGAGACAAGTCTATGTGGAAGTGAGTAATTATAGAAGATACAGAGATTTATATCTCACCAGCCCCGATATTCAATCCATCAATCTTAAGTCATAAATCTTTATTTATTTTTAGCTGTGGTGAAGTCGAATATTTTGATAACTAGATTGACATTAAGAAAGATTTGATTATTTGAATTCATTCCTCATTCAAGACTACATCAATGCGGTTTGGTACATGAGTATTTGAAGGAGTACTGAAGGAGCATGGTTGGTATCCCTGAGATGAAAAAAATATATATCACAGCAATCTGTGATGACCTCAAGAAAATGTATAATCTTTTTTGGACTTTGACAAACTTATAATCATTGATATCCCATGACATGTTTGAATTAGATTTTTTTTTTTCTTTTTCGTTTTTTGCATTGATTAGCTAAATTTCAAAGACGCAATTGGCGAATACTGATTTTCTCTCAATAGGTGGGTGAACTCCAACCCTATTGCTATATTAATTGAATTGTTGAGACCGAGGCAGCAATAATTGATTAAGAATACATCGCAACGCACACGTTGCTAACATTTAAGTAATCAAAGTTAGTGAACTCCCTTTGACACCTACTTTAAATGTCTTATTTTATTTTATTTTGTAAAAAACTGGGGGAAAAAGATTCTTAGCAAGAAACAACATTTTGCCAAATGGCGCAATTTAAAAAAGGAATATTTAAAAAACACACTGCACTTTAAAATTTACCAAAGTTGCACTTACCTTGTGGATTCCTGAAATGTCCCTCCTGAAAGTTCCGAACTATTTCCCAACCAATTCAACAAAAATGCTCTACCCCTGCCTTGTGTTGCACAGATCTGCACTTGTTGCAAGTTGCTCCTAAACAGAATGGTAAGCAAAAGTCTATGAGTGGATCAGAAATATCAAAAGTTTGATGGGCAAATGGGTATTAGCAAGGCTGTTGCTCACGAAATACAGCAGATTCGTCATGCACAATTCACTGGTTTTGTCCACACGAGGATGCTGGGCTAGGGTTTGTTCATGTCATTGGCGACACATTCATTGTTGGCAAAAAACCCTTATGAACTCCAAGCTTTTTACATTGCGCAGTTCAATCTCCTTAGTAACATTGTAGGGATATTAAAGCTCAAACTGAATCTTTGCCTAGCAAATCAAACCTCATGCCACCAAACTAACAGAATGCACGAATTGTTGAACCTTCCATAAGATAATTTTATACTATTACAGAAGCTGGAAATTTGCTGTATTCGAATGCAGATTTGAAGAGTTTCAGATTTACCTGTATCATACTAGTGACCTAAATTAAACATGGGGATTAGAACGCCGGACCTCTGGTGCACTAATCAGTAGACACAGAGTAGAGAAAGATTCTGAGTCTTATATCATACAGTGGTACATGATTCATCCAGAAAGGCCAGAGAAAGTGCTGAAAATCAATCAATGCCAGAGAAGGCGCAGAAAACCCACAGAGAGAATCGTTTTATGTTAAAGAAGAACATCGTCACACTGCAGCTTCAGTGTCTGACACCATGGGTTTCACTACAGAAGGATAACCCGCAGGGGTCACTGATGGTTCGCTGTATTGTTCAGCTCCCACAGAAGGTGCCCTCATTTGAGAAACATTTGATTCTGTGTCCACAGCAGAAGCTGTTCTAGTAGGTGATGATGGTTGTACCTCCACATCCGGATAAGCAGCCTTGAATCTTGCCCGAAGGCCTTCATCCACTAGTCGCGCCCCATTGAGTTGATTTCCTAGCGATAGCCACCTGATTGTTGGAAAGCAACCATTATAACAAATTGAAAGGCTCCCACAGGAGACATAGAAAAGAAAAAAGGGGCTAGTAAGAAGCATATATGAGGAGGCAGTACAATTTCTAGATACCATTACCGTAAAGAGACCGAGATTTTATGTAGGGGAACAATATCAGGGTTCCAGATCCAAATTTAAAACAGTTAAATGAATAACCAGGAAAAGGCAGATTGACCAGCTGGTGTGTAACTTTATAAGTGTCAGAAAATATTTAGAATAGAAGAGAAAACCCACATATGTATTATTAAGCATAAAGATCATTAAAACCAAATAAACACAATTTAGAATAGAAGAGAATACCCTGCATGTGTATTGTGCATACGAGCAAAGAGCTCCAATTTTCGCGTCCTCGGGCTAATTCTCTCCAGCATAGGGTACATCTGCAATTCAAAAATGCATTAGAAGTTTGCATCTTCCATGTAATTAATATAGAAGTATGTCACAAAATTAAAGACAATAGATTACTAAATAATTATTTCATATTTCCACAATGCATTAATAAGAATTAAGAAAAGAAGGGGAAGGGCAAGGGCAAGGGCAAGGGCAAGGGCAAGGGAAAGAAAGTAATACTGAAGAGTTCTTATATAGTTCAATCTCGATGCATGAGAGTAAACTCGCATATTGATTCAAAAGAAACTGAAGAGAGTTCATCCATAGTCAAATTTTGACATGGTTATTGATAGATAATAGATGCAAAACTAAAAAATTTAGTACCTCGTCAGGTTTCCTACTTGTTTCCCGAACTTCAGCAACAATTACATCAGTGTCAATATTCCTGTTGACCTCAGGATTTCCCTTTATTCCAACAAGGCAATGTTCTTTACTATGATTGAGCCAATGACCTGTTCGTCCAGTTCTTATGATCCGCTGAAGCTGATTGGTCTTCACCCATATGATTTCTTCAACACGCTCATATCCCCAAAGCTCCAGGCTGGTAATAATATTTAACTCAGATGAGCTAACTTAAGATCTTCAAATCATCATAACTAAGGTTCTAAACACAATTGTACATCTTGCTACAATTGTAATTCAAAAAAGATACTTGAGACCAAACTCATAATCTTAACAATGAGAATTCAGCAAACCAAATCAATTTAATAATAAATCAGAACGTTTCCCAATGCGAAAGAATTGTCACATTCCAGAACCACTAATACCTAACTACAATTATGTTTGGTAAGTATCATACAAATTCACTAGAAACTGTTGAGTGAGATCAAACCCAATTATACGAAGCATATTAGGAAGTAATAAATGTTTCAATTAAAGCTTATAAAATATATGTCAAATTAGTACTAAACAAGTTTAAAATGTCAATACGCAAAGTGAGTTTACTCCAAAAATGTGGTCACTATAGCATATACCTAATTGTGTTATTATTTTGAAAATTGACTATTTACCTTACAACAAGGTACGAATCCCTGAACAAGTTTGTCCTAATGAAATCCACTGTTAGTGGTTGCTTCTATAGTACAAGTTAATTGGTTTGATCACTCAGTGTGAACCCCACAAGATCTGGTTGTTGTTACACTGGATTATAGAACTAACCTCTGTTAATCTCAAACCCAAGTAGCTAGTTAATTTTTATTTAATAGGATAGTACCACAGTTCACCAAGAGGCGTATTTGAAGAAACAGTTGGAGGAATTTCAGATCTACTGTATCTCACTGGTCCATAAGAGGAATGAAATTCTTATACAAGGACAAGTGGGCAATTTGAAGCACTACAGTCGATGGTCTTGTCCACCCTTATATAGTAAGGATGCATTAACATCCATATTGTCATCGACTAATAGGCTATGTCATGGAGCATTATGAAGTTTTAGATATTTCAACTTGAAAAGTCCTAATAGAGGATTTAGACGAGCATTGAAATACACTCATTATGCAAACTGTCATACATGTATACCCCAATATAATGCACATTCAAGTTCCTCAAACAAAGCAGCAAAGAATATATTATCTAAGTGAAATTACATTGGATAGTCAAATATGCTTGTCAGGTAGCACGGGTAAATAGTGGAAGGCACAAAAGATAAACATAGTAGAGGTTTCTTATTTTGGATTGTCAAATATGTTTGTCACCTGAGTTCATCAAGTTGTGATTGGCTTCAACTATCCATCTACCAAATTATTGAATCAAAAGATTCTTTGAAAAGAAGGCAAATAATAACTCACCACTCACGCCCAAGTTCCATTGCACGCCCAGTGACCCAAAGAAAAATTAAACCATCAGTTTGCAATACAGGTACATTCAGAGTTCTCATTTCATCATCAGCCATTGTACCATAAGGCAATTCCATATGAATATCCCATGGAGGGTCAGCCATAATGACCCCGAATTTTCCCAAAATGTCCATTCTAAATGAACGGATATCACAATTTATCCACTGGGGTTCACCAAGCTCCACTTCTGAACAGTATTCAGCCCTTCGGAGCTTTAGTTCCTTCGGAGGTGGAGCATTGGCAGATCCCATTATAATTGGAGCATCTGGTGTTTGGTCAAGTTCATAATGAACATATTTGCAAGTCTGCCATGAAATTTTTTTATAATATAAATGGGGGAAGAAGAAAAAAAAAGAAGCAACTAAGACAGTAAAAAAACAAAAGTTAACCTTTGTATGACGGCAAGTATCCAGAAAAGAGCAATCGCCTAAATTCGTATCAGTGTGTGGAGCAATAATACGCCGGAAATGAACCTGTTTTTCAACAGAAAAAATATTGAAAAACTTGAGCAAGAAAACAAGCAAACTTAAAAAGAGACCAAAGAGAAAGGATAGATGAATAGTCCAAGTATCGAAGAATTTTAAAAAAAAAACAGATGCAAAATTACAGGCACAGGGAACATTGCTTTAAAAAAAAATTGAAACTTAATGCTCTAGGTTCACCATTGATCTGAATATTGAGACTTTTCACAACTGCATATAATATGGAAAAAAGTAAGCTTATATGCCTACAGTAGTCACTTAATCGTTACATGGTTGAGTATTACCAAGTAGTTGATTATCAGTTGCAGATGTCATTGGTATAAAATTTTATGAAATCTCATATGCAACCAAATATATAAATGCAAACCTTCACCAATTGGACTTCTCATGAGATTGATAAGTGATTATATGTGGACCACAGACACTAATGTTAGGTTGCAAGGTTGCAAACATAGTCCCACATTGAAAACACATGGGAAAAATCATAGATTTATAAGAGAAAGATATCTCCATTGGTACGAGGCCTTTTGGGTAGAGCCCAAGAGC
>JBAMIB010000061.1:1637874-1658547 GCA_037177415.1 Kaempferia rotunda | reverse complement strand
GTGTGGACATACGAGGATGGACAGAATAAGGAATGAGAGCATTAGAGAGAAAGTTGGAGTGCATCTATTATGGAAAAACTCCGAGAGGTACGTTTAAGATGGTACGGGTATGCACTTAGACACCAATAAATGCTCTAGTTTGACAATGTGAAACTATGACAAACACGCACATTAAATGAGTAATAGGAAGAACAAAAATGACTTGGTTAGCAATAATAAAATAAGATAAAATTTTTTATGTATAGATGATGATATAGTAGGGGATAGAGCCCAATGACGTAAAAGGATTCATATAGCTGGTCCCACCTAATGGGATGAGGTTTGATTGTTGTTGTTGTAATTGTGGGTCTTGAGTGTGTAAGGGATTAAGTAGAATGATCTGAAATGGTTTGCAAAATTAGGCATTTGGACCATTTGAGGTGACAAGTCAAACAATTTATTTTGTTTCCCATGGTTAAACCTAGCCCTGGAATGGCAATGGTCAATATGCTTGATATAAGAGGATTATTGAATATTTTGTATGAGTAATGCGCCTTAGTCAGATGGTACTTTGGTCCTTATTTGACTACAAGTATGGAAATGTGACAATGCAGTTTATTAAGATGCCCCAAATGTTTCCATTATGATTGTGACTACATTGATTGTTATCATAACTCTGTTATTACACACTGCAAAACTTATTCAATGAAGAAGTGAAATAATTATTCCTTGCTCAGATGTCTCATTTATTGCCTCACAGAACTCCTACATTGGCTATGAGGTTCTACATAAGCTTGCTATTCCACAGCCTAGACAATACTTGCAGGTATCTTGTATGCTTAACTTGTTGCTTTTGTCAATGTTAATTCTTAATTTCTTTTGGCAGACTTTGAAATGTTTATTGATACTTATTTTTCGTATCTATACAATCAAATATAGTCCAGATATCCTGAAGGTATTCCACTGGATGTAGTTTTTGTTCATCAATCAGTGGTTGAAATGTTAGATGCTGCCATTGAAGATGCTTTAGAACATGGAAACTGGTAAGAGTTTGAATCAAAATTTAAGTGTTTAAATCTAAACTACTCTTTGTAGTCAGTAGTATAAGGTAGTTCATTAGCGTTTTAATTCTCTCTCTCTCATTGGCTCCTTTTAGAGATAGAATATTTAGTATCTTAATTCAATTTTGTGTGCTGGGTCTATAATTGATCAAATATTTAATGTCAACTGAGTGATGATAATATCTGCCTCCATTTGTGAAGTTGCTCATGCATTTGTTTAGGATAATGCATATGTTCTTAAACTACAAAGAAGAGGTGTCTTCCTGTTGGTAAATGTTTTTCTGTGATCATGTAGTCAGAGTGATGAGGGTACAGATGAAGAATGCCACTGAATTGTATGTAGCACATGATGCCACTGAATTTGTATCATGCAATAGGTGAGACTGAAGGCCATGAATCACATGGATTTGTAGTGAGTCTTGTTTGTCAGATCATCCAACATCAAATTATAGGTTATTCCACCTTTGTAAATCTGTTAGCTACAACAATAGGGAGGGAGACTTGGTTGGCATCAATCACCTTCAGCCATCACCCTGATGCCTGGCTCAGATTCACCTCCAAGCCATTACCTCCAACCATTGTGGAGTGGGATGAGCTCGTGATCAACCATGGAGCCAGAGGTCAAGCTCCCTTTTGTCGTCCCATTTATGATTCTAGTTCACTTCCCATGGGACGCCAAGGGACTTTGATTGATCTTGAAATCTTTTGCTGTCAAAAGTCACACTCCTGTTTATTTCTGGTGCTAGAGGACAATGTATAGGAGGAGAGGAGGATGTATAGGAGGATAGAAGTGATTCCGGGTCTAGAATTTTGGATCTGTAGCCTCATCTCAGTCTGTGGAAACACAATGGCGAAGAAAGCAGTCATGACTTAGTTTGGTGCATATTGGAAGAATGCTGGCGATGAAAGGATGGTGAGATGGTTCTTTAATGATCAGGTCAATTAGTTTTATTTTATTTACATTTATGGATGAATTGGGGTAAATAAGTAAATTAACAAATAAGTAAAAAAAAGTGGTCAATAGTATCACTTGATACTTATCCAAAGAAGGTAAATGAGGGGAAATAAGAAGAAAATTAACCTGACACATTGATATGAGTTTGCATGCTGCTTCTGATTTACTACTGGCAGCAAAAAGTTTGTTGAACTTATGTAAAAAATGGCCATCCTCAGTTCGTTAAAGTTTCTTCATGTTGGTAGGCAGAGAAGTAGTTTAGAAGAAATAGGTTTGTTGTTATTTCTTAAAAAATATGTTAATAATGTAATATTTCTTTGACTTTCAATTTCAGTAGATTTATAATTCAAGTAATATTATAAGTAATATCAGTATCATTATAAGTAAATACATACCATGTAGCTTTTAATGATAACTAAATTAAAAACAAAAAAAGTAGCACTTGATTGATTGCGCCTTCTCAATGCTAAACCATACTTGTTCTTCAAATAAAATGTGACAGCCTGATTTCTTAGAGTTTCTTTTATCATTTTTTCACTACCGATGACATTTTGGTATGAAATATTTTCATCTTCATCCAGGATTGATGTACTTTCAGTTCTACCACCATATGTCGGTGGGCAGGATGTTCTGAAAATTTTGTCACTTTGTTCGTCTTTGCAGAGAGCAACTAAGGTTATATACTCAATTCTCTGTTTTACTCTCGAATTTGTTAACCTTTGACATGCTTTGTATCCTACTGCAGTCTTCACAAGCAATTATACTGGGTGAATCTTGTGTTTTTAGCAGCATCTTTGTCAAGGTGAGTTATGATGAATATTGTAGTCACATTCTTATGTCAAAATTCATTATCTTGGTTCTCTTTATATTTTCATAGGTGTCAAAATCCATTATCCGATAACAATTTTGCCAAGGGATTGTAAATATTTGTTTTCTTTTTCTCTATGCATGCCTTATTGAATTATTGCTGCTGGTTATGACAGTACACGAACTTTTTATGGTTGTACATTCTATTTTTAACCAAGGAAGTAAAATGGATGCATCACTTTGAAGTATTTAGCTGCTTTTACCTCATTTCATGTTTACTGGTTTGGTTGTGCCTGCAATTTTTTGTTTGGCTTAAGGTCAGATCTGTGCTTGCAGTCATTAACTCTGTTTAGGTGAATACCTGCATGGACTAATTATTTCTAACTGGAAAATTCATTGACATAAAATTCATTGACATTCATGTGAAACTGTTTACTAGATGATTACTGTGTTCTTTAGTTCATACGTTTGTTGGATCATGATCATTTATCAGATGATTGAATCGTGCTTAGGGCCTTTGCCTATGAGACCAGAAAAGATAGATCCTGCTTAAGTTTGAGATAACAGGATGTGATTGCCTAAGAGTTGTTTTTGGTTGATCATCTTAAATTTGTTACCCTTAGCTTTATAAGTGGCTGGGTTTGTGCTTCTGAAATATTCAACTTTTGTGCATGGGCTATCTAACGCTTTTAAGTATGTTTATTATATCCCCCATGACAAACATCTTGGCAGTTGATAAGTTTGGTTAAAGGTAGCGAAATGCTGTTATTCAAGCAAAGCTATATAATTCCTGAAGGAGATCTCCAGAATGATTGTGATATGGAAGCACTAACTTTAAATGCAAATAAGAGGTTACAAATGATGACACTGTACCAAATTATTCTTGCAGCATTTAGATTACTTTGGGTTTTAGGCAGTGTTTCCTAAGAGGGAAGGAAATGTGGATGGAAACAAGATATTGAAATTATTTTCTCATATCCTTTCTCTCTGATAGAGAGTGATAAAAAAACCATGGAATAAAATTTCGTTCCGTGCCGGGCGGAACGGGCGAAACTTACCGTTCCGCCCGCACACCGAAACCGGCACGGGAAGAGTAACCATTTCGATGCGTCGCAGGCGGCGCCGGTCAAGTCGCGTGACGCCGGCGGCGGCGCCGCGGCACCGGAGGAGTTGCGGAACGCAGAAGCCGTTGACGCGACGCTGCTTTTCTCGGAGTCGCGAGACGCAAGCGCTGGAAAGCGCTGGAAAGCGACGCCGGAAGCTCGCCGGACTCCTCCAGCGGCGCCGGAAGCTTCGCCGGACTCCTCTGGCGGCGTCGGAAGCTTCACCGGGAGGCGTCCTCCCATCCTCCGCGATCCGCGATCGCGATTCTGCGAAATCGCGAGAACGCGATTCTGCGAAATCGCGATCGCGATTTTCTTTTCTTTTTTATATTTAATTAATTAAATAATTCCCAAATGGGGATATTTTAAATAAGTTTTTATAACCCTAATTAAATTATTCTAATAAAACATATTTAAAATAAAAATAAATTTTATTAATATTAATTAATAAATTTTTTTTTAATGTTTTAAATTTTATTTAAATTTTTTTAAAAAATTTAATAATTCTGATTTATATTTAATATTTTTTTATTATTTTAAATTTAATTTAAAAAATAAAAAAAATCTTTTAAAATTTTAAAAAATTTTAAAAAATCTTTAAAATTTCTAAATTTTTTTATAAAATTATATTTATATTCTGATATATTTTTTTATTTGTTATTTTTTATTTAGTTAATATTTTGATATTTTTACTATTTAAAATATATATTATTTAAAATAAATAAATAAATAAATAGTTAATTTATATAATTATTATAAATAAAATAATGTGTTAGTGTTAATTTATGTACTTATTATAATTTGAATTACTGATAGATTAATTTTCTTAAAAAAATAATATTTAATTACTTTTTCTAACAATGTTAAGTTGTTTAATAATTGAGAATTTATACAAAATTAATATACAACTTATTTTTATATTCATCATAAATATATTTATCTAATAATTACTATATATAAATAAAAAAACCAAAACCGTTTCGATATGGCATGAAACGATACTGAAACCGTATCGTAAACCTCTGCACGGGTCGAAATTTTAAATCTGGGATATTTCTACCTCCATTTCTTAATTATCTTTTGGAGGATCTCATAGTAGTTGAGGTTGCTAGAGGGATCTAGGAGTTTGTAATGTGGACAAAATATGTTAAAGTGCTCCTTGTATGAGATGTTTGGGCATGCCTGGGATGCCTGCTTATCTCTTTGTTGTTATAGACTCAGCCATAACCTTACACATTGCCTATGCAACATAGATAGCCAAAGCCATGCAAGATGACTCATTTGCTTCTGATTCCTTTGTATTTAGCTTGATTTGTGCTTGTCAACACAAATACAATTTGATGTTCTGCTCACCAACCGATACCAAAACGTTTCAGCACTGCATCTGCTCGCGATGTAACAAAGAGTGAGAGAAGATCAGCGAAATAATTTCTAGCATCAACCTTTTTTGTGGTTTTCCATAGATACTTGTAAACATATTTATATTTTTGTACATATTTTAGTTAAATTAATACTTTTACAAAAATTATCAATAAAATCCTCATGATAAAAATTGCAAGAGTTTTTTTATGCTCACATTAATGATAATATTTTGGTTGGAATATTTTGTGAGTGTTAAAAGTGAAGTTGTCAACATGAAAGTAAATTAGCGGGAATAATTTTATAGCCTCACTAATTCTTATTATGAGTGTGACTTTTTGGTGAGGGTTAATTTAGATTCTCACCTTAGTAGAGAATTAGTGGAGCTTAGTCAATATGACAAATGTTGGTGAAGGTAAAAATACTACTAGACAACGTCACATTAAAGGAGATCTTTAGTGAGGGTATTACATGCGTCAACTAGAAATGAGCACAATATCTTACTTGTAATGTTGAATCCCTAAGCATCCTTGTGGTGTAATGTATCAGAATAGTTTGATGGGGCGATTCCTATTATTTGTGCAGCAACTTCTTGGAAATGCGTGTCTGTATTTTTATACGGCCTCTATGTTCTGTTGTGCTATCGTTATTGTGACCATCATTTGTAATCCTTCTATATATGCTTTTTTAGGGTGTGGCTTTTGCTTTGATGTCCATGGATAAGCTTCTACCTGCCCAACCCTCAAGAATAAATATGCAACTGGATGTTGACATGAGGTTGGCTACAGATTTAACAATTTATATGGAGCAATATCTATTATTCTTTTCATGATCACTAATTGTGTTGTATTTTATAGGGTTGATGTGGTCAAAATTATCTGCACTTTGATCTTTAAGTCCATCCAAGATCTCAGAAATGCACAGATGCTATCAATCTCATTGGATATTCTCTCCGAGATGCTCAAGTGGTAGGCCAAACTGTATTGAGCATAGATTTCTGATCTTATTTTTGGAATTTTTAAAATGAATTTTCCCAAACTATTAATGTTAATCATATGTCAATGACTTCAATTAAGAAAATTTGCCTCCGGTGGGTGTCCATGTCCACTAACTCAGAATATTCCCCATGCTTACCTAATAATCTCTTTGGCACGGTAAGCCGGAACAAACCTTGGATATCACGATAACTATAAACAGAGCCCATGCCTACAATGAAATAAGACCAATACCAATATTAACCATATCTACATGTGAAAATAGACATGCTAAATAACCAATGTATTGTAAACAGAACTTTGGATATCCACACAATTGTTACGTGTCCCAATACAAAAAATAATGAGGTAATGTAGATTACAACATCTAGGTAAAATAAAAAAATATAATAGCATAAACAATAGGTATTCATTATACTTAAGCATCTGAAAATCATGTATATCTGTGATATGTATCCTTAGAGTAGGCCTTTGCAAACCAATCAGACCTCAATCGGGCATAGACTCAACACTTTCTTTGTGTGGCTTTGGGTGCCAAGAAAACGAAGTCAATAAAGTTAATTGAGTGAAAATGCAACAATTATGATGGTAGAAGTACAAATCATGCAAGCAAAACCATTGCAACACCATACCAGAGTATCATATTTGATAACCGTATGCACAATGGAGCAAACCACAATGCAACTGCTATTTGCCTTGTGAATATTTTGATGGAAAATGCAAATCATATGGATCTCGACATCTGTATGATTGCAATGTAACATCCAAGCACTTTGTAAACAATTCTTTATCACATCTATGCGGCCAACGGACAATTGAGGGTGGCAAGATTGATAGAGAAAACTTATTGTTGTAGGCCTATGCTATCATCAATGCAATGATCTATGAGGTATAATTTGCAATTTGAATAATAAGAAGTCTATCTACTTGATTGACATGCATGGATTACCCATCATTTTTTAGTAAATCCTACAAATAGAGCGATGCAACTTTTAACAACACGATAATCCTCATAGTTAGTAGTAGATATTACAAACTAACATGGATATTGAGGATTGTGTAAAGGTATAATCCTACATAATTATAGTAATTTGTGAAAATCAAGCAGAAGATTAAGATCATGATTTTTTTTTGTAATTTGTGAAATCAAGCAGAAAATCAAGAATAAGATTCAATACATTGAGATCAATCTAATACAATATTGGTCCTAAATTTAAATTGTGGATCGCTTTCTGCCAAGTTTCAAAATCTCATCGAAGTTTAAGACTGTTTGGAGCGATATTGTGTCAGTATCGTATTGGTATTTTGATGCATGATGCCACAATGGGTTGGAGTTGAACAAAGAGATAAAGCATAGGAAGGAGACATTGCCGAACATGGTTTTAAATGTTGTACCATGCCAGGCGAAACATATTATTTCGATACTACTCAGCACAATGTCTCCTTCCTTTCGTCTCTTTCCTCTTTCAATCTCCAATCTTTCACCGATACAATGCATCGGAGCGTCAACACGAAGAGTAGCTTTCTGGTCAATGACTTAAACTATGGCACGATTCAAGATTTTGAGCCTTAGTATCGAGTGGTATCGAGTTTCGGTGATTTACTAGAATTATAGATTTTAACCTTTTCGCTTAGCATGGTACAAGATTTCAAACCATGCTTGCTGCAACTTAAATTGCGGATCTCTTATTACATTTTAAATTTGAAGAAATCTGCCGAGAGAAAGAGAAAGAGAAAGAGAAAGAGAAAGAGAAAGAGACAGAGAAAGAGAAAGAACTGGAATGAAGAATTTCTCAAATTCTTGATATTAAATCTGTACTTGAGGATGAGGATCATTGCTTATTTGTACACTTCTTCCCTGCTTATTTATGGAATAAGTATAATAAAATTAAATCCAATGACATTCAATTTGAATACGACCTGATCTGCCTAAATAAATAAAATCAATCTATCTAAATTAAACTATCCATATTTACAACATATTCTACACTCCCCTCAAGTTGGGTTGTACATATTATACATGACCAACTTGTTACATACCTCTTCGAAGTTGATCCTCGGTAGAGCTTTTGTAAGTTTGTCTGCGATTTGAAGTCGTGAAGGAATATACGAGAGTTCTACTAATCCCTTCGCCACGTTTTTGAAATGAAGTGTCAGTTTCTATGTGTTTCGTTTTGTGATGGTGAACATGATTCTTGGCAATGATGATGGCTGCTAAATTGTCACATTGTAGATTGATAGCTTTATCTGTGATTATTCCGTGTTTTTTTTTGGATTCTGCGAATCCATATACCTTCACAAATTCGAGTGCAAGAGTTTTAACTTCCACTTCAGCATTGCTTTTTGCAACCATAGTTTGCTTTTTTACTTCATGTTACTAGATTACCCCAAATATACGTACAGTAGCCTGAGATCGATCGTCTATCGGTAAGATCCTAGCTAGTCTGCTTCTGAGTACACATGTACACCTCGATCTTTGTTCTTTTGAAATAGTAACCTTTTGCCTTGGGTACTCTAGAGGTATCTCTTGATTTTGTAGACAACGTTCATGTGTTCTTCTGTAGGACTATTCATAAATTCACTTACCACATTGACGGGAAATTCGATAGGTCGTGTGTGGAACAAATAGATGAGGCGCCCTACATGTCATTGATATCTCCCCCTATCTACGAGTGCATGGTCCTTTCTAAAGCTAATTTTGTTGGAAGCATCCATCGTATCCATAGGCTTGCATCCAAGCATGTCTGTTTCTTTTTATAGGTCCAATGTGTATTTCTGATAGGGATATTCTATGTTTAGATTGAGCTAGTTCCATGCCAAGGAACCATTTTGGATTTTCGAGATCTTTTATATCAAATTCCTGAGTGAGTAGCCCCTTTAGATTTGTGATTTGTTCTCATTATTATGATGATATCATCAACACAAACAATAAGAATGGTGATATGCCTTTGAGGAGAGATTTTCACAAATAAGGTGCGATTTGCTTGACACTAAGTGTATCCATGCTTTGTCACAGATGTAGCTAGTTTGTCAAACCATGCCCTAGGAGATTGCTTAAGACCATAACTTGTGAAGCTTGCGTACCTTCTTATTATGGGTGGCAAGGCCGAGAGGAATTTCCATGTCAACTTCTTCCAAGTCACCATTTGGAAAGGCATTTTTGATGTCCAGTTGGTGTAAATGTCAGTCCTTGTTTGCCACTAGAGAGAATAAGATTATGATAGTGTTCAGCTTGACCATTAGAGCAAAGGTTTCTTGGTAATCAATGCCATAGGATTGTGAGAATCTTTTCGCTACAAGACTTACCTTTAGTCTTTTAACTGCACTATCAACTTTGTGTTTGACTGAAAAAAATCATTTGCACCCAATTTCTTTCTTTCCCTTTGGTAGTTCACAAACAGATCATGTACCATTATTTTGTAGGACTTTTACTTCCTTATCAACAACTTTTCTCCATCCATGGTGTTTGAGAGCTTGATCAATTGTGGTTGGAACCTTAATATTATCAAAGGTAGCGACACTCGCTCGATAAATTGGGGATAGTCCTTCATAAGAAATAAAGTTGGAGATGAGATACATCGTGCAGGATCTAGCTCCCTTCCTCAATGCAATTAGAATGTCAAGGTTATTATCCACAAGTGAAGTAGATTTATGATTGAGTATCTACCTGAGTGAATGTTGTTGGAGTTGGATCCGGTTTTGACTCTTGAACTTGTGCTAAATTTGTCTTTCGTCTTGTGTATACACGAAATTGTTTCACTGCAGGAGGAGATGCAGGAATGGGATGTTGTGATAAAGGGGATTGGATAGAGGGTGAATGATGTAGGGGTCTGGTCCGGAACATTGTAATGGATGATGATATTCACTCAGATTCTCCTCCTGCATATTAGAACTAGAGTAGTATGGCTGTTCAAAGAAAATGACATCCATGGTGTTGTAGGTTATCTTGGTGACAGGCGAATAACATTTGTAGCCTTTTTGAATGGTGAGTAGTCGAGGAAAATGTATTTGGTGGATCTTGGATCAAGTTTACTACGATTGTGATGGTAATGATGTACAACCAAATACTTTTGTAGGAAGGTTTTGAGAGATTACCTTGGTGCGGGGGTATGATTTGAGGAGAAGTTAAACCGGACTATGGATATTGAGAACTCAAGAGGGCATTCGATTGACGAGATAGGTGACCGTGGAGACATCATCCTAAAATTGTTTTTGTTCATTAGAAGAGAACATGGGTGAGCAAGCTACCTCAAGAAGTTGCCTGAGATTTCATTTGACAATCCCATTTTGTTAAGGAGTGTCATTGTAGTGACTAAGGTGGTTGATACCTTTTGAGGATAGAAAAGCGCCAAGATTCGAGGCAAAGTATTCTTTGGCATTGTCAGTTGGTGCTTGAACATATGTTTGAAATTGGGTTTGAATCATATTATAGAATTGTTCATATATGTGACTCACTGTAGATTTATCATATAAAACAATCAAGTTGTATGATCATCAAACAATCAAGTTGTATGATATCAACAAATGAAATGAACCAACGATTTCATGTATGAGTTTTAATATGGGACGATCCCCAAATGACACTATGAGTGAGTGAAAAGGGTTTAGATGGTTTGTAACTTAAGCTTGGAAATTATACTTGTGTGTGTTTAGGAAGTTGACAGAACATGCACCGAAAGGAACTACATCTTCATTAAGAAATAAGTTTGGAAATAATTTTACAAGACAAGTAAAGTTTAGATAACCAACACGATAGTGCCATTACATGATTTCAATATATTTATTGTTGGATGAGGTAGAGTGGTAGCTAGCTACATTTCCGCATTTAGGCGAAGTCGCATGAATAACGTAGAGTCAAGAGCACGATTCAACACTGCCAATCATCTTCCCCATTTTCACATCCTAAAATTCACACAATTTGGGAGAAAATTTAGCAAGACACTTTAAATCACGAGTCATCTTTCCTTAAAAAAAGAAGGCAGCCCGGTGTACGAAGCTCCCGCCATGTGGGGTTCCGGGGAAGGATCCATTGTACGCAGCCTTACTTTGTTTTTTTTGCATGTGGTTGTTTCTAGGATTTGAATTAGTGACCTCTAGATCACACGGCAACATCTTTATTATTGGACTAAGACTCCCCTTCACGAGTCATCTTTCCTATGGATAATAAACTGCAGTCCAATGTAGGAACATGAAGAACTATTTTCAAGTATTTATTTAGCGTTATCGTTACAGGACCCCAACACCGATGAATTTTGCGACAAACCCATTTGCAACACGAATAGTGGAATTGTCTCAGCATGGAATATAATTATGAAAGAGGGATATATCGCCCATCATGTGATCATGCATCTGAGTCAATAATCCATTGTTTGAGACACCTGTTTATATTTAAGGTATTTGTGAAAGTACTTTCATTGTGGGTTGAGTAACCAGTGAGCTGTAGATGGATTGAGGTAGTAGTGGGCCTTTTTTTTGGCTATAGTGGGCTTGAATTTCAGATTATTTCTAATTTTTGGTCTTCTCATGTTTCTCGCTGCTTGGTAGGTGACACAACATCTTCATTAGAAAATCAATCCATTTAGTGCCGAAGTGGTAGAAATATGAGCCTTCAATTTCGACGGGAGCATTAGGGGTTGACAAGACTTTCTGTTTTTTGTTGCAGCTAATGGGCGAGAATCGCCGAGGGTTTGCTGCGCTTTAAAGAAAGAGATGGCTTACTGTGCCGAAAGTAGCCTTTGTGACAAAATATATTCAATGACAGTTTAATGCTATGATATCAGGAAGAAATCTGCTGATAGAAAGAGAGAATCTGAATGAAGATTTTCTCAAATTCTTGATATTAAATCTGTACATGAAGATCATTGCTTATTATACATTTCTTCCCTACTTATTTATGAAATAAATACAATAAAATAAAATCAAATAAAATCTGATCGGGCTTAAATTAAACTATCCATATTTACAATATATTATACAAAATTTCTTATTTCTTGTCATAATTAAATTATTTGTTTTGTCATTGTGAATTGATTGCAAATTTTGTTTTACTTTTCTGCTGTAATTTATTTATCCTTAGGCACATTATCTCACATTTGGTTAAAGTTGGTCCTTTTGTTAGAATTTGGTTAAGTCTCTATTCACCCTCCCCTCTCGCCACTCTTCACAATCCTTCAGAGTATTCTTTTGTAACCTTTTACTATCCACCTTATTGAGTTTTATTCAGTATATATGAATGTTAACACTATGAATGAAATTGAATTAGATTTTCCTCTTGCATTAATAGGCTCAAATTGTTTTATGAAAACTTCTATCTGATTCTTCACGGAATCATACTGTGAGAATACTTGATTCTAATTATGCTTATTCATTTGATTCGTTAACTTATTTAAATGTTAGTCAAAATTTCAATTTAAACCACTTATTGCTTTACTGGGCGACATTTGAACCTTCACCATTGCATATTGACTTATTCACATGCTACCCTCCTTTTACCTTACTGTTAGCGCTTATTCTCCGCACTAACATCTTAGACACTATGACTATATTGGAGGTGCAGACTGTGTAATTTCTTTATTTCTTAGAAGGGGTGGCCCAAATCGAGATGCATATAGAGCCAATGCTTAATTATATAGGAATCAGAAGGAAAAAAGATGCAATTATTTTTTCTGTTTAGAAAGGATGTCTAAAGAAGATGACGATAAAGGAACTTGATTTCCTAAGTATCAAAATGAAGATACAATAGTTCCTCACTCATTAGAAGGGACTACCAACTAACATTAATGAAGAAATTCTATTTATGGAAGGTTAGAACTAAATTAATGATGCAATTGTTCAGTTTTATTGGAGAAGATGAACAAAGAAAAGATGCTGATAACTTGCTAGAATATGAGGTTGTCATGTATGAGAATGATTCTAGAATAATTTTGAAGTTTCAGATTTTATTTTTTACTAGATTTTAAAGGTTATAAAGAGAATTAGTTATCCGGATAATAGGTTATTCAGTTACTATGTATTTAGGGAATGTGTTGTTCTATTACTTAGTTTTTAAGGAATAAGTTATTTTGTAGTTGGTAACAAGTTAGGCCATTGTTCGGGTTCTTTTCCTTATTAGTTGCAATCAAATTGTTTTTCCTCTTGAGGAGCTTGCACCTTTTTATGGAAGTTATCTATTGATGCTCCAATTTTGTTTGTTATCAATGATTGATATTTACATTCATTTCTCAAAATGCATTTCCTGCTTTCCCCTTTATTAATATGGTGTCTATGGGTGGTTGCTGTTTTGACAAGTTTGTACGATGTTGCTTATTACTTTATCTTGTAATTTAATAAAATGTGGTAGCCTAAAACTTTTCACATCCGCCTTATGATTTAATATTAGTTTTAGTTAGTAGTTCCTTTGTGATTTTTATTCCATTGTTATAACTTATTTGTATACTGAACTGTGGGCCCTTTTTAAAAAATTGCCGGCGTCCCTTTTTGTTCTATTTTTCTTATTTTTATGTTGAAATTTTCATGCTAGTGATTTTTGTTCTCTTTATTTTGCAGTGCTCCATCTCATGTCATTGAAGCAGTGGTGAGATTAAACATCTTCCATATACATGACACTTCAAGGTAAATTCTTTATATACTTGAGTTTTAAGATATTAAATGGTTGCTCAGAATTCTTATTGGTTCCTAATCATGAGTTAGTTTTTGGATAAAGTAATTCATCACTATGTTTGTTCGTTAATACTATTCCTGTACCAAAATATCACTCATAGATTCTGAGTTCATTTTTTAATTATTACTAAATGTAGGACTTCCTGAAGGCTTCCACAAGAAGCTTGTCCCTTTGCCTAATTTAATTTTCATGCAATTCATTATCCTGCTTCAATCTTCTTTTTGTACCTAGCAAATTGTTTAGTTTTCTTATCCATTGACCTGCAAAATTTCCATGGAGTCCTATTTATTTCTTTTGCTAATGCTTTCTGCATATGTTTTTATGTTCTTTTATCATTATGGAATTCTTGTAAATGTCCTATTCGAGGTTCTGTTTGTAAATAGAGCATACTGCATACTGGAATTCTTGTATGTTTTGCACAAGAAGCATGCCCTTGACCTAGTTTGATTTTCATGGAACACATTATCCTATTTCATTCTTCATTCGTTTCTTGCAGATTGTTTAGTTTTTTTGTCCTTGGGCTTGCAAAATATCAATGAATTTCTATTTATTTCTTTTGCTAATGCTTTCTGCATATGTTTTATCATACTGCAATTCTTGTAGAAGGTAACTTTCGAGGTTCTGCATGTAAACTGAGCAATACTACACATTAGTTCGTGCAATTGATCCTTGATGATATAGTTTTTAATTCATTAACTATACATCTCGTGTATGTTGTATTTTTAACAAAAGTAATTGTCATTGAAGTTCCTAGTAATTAGCAAGAACTTTTAACAGTATGATTCTAGTTAAGAAGTAATGCAACTTTAGCAGCTATCAGTTTGAACTTTGTTCTTCTTTATTTGTAACAAGTCACTCATGCTTATGGAGTGTTACATTTCTTCCTTTTGTTTTCAGTGGTGCATGGATGCTTTCAGGAGGTCTTGCTAGAATGTTGATGGAAGAGTCTGAGGAAAATAATTATACTGATGCATTAGCTGTTTCAGGCTTGTCTATTTCACGAAAATTAAACATCTTGCCTAATTTGATTGCTTCATAGATTAATTTATCCTTTCTGTATTTGTTAAAATATTTTTTCTAGACTTCATAGATTATTCTTTCTGTATTTCCTTCTTAAATAATATCTTTTGTTTTGCCTTGCATAAGTTTTAACTATGACAATGTGGTGATTGTGAGCCACAATGTTTATTCCTTACTGCTTTGTGGTATTTGGAGAGCCTGCCTGAACATGAACTATGAACATGAGTAAATAAATAAAACTATTGCCTTGTTAAAAATATTATTTTCATGTTTAATATTTTCATGATGGAATTGAGCCTTTATAATTTCTATTTGTTGCTGACCTCCTGTAGACCAAAGGTAACTCTACACAGTCGGTATTGCTACTAAACTCACCAGGTAGAAAACAATTGATTCCACTAGCTTAGGTCAGCTGAATTAGATAGTTTTGATAACATATATCAGACAGAAATAGATCTAGAACTTGTACAAAATCTAAGAAGAAATTGTTAATCATAAATATGTATCCTTTTCGTTCTACGTCCTAAAAACAAGGGGCCTTGATATACTTAAATACTAAAAGGCCCCTCCTTGTCATCAAAAAACTTATATCTTTGATCCATGATGGATATTAGAGGCTATCTTGAAAGTAGGAGACTCCTACCCATTTGTCCTATGTGCACACTAGCAGTGACCCATTATATAAATATAAATTAGTTGCTTTCCTAACAGTTCGAGCTTTGAGATATGTGGTTAGCCAATCATCTTTAACTTGTCACTCACCAGTGTAGGAGATTTAGGATTCGAATCTTGCATGACAATTCATGTGTTGGATTTGGGTAAATCAAGGAAGTACACCCCACCTACACCACATACACATAAAGAGGGAGCATTAAGAATATACACGTATAAATATAAATCGGTCTCTTTCCTACCAGCTCAAAATTTTGTACATTGTTAGCTTATCAACTTTAACAAGCTTGATATCTCAAATGTTCTCTTCTTTGTTGATTTCATTTTATTTGAGTAACCATACAACTCAGATTATGGAATATATTCATATGTAGTACTTGCATTGTTTGATAAATTGAAAGTCAATTTCATGATGGGCAAAGTAACATTCATAACTATGGATACTATCTTGTCATTGCAGTTCTTGATTTCACAGTTCAACTTGTGGAGAAAGGCGTCGAGGATAATTTGGTTTCATCTCTTGTTGTATTTTCGCTTCAATATATATTTGTGGATCATATGCAGTGGAAATACAAGTCGAAGGATTCTCATTGGAAAGTGACATTGAAGGTTTATTCTGCTATCAGGGATCTCTTTTGAATAAAATATAATGTCATTTCTATGCTCTTGATTGACATTTTGTGTTAAATCGCCTTTCAATTTTGTTGAGAAGTGCAATATTTTCTCGTTTAATTTTTTTCAGTGGCTTCCTACATTTTTCAGTTCATTCTATGTGAGGATAACTGTTTGTCTATGTGTTTATCCTTGATTTCTGAAACATTTTTAAGGCTGTATCTCTTTTGCATTTTTAACAAGGCTTACATTTTATTATTATTTTTGTTTTGTTTTTCTGTTTCACTATTTGGAGAAATTAGACATTTTCAATGATGATGATGTTCTTTAGGTTTTTGAATTAATGAAGTGCTGCATTAAAGCATCCGAAGTCTCACACAGGCTTCACTGTATCTTCTGGGATATTTTATTTTGTGATTCCTCTATCCACAATATCCTTTTTCGAATTTTGGGTATATCAACTGAGTACTTGGTATGCACTCCCGTTGTGTTTTCTTGCTATTTTCCTATTTTCATAGATTTCCCGCTTCTAACAGTTATTTCTCTGTGAATGTTAAAAAATATTAGAGGCTGTATATCAGTTACCATTATGAACCAAAGGAGATTGAATGTGTTCAGCATTCTCTCTGTTCTGCATTGGATGTGTTGTGTTCTATTATGGCGAATATATCACAGGTAAAATATTCATATCTAGTGATTAGATTTTTGAGTTAATGTCAATTGTAACTTGATGCAAGTAATTCATTTTTTTTTTAATTTCTTTAGGAGATAATTAATTGTTTTTATATCATCAATTCTTTTTCTTTCTATAGTGAATTGTATAATTTCTGAGATAGGTGAGCTATGCTTGTTACTGCAGTTACATGGCTAGCCTACCCAGAGGCAGCGATTACCATTTTATTATAATAGCATAGGAACAGATGATATATGTAAGGTTTATTTACAGCAGTTGGTAGAAAGGGGGATCTGGACAGATTATAAGGCTTGTTTCACACAACAAAAAGTTAGGAATGATGTAGAAGCCACTCAAAAATTCTTATTTGTTGCTGCCATAAGCTCACCCTTAAAGTTACCAACATCCCAGCTTTGTTAGAGTCTAAATTTTGATTAAATTTGTCCTAATATATTGATTGATATCTCATAGTTACTCCTAAAATAAGTTGTGAATAAATTTAACTTGATTGATGACCTGTTTATATGTCTGATAATTTGGTCCTACATTATTCCCAAACTCCTGATCACCATATCTTTGTTATCAAAATTGGTTCGTCTATTTAAGAGTATGTGAATTTAATTTTAGATTATGAAAATGATTAGAAATTCTTCAAGGATGAGTCCAGGTATCTAAGAGAGATTTCAGGGGAGTTTGGTATGATAATTCTCAGGATAATTAAATTCTTAGATTAACAAAGACCAGTGTAACTAAAATCTTATTTTTCAATCAGAGGATTCCTTTTGCTGTTCAAGATCAGCAGCAGTTACTACTATTTGAGTTTTTTTTTTTTTTTATAGAATTTAGTAGTATATTTGTTTGGGATGATCATCTCACTTTTTTGTTTAAATAGATGGCCTTTCTAGGAGGTAAACAAGATGTCAGGGGGCGTTTGGTATATATTTGGCAATGAGAATGATAATGAGTTTGATTGAGGGGGAATGAGTTTAGCGATAACCTAGGGGGTGTGGGTTATGAAATTAGGAGTATGAAACTCATATTTTGATTCTGATTCCTGTCTATCAAGCATCAAGAATGAGAATGAAACATATTTCATTCTCATTCCAGTCTACTAAACCCACCTACCAAGCACCCCCTAAGTGTTATGGTGAATGACCACTGGTTGGACCAGAAAAAAACAAAAACCAAAGGTCTCTACAACTCAGATTAGTTCCCAGATTGAATATGACAAAAAAACTGATACAACTAGTCAATTTTCACAAAATTGTAAGAACGGTCTGGTATTCAGAAAACCAGGTCAGTTTAGTAGTGTGCCTTGAGCTACCAAAAAAATGCTCATTCACAATTTCATATAATTTTGTAGAACAAAAATTATCCTTTTTCACATTTTAAGCTACCTTATTAATAAATGCATCCAAAAAATCCCTAGAACCGCCCATTTAAAATGTAATTGCAAGTTTGTTATGCTATTTACATATCAAAATTTGTTCTTTATGTGCTAGTAAGTTATACATTAATTCGTGTATCATTATGATTTTTCATAAGTACAGTTTCAGTTCGGGCCTCATTTTATCTTGAATGGATGCAATAGATATGCGACTATACCAAATAATCTGGGTCAGTTTGACCAATTAGCTTTTTTAGGTCACTCGGTAATTTGAATGATTAAACAATTAGGTTGATGAATGAACTTATGACCTAAAGCTCGTCTAGTTCAATTTTTGTAACTATAGCAGTGTTGTGCTCCTACCAATCTTATGGGGAAAATAATTCTCCCTAACCCTATTCAAACTAGAAGAAGATGTTACCTATATATATATATATATATATATATATATATATATGCCACAACAATGTTTCTTTAATAGTGTTTAAATTTTTTACAACAAAACCTTAGAAGAGAAGAGGTCGGAAATCTGAAATGACGATTCTACCTGCCCTCAACACTAAAAACTCTAATTATCCCAATAAAAACTCACTTTTCTACCAAAAAAAAAAAATTAACCATCCTTTTAAAATTAACCTATTATGACTTTGACCTGGTGCAGACAACTTAACGGACCTTACCCTTTCCAATCTAAACTGATTAGACCAAAGTTTTGTATTAAGTTCCGTGGGTGGGACTATTTGAAAAATTTTAAAGTACATGGTTACTTTTAATGATATCTAAATGACTCACCGCAGCCTAAAAATTTATTCAAAGAATACCTACTTGTTGAACCTAAAGCTAAATTTGAATTTAACATAAGTTAAAATAACTCCTGAAAATTAATTTAATTCATCTCATAAAATAATAGGATACCTATGTCTGAAAACCTAGACTGGGTGAGATAATTAAGGACTTAAAACAAAAATTAAATTAAATTATTTAAAACCTTTACTTTACATTAATCCAAAACTTAAACCTAATTAATTAAACCTTTAATTAATAGTTAATTAAACCTTTAATTAATAGTTAATTAAACCTTTAATTAACTTTTAGTAAAACTAAATTTGCTTGACCTTAATATTAAAATTAATTTAATTAATCTTAATTATTTTTAATTAATTTTAAACTTAATTAATTAATCCTTAATTTAATTAACTTTGATTCAAATTTAATTAAGTTTAACTTACACTTAAGCTTAATTTTAAAATTAATTTAATTAATCTCAATTATTTATTTGACATTAAATTTAAATCTAATAAACCTTAATTAAAACCTTAACTTAAATTTAATTAAACTTAAAACTTAATTAAGTCTTAATAAAAACCTTAATTAAAACCTTCATTCATCCTTAAATTTAATAATCTAAACTTAGACTTAATTAATTAAACCTTAAGTCAATCAACCTTAATTGGATCTTAAATTAATTAATCTAAACTTAAACCTAATTAATTTAACCTTAAATTAATTAATGTAAACCTTAAATTAATTAATCTAAACTTAAAGTTAATTAATTAAATATTAATTAATCTTAATTGGTAAGATACAACCATAAATATGTATTAAATAATAAATGTTATTGGAGGAATAATATTATTGAATTTTTTTAGAAATTTTTAAAAAAATTTCTAGATATAATCGGAGGTCGTATGATAAGTGTAAGGGGATGAGTTTATTGGACTTAGGGAAAGCCTATGTGAGAATTGATTGAGGAATCAACTTATGATTTAATAAAATTAAATCTAAGTATTTATATTGAAACATATCTGCCCTCAATCACTCCCGATCCCCTTTTCTTCCTCTTCTCCTCCATGAGCAGCCGACACCTTGAAGGAGGATCACACGCCGCCGCCCACTTTGATCATCGGCTCGTCGCGTCCTCGATCTACTGCCGACCGGTGGTCACTGCTTCTCTCCTCCGCTACGGCACTGCTACCAGCCCCTGCTCGCGCCTCCACAGCTCCACCTGATGCCTCTTCCTATTCATCGTGACTTCTTCTTTGCATCTGCATCATCGACTCTGGGCCAGCCAATGCCGAAGCAACTCCAGCCACAAGCATGAAGTTGTCAGGTTCCCCATGTGTTGATCTCTCTTCGTCGCCTGCTCTGCTGATTGCTGCATAGCTAGATCATCGTCGGCCACTGCCTTTGCCCCCATCTCAAAGTTGTTGTTGCCCTCTCTTCCACCTCTCTCACTAAGGCTGTTCGTGGGCTCCTCCACCGGGAGGATTACAACGAGCAACCATCTCCCATGTGATGATCCGTTTCCACTAAGAGCACAAGTCGATGTCGCCACCACCGTTTCCATCGAGAGCACCAGTCATGTTGGCTGAGGTATTTTGAGCCTGGTT
>JBAMIB010000061.1:1570996-1590701 GCA_037177415.1 Kaempferia rotunda | reverse complement strand
CTCGTCCAAAACATGTAAACCAAGTAAAAATCTATCAAAATATTCTTAAAATGAGATGAAACGAGATAAAACACATAAATTGAATGCTCAAAACCATGCATGAATTGTACACATCATTATCTTAAAATTAGGGTATTCAGTTTTAATATAGTTTTGGCTTAATATTATATTTAGCCATTGTCTCCTTTGTGGAACAATGAGTTTTCCCTTATTTTTGCTATTATTTCTTCGAATCGATAGAGATTAGAAGTATCAATTCCAGTATTTGTGTGCGAATCAACGAAGTCGATAGTATTCGATGCTTGAGCCAAATTGATCCTGCGAGATCATGTTGTTGAGAAGACAACAATGCGTCGACAAACACCCACATTGTGTATGAACGTGATCAGGCAGTATCGAGAGATGATGGATGATCGGGTGGGGTGAATCGAAGGGGTGGGGTGAATCGAAGGGGTCGTGGAGTGTCTTGTTGATAGGATGGAGGCGTTGCTCGAGATCCAAACTAGAAGAAATCTGACCCATTGTCCTTATCGAGTGAACTTAGATGTGGAAACGAGTGAGGAGGAGGAGGCATAGGAGGAGGCTTCCCACAACAGTAGAGGAAGATTGTCGGTGTTGGGAGTTAGGTATGAGAACGGAAATTTGTAAGTTTCATGGCAACCTATTAGCTGGCCTCCAGAGAGGAAATCCTGAATTTTAAAGAAGTACTTGAAGACGAGGCGGTGCCCTTGGTTGTGACTAGATTGCGTGGGAGAGCGACTACATGATGACAACAATTAAAATTAACTTATAATAGGTTGGGTAAGGCAAAAGTTACCAATTGGGAAAAGATTATGAAGCTCATATTAGAAACCTTTTTGCCATACAATTTCCAACAACTAATATATCAAAGGTTGCAAAATCTAAAGCAATGTACCCGGTCAATGGATGAATATACCTTTGAATGTTTTCAACTAATTGAGAGAAATGAAATATACGAGACGGAAGATCAGTTGCTAGCACGATACATTGGGAGTTGAGATATTAAATCCAAGACACGGTTAATATGTTTGATCCTATTTTTGTGTTTGTTGCACACTAGAGGACATTGGTGGTAGAAAAGCATGCACGACGAAATAGTGGATTTTTCCTACGAACAGTGCAAGCGGAGGGCCTAGTGGTGTAAGTGTGGGGTTGGTAATAGGGTGCTGGCGGACAAATTAATAGAGGAAGTGGCAACAGTTGTGGCGGAATAAAGTGCTTTAGCCGTGGATAGATTGGGCATACACAATCGGATTGTTAGAAGGCTGCCGCAAAGAAAATACTATTCGTGGAGAATGAAGATTGTGAAGATGGCATAATAGAATTCTCTTGAGATCACGAGTATGACGAGGGGGTTGCAGACAAAATTGTTGTTGGAAGGAGATGTTGGGATAACTTTTGTGGTTTGGTATTCCTATTTGATGTCGAAATCGGTATACAATGACGGGTTGCGAAGTAATTTTTTCAATTGGCATGCACTGTTTTGGGCAGAGTATGTCGTTTTGTGATTGATGGGAGTTGTGAAAATATCATATCTCCTGAAGTCGTTCAAAAGTTAAATATTCAGAAAATCATCCCAAACCATACAAATTAGCATGGCTCAAGAAGGGGGTGAGGTATTGGTGTCAAGAAGGGATCTTGTTTCTTTTTCCATTGGTCTAAAATATAAAGATATTGTTTGGTGTGATGTGATGGTGATGGATGCTTGTCATCTATTGTAAGGTGTGCATGATGGACGAACTCATATTTATAGTTTTGTGTTTGAGGGAGCCAAAATTACGCTACTACCCGAGCAATGGTGGAGCAAACGAAGCCTACAGGTGAAGCATCCATTTTATTATCCATGACTCAGTTGAATGAGGAGTTGCAGAATGTAGAAAGGGGGTTTATGTTGTTGGACAAGGAAGTATCTGAACCTAGCACTATTCTAGATTTAGTGGCTCCATTAATTATAGAATTCGGTGATATCTTTCTTGAAGAGTTACTTGATGAGTTACCTCAACGTGATATTCGACATCATATTGATAAGGGGCATCTCTACCGTACAGATCACATTATCAGATAAGACCGTATGAACATGAAGAATTACGGCGACAGATTGAAGATTTGCTAGTTAAAGGTCATATAAGGGAAAGTATGAGTCCTTGTGCTGCACCTGCCCTTTTGGTACTAAAGAAAGATGGATCTTGGTGTATGTGCATGGATAGAAGGGCCATAAATAAAATCACTATCAGGTACCGCTTTCCATTCCTTGTTTGTGTGATTTACTTGTCAGATTAGTTGAGCAACTGTGCTCAACAAGTTGGACTTGAAAAGTGGGTATTATCAAATTCACATTAGGCCAGAGGATGAATGGAAGATAGCTTTTAAAATTAGGGAGAGGTTGTATGAGTGACTTGGGATGCCTTTTTGTTTATCCAATGCCCCTAGTATCTTTATGTGTGTGATGAACGAATTGTTACAACCATTTATTGGTAGATTTGTCGAGGTGTATTTTGATGATATCCTAATATATAGCACGACTTCAGAAGAACATCTGCAGCACGTGAGAGGTTTTTCTATGCTGTTATGAAAAAGTGTGTTTATGTCTTCTAAGGTGATGTTTTTAGGGTTGGTGATTTCAGGAGCAGGTTTGAAAGTTGACAAAACAAAGATAAAAGCAGTCAAGGATTGACCTACACTGACGATCTTATTAACAGAAGAAATAAGTTTTCATGGATTGGCCTCGTTTTACAAGCATTTCTTTGCTTCTTTTAGTAGCATTATGACTCCCATAACTTTGAAGGGTAGCAGATTTGAGTGGACTGATGATGTAGAGTCAACTTTTCGATCGATTGAAGAACACTCAGAATGACATCGATCTTAGTCCTTCCAGATTTTTCACAACCATTTGAGTTGCACACAAACACTTCCAAAATTTCTATTGGTGCAGTGCTAAGTCAAAACAGACCCATGCATTTTTACCCTTGTGCAAGACGTGAGGTATTGGTGTCATTATTTGTTTCACAGAGAATTTGTGTTACATACAAATCATGATTCATTAAGATATCTACACTAACACAAGGTTCCATCCCGCCATGTGAGATAGGTTGCTTATTTGGATAAAGTTGAGGCCACTAATCGAGTGGCAAATGCTTTAAGTCATAGGAGCATCTTTCTAGTCACTATGCGGGTCGAGGTAGCAGGGTTTGACTCCTTTCGTTATTTGCTTGAAATTGATCAGTATTTTTCAGTAATACTACATGATGTACGAGCGTGAAAGAGGACTTTTTTTTTTGCTACATCAAGGATTTTTGTTTGCAGGTAATCAGTTATGCATTATGTAGTCTTCGCTTATCGATAATTAAAGAATTGCACGGTGAGGGTCATGTTGGTCAGGACCGAATACTATTTTTGGTTTAAACTTCCTACTTTTGACCTACTTTGCGACAAGAAATAGAGAAATATGTGCAGAGGTGCAAAAATTGTCAAGTCTCTAAGGGGACAACCACTAATGTGGGTTTGTACATGCCTTTGTCGATTCCTTCTCGACCTTGGGTTGATATTAGAATAGATTTTGTGCTCGGCCTGCCACGTATACAACAAGGTAATGATTCCATTTTTGTTGTCGTTGATAGATTTTCTAAGATGATTCATTTTATTTCTTGTAAGAAGACTACGGATGTTGTTGCGGTGTCACAACTATTCTTTCGGGATATCTATCGTCCTCATGGATTGCCGACATCCATTTTATTTGTATAACCATTTTTGGTGTAGCTTGTGGAAAATGTTTAATACACAGTTGAATTTTAGTAGTGCATATTATCCTCAAACAGATAGGCAGACGGAGATTGTGAATAGGTCACTCGGAAACTTATTGCACTACTTAATAGAAGACCATATAAAGAGTTGGGACCAAAAGCTGTGTCAGGTGGAATTTGCATACGACCATGCTGTGAATAGAAGTACCGGTTTAAGTCTGTTCCAGGTGGGTTATTCAGCTTAGCCTCGTCGTCCAATGGATTTGTTGACATTGCCTAACACGTGTCCGGTACATAGTAGGTACAAGATCATTTATCCATCTCTAATTCCAAGTATAAAGAATTCCAAGTATAAAGACAGACGACGACAGTTGAAGTTTGATATTAGAGACTTAGTGTGGGCAGTTTTAATGAAGGATTGTTTTGCCAATGGGGATTATAACAAACTATCAGCTAAGAAGATTGGGTTGGTCAGATTATTGAGAAAATAAACCCTAATGCGTATCGCTAGAGGCTCCCTAGTCATATTCGCACCACCGATGTTTTTAACTTGATGCATTTGTTTCCCTTACATGGCGATTCATCTAAAGGACTGGCCGGCAATCCTAGAGCGAATTTTCTCCACCTCGGGGAGAATGATGCGGGTTTACCATAATCTCTTGGATGACATAACTTTTGATTCGGGACTTGGAATCATGCTTTGTTAGGGCCACACATACAAAATTCGAAGATCCACATTTATTACAGGTATCGTAACTACCAAATTTTATGCCCAAATTTCACCTTTTAGCCGTTTTGGAGCATCCGAAAATATTTTTACTATTTATAGTAATTTTTGTATTTTCATATTCTTGGTTAATTTATTTTCATATTTTTGGTTAATTTTGGTATTGCTATCTTAAATTAGGGTATTCAATCTATTTAAAGGTCTTGTTTCATGTTTCAAGGTAGTTTTGGTTTAATACTATTTTAGCCGCCGTCTCTTTCATGGAACGATGAATTTTCCCTTCTTGGTATTCTTTCTTTGAATCAATAGGGATTAAAAGTATCAATTCGGTATTCGTGCGTGAATCAATGAAGTTGATAGTATACTTGAATTAACATAAAGTTAATGTTAATCATCTATTAGGCATCTAATGGAGGAGATATTTTCTTTATCAAGTTATATTGGTTCACGTGTGCACCAAATTCCAGGGCATTTGAAGTGCGTATATTCACCTAGACAATTAAAATTTTACTGTAGCAACAACAATGATTTTATCCTAATACGTGAAGAAGTTTTACATCACTCGAAGAAAATAATCTTTTTATACTAGACCATCTAAGGCAATCTTAGAAGACTTTCAATTGTATGAAAAATCTTTGTAAATTCTGTGTTACTAATCATTTTCTAACTTTTATGTTTGTTGTTCTTTTAGGATGTTATTACTCGTTGTGCAAAATAGTTTTATTGTATTGTTCACATGTCTAGCATAATTTTAACTTTGCTTTATGATATAACTTTGAAATGTTCATTTTACTGATAAATGTCAAATAGATTTTTCAATTTTTTTGGTTAAACTGTAGGATTAATCATGTTTGTCAAGATTGGCTTATATTTATATAGATCACCGAAGTTGGATTATTATTAGCAAAGGCTGATCTTATCTTTTCTAAAAATAGATTATATCATAGTCATTTCCATTTTGATCCTTCTAGAGAAATCTATTATCTCACAAAGATTATTAGTGAAGTTTAAAACACTTAGGATTTTGAAAAATTACCCAGTAATAAGTTAGATTCCACTAGAAAATAGATGATAACAAATGAAATTAGGCTAAATCGAGAGTCAACACAGATGGAATATTGTAAAATATGGTTGAATTAGGTGGATTTTGAAATTCATGGATTTTCCATTTGGGATTTTGGTCCCAATTAAGTTCTATAAAAAAAGGGTAGCTCAGTGCGCGAAGCTCTCGGCAATGCAAAGTCTTGGGGAAGGATCTATTATACATAACCTTATACCTTATACTACTTTGCAAGTGGTTGTTTTTGAAATTCGAACCCGTGACATTTAGGTCACTCGGCAATAACTTTACCTTTACGCAAAGACACCTTCTATAATATGAAATATTAAATAATAAAATAATTCTTATTGTTAAAACTAATATTATTTGATTTTATTCAATTTTAATAATAATTATCTACAATTTTGCTTCAAGTAAAATAAAGTTTATAAAAAAATGATTAACTAGGCTGAGTAATGTCGGGGTGGCCGGTCCGGCCCTACGGAAGTTTCCCATCGGCCACCGGAGTAAATTAGGAAGCACTCGCGGTGGGTGGTTCAGAAGCTCAACATTTCTTAGTTGTGATTTCCATTTGGAGGAAAAATCTCTGCAAATACGGTGTAGCTAAGAATGGGTGCCTATGAGACAACTGAGTGCCCTTACCGCCGCACTATAGCCCCGGGGGCAAAAAAAAAAAAGAAGTTGATAAAGTTATGCTGTGCGATGGTTTTGTAACTAGATATAAGTGGTATGCGATTGTCAAATTGTTTAAAAGCTAGTCCAAACCACTGTATCCACGGTATCTTATTTCTATCACATATAAAACATGAGCATCAACGACAACACAATGTGAGGTCGGCAACCTCAATTAGTCTCAGTTTTTCTCTATAATGAGTTGATCCTAGAACATGATCACCATGAGTTCTGCAAATTTTCCTACGATTCAGAAATTTGGTTTGCATATTCATCATATCTTTTAATATTATTTTGATTTTGTTTTTCTTAGGTTTTATATAGATCAGTTTTGGTGGAGTCGAGTTGAAGACACTGTTCTATATTGTGGTGTAATTCATTTTTCATAATGGCTCGTGCTGAGCTGACAACAGAGGAGGTTGGTGGCCTGTTGTTACTTCTCTATATCTCAAAGCTGTTTGTTGGTTACCTAATTTAGTGAAATTCCATTTGGATATAACATGTTTATGATCATGATTATTTTTATGAATCTTATGATAAAAACAAATCAAAAAGGAATTATCTTACTTTCAAAAGTGAAGAATTGGTTGAATCAGTGAAATCATAATTATCTCTTTGCCATAAACATTTCTTTTTGCCTTAGCTTCATGAATTTATGAAATAAAGTAGTCCCTAATCTATACCTTTTAAATAGCTTTTAGAAGCTTTCTTGGTCGCCCATGATGATGACAATTACAAGCTTCTTGGTCCTTTCATTAGGGAATTCCAAGATATGCTACAAAACAGGATTAGATATTAAAATGTGTTGGTGGCATTTGTTGCAGAATGTAGGCATTTCTAAAAGTAGCATCAGAAGCTGATGTACATGTATTAATAATCCTCTTTATATTGCCTTTACTACCACTATAAAGTAATGACCATGTCTTTTACAATGTTACTAAATCTAGAAATAATCTGAATATTGAAAAGACTAGATTTTGAATAGGATTTTGCCTTAGTTCACTAACTAGAAAAGAACATCCCCAGTGGTATAAATCTATAACACTAATTTGATTCTAAGAAGGATGATGACGGTGTAGATCCTTTCTATATGCATGATACAAGAATGACAGATAGGTCTTCATCTCAACTTAGATATCTCCTTATTTCTTCATTTGGATCAGCGCCTAAGGTTTGTCCTTGCTAGCACACGACTTCACTACACTCACTCCAGGAGCTTATCTCACTTAACATATGTCAAACTTCCATTCTTGACTTCCTATCTCTGCCCCACCAAGTTTTTCCTAGCCTCAATATCTGGTCTATACTCACCCATCAAATCCTCTTGCCAAATGTCCAATCCTTCTGACCTATCTGAACTTTTTGCTCGTCTGGTTCTCCAACCCATCTGACTTTCTGCATGGTATTTGGTCTTTAAGATCCATCAAGTCTGCATATTTTTATGACTTTAAACAAGCTTTGTCATACATCAAAATACAAGTTTGATTATTAGTGCATTCTGCATTAACAATCTCCCCTTTTTTGGATGCATGATAATGCCTGTTTAAAATCAGAAAAATATACCTTTCTTAAATACAAGTAAAATAAGTTGAGATGAATGATTGTAAGTTATCTTATGGTCATAAAACATCTACTGTTACAGAAACATAATTAACACATTCTTTTCCAACATTATGCATTTGAAGGTTCTCAAGAGGGATATACCATGGGAGACTTACATGTCTACAAAGCTCATTACTGGTACACATCTTCAGTTATTGAGGCGCTATGATAAAAAATCTGAAAGCCAAAAAGCTTCTCTGCTTGATGATGTAAGTATCTGATTATTTTATTTTTCTTATCTGTTTGTTAACTCTGGCATTCCACTTTGTTTTCTTTTTTGCTTCATATGCTGACATTTCTTTGCACATTTCCGTGTTGCATGTATTCACATATTGCTATTTTCTCTTATATAGTCTTTCATGTGAGTTATTCACTTTTCTATTCTAGATGTTAATGAATCATAATAGGCAATGCATGCAAGGTTTTTCACCAAGATTTTAATTTTTTTTATCTAAGTCAAATTAAAATAAAAAATTTTAGTAATAAACTACTGGTTGTTTTAAAGCATTGATTGAATAAGTTATCATTTTTTTAGTTTTTTAAAACATTGATTAAATAAACTGTAACTCATTTGCCAGCCGCATGGTGTTGCAGTCTCACAATTTTGTTGTGCTCCATGTGTTGGTCGGTGAGTGAAATAGTAATTCTACCCGTGCCTACTGGTTCAGATCAACACTTCAAAAGCTTTATCCTTTATATAAATTTATTACATAAGTGATTCATGGATCGCAATAAAGAATAAGTTGTTGACATCTTCACAGGCAAGAACCAAAAATGCCACAATTTAATCCAATTCTCTATTAGGATTTGTTGTTTCTCTCGGATAATTCCACAAGTGGATCGGAGATAGAAAACAATACAAACTAATTCTTCATAAGCTACAACCAGAAGATGTGATAATTAAATTTTACTTACTAGTATGATCTTTTAGCAGTCTAAAGATTCCTCTTAGATAATTTCACAAGTTGATCATAGGCCAAAATGTCATCCAAGAGTAACACTTATTCCGCAAGTCACTCACGGGTTGTTATAAATTGACCCTTCGTATGTTATAATTTGAAGATCCACAATTTTATTTATCACAGTAGTTTGATTCTAAAGTAGAATGAATAATTTCCCTTGGATAATTTCACATGTTGATCATTGGTTGGAATACCATTACAAGGTTGAACTGTATTCCACACGGCACTCAGAGGTTAGAATTAATCAAATTGACTAGATAAGCTATAAGATGAAAATGTTGCAATTCAATTTCTCTTTAATCTTAATCTCTATTAGCTTAGTGATTTTTCTTAGACACTTCCACACCATGGTCATAACCCAAAATGCTATCTCAGGGTGAAAATATATCCATTAGCTATTTGTAGGACGGTGTAATATAATCCGGCCTTTCTTAAGCTTCAACACATCAAATACAATCTAATGGTGTCATAATCAAATTGAACTGAATAATCTAAGTCTAGAAATTCCTCTTGGATAAGTTCAGAAACCATTTATAGCCCAGAATGTTCATAGTAATTTGGTATGATGTTTCACAAACCTCTAGATTGAAATGATACCATGCTTTCATCTTTTAAATGACTCCTCAAGGAGGTATTCATTCTTAAATCGGGTTTTTCTAGTTAATTTTTAGTTGTTTATTTTAGGTTAGCTTCATTTTACAAGTCTTTCCATTGGAGGTGCCCTAAAGATTTGGAGCAATTACTGATGAATTCTCATCCAGAGTTTGGAAACCACAAATTAATAAAAAAAAATTAATTTAAAGGTGAACATGACAAGGTCACAGCAATTCCAGTTGTGCATTTTTTTAATCATCTTGCATTGGCAATTTTTTTGACCAGACGACAATATAATAATACTGAAACAATTAAAAAGTAATTGGTATTAATTTAAAGTAAACAAAGATTTGCATAAACTTGTTAAAAATTTTAAGACTTTTAATTAATTAACACCCTTTTAAATGTGTTATTGCCTTTTTGCTTAAACGATAACCTTTAACTTATTTAAATTTACCTACGGTTGCCTATATTTGATCACCACAAATTGTTTGGAGCTGGTTATGATTAAATATTGTCACATCTCTGTTGATTTATGGGGCATTGATGATAATTGAGCGCACTAGATCATCTTCAGGATTCTGCATCCCTTTCTCAGCATTTATTTTATTGAAAATGCGTTTTGTTCCTATTGAAGAGAATAACCTACAATTCTCACCTTCTTAAATTACAAATATGTAGTACATAAATTAAGACTTCTGAAGGCTTCCAATTCTGGCATCCATGATGCTATAAAAATGTTATGTCAAATGAGTTTCCATATCCCATGTAAAGGTGCATAACCATGTCTAATCTGATTCTAACTGTAATTTTCTTAATCAAATTGCTCTTTTAGCATCTTACTTCCATCTAAATGTACATTGATGCGAGGTCATTATTTGCTGCTCCTTAGAACATGATAAACATTTAATTAGCATTCTATTTAATCTTGGCTGCAGCCATGGTTCACACATTTAGCTATTATTCTCCTTGATTTATTATGACACATTACTCCTTGTCACCAGATATTATTTCATAACACTAGATCTAGTTGAAATTGATTAAATATCCTTCATGCTTTTTCTGGCTATTTAACATTTCAAAGTATTCGCCTGAGATATTTGGAGTCAACATGACAAGTTTAATGATTTTTTTTTCACAGAAATTAGCTTCTAAAAATTGACAAAAGATTTGTGATACTTATTGGTTCTCCTAACTACTATGCATTTAAATATTAGTTACCAAGAAAACACTTTGTTGTCTGATTAATTTCAGTACATTGCTCAATTTAAACCTCAATTTTGACAGGATGGACCATCTTATGTACGGGTGTTCACAGGTATTTTACGGGATATATCCAAGGAAGAAACAGTGGAATATGTGCTTGCTCTTATTGATGAAATGCTCACAGGTAAGATATGGTGAATTACTGGGGCAAACGTTTTGTCTCATGTTATTTATCTCAATCTACTTCATGCGGATATTTGCAGCAAATCCCAAGCGCTCTGGTCTATTTCATAAAACAAGTGAAGACACTTACCGACCTTTCTTAAGTTAAGTTATTTTCAACATTCGGGCATCACATATTGTTATCAAGAAGAATAGCAATTAATTTCATCTTTGAGGTTTGACTATTGGAGCTACTATATCCTCGTTGACTGCAGTTGTAATTTTAGTGTGGCTGAATTAACAAGTTTATTTTATGCATTAGGTGTGTCTTTATTTTAGCAAATTAGCTTTGTTGTTGTATTTTGTATCAGTGGTTGCAATGGATTTTGCAGTGAATGAAAATTTATATGGTGTGAAAATTTATCTATTATTTTTCCAAAGATATGGTGTCTTTGGTTTCATTGGCTTTTTTTTCAGGATTTTTTTCCCTAAAGTTCAACTCTTTTTCTAAATGCCCATTAGCATTTTCTTAACATCCCTTAATAGTTTATTTTGTATCCGCCAGATGTCCCAGAAGTTTGCAAAATGCTTTTAGCATGGATTAAAATATCGTGCTTAGTCGGGTGAAACAGATGAAATATTTTGTTCAGTCTACCGACTAGCAATAGAACAATTCGCCATTAGGCCCGCCGTAGCTGCGGAGGCGTTGCACGATCCTCGGGGTCGCGCCGGAGGGGTTTTGCGACCTAAGGCCGCGCCGGAAGGGTTGCATGAGGTTTTTTTAAAATTAAAACTGAACTTGTTTTATTTGTTTTAATTTTAAAAATATATAATATTTATTTATTTATTTATTTAACTCTATGTTTTTTTTCCTTTTTAAAAAATATTTTATATTTATAAAATATCGTAGAGGAGTCAGTCACTCTTGTGGCCATGGAGAGGTCGCATGAGCAAATTTTAATTTAAACTTAGATTGATTATCTTGATCAACTCTCCCTATAATAGGGATAATCTAAAGAGCCTTAATTAAACCCGGATAAAATTATCTAATTAACTATATATTTTATTTATTTTAATTCTAAAAATATAAAATAATTTATTTATTTATTTCTATATTTTTTCCTTTTTTAACAATCAATTTTTTTATATTTTTTCAATATTTATTTTTAATTAATATTTTTTATATTTCAAAAAATACTGAAATCATATCAGCACGGTACTGAAACTATATCATTTTGGTCATAGACCAAACAACTCGAGATTTTAAACCATGGCTTTTAGTTTTACCTTTTAATTACGGAAGTCTACCTTATCCCCAACCTTGATTAGGGTTTTTCCCTGAAATTATTTCTGTTTTCTATGATCCTCTTTTAATTATAGGCTTGTTTCCTTTTTCCCTACATAACTAATTCATGTTGTATAGAGATGTTTTTGATATTTGTATTTATCCTATTAACAAATCACATGTCCAAATTTTCAGATGGCTTCATGATGGAAATTGGTTCATACAAGAGAAGAGCTGTAAAATATTGACTCTAATAGTGAGGTACTTGTATTATCAAATGACACATTCAATTTTGATAGTTTAATTCAATGAATTTATAGTTTATCTTTGCAGTGTTCGACAAAAAGCTTGTGATCCCTTCACTATAAATGGAGAAATTTCACAATCAGGAAGCAACTCAACAATAGATGATGTTCTAGACGGACTACTTAATTGGCTTTGTTTTCAGGTTAAAATCTTTGTGCTCAATGCAATTTCTCGGCATACGACTTTGTATCAGTTTTTTTTTTCTAAACTCTGTACAACTAATAAATTTTACTTCATAAATAATAATTGTGATATCTCAGCTTGAGCTGATTTTATATCTAGGTAAATTGTCAATGTTGGAGCATGTAACTAGAAAATACTATTCGAAGTACTTTCCAAATTTCACATGATTTGTTACTTTTATTAGATTCATAATTAGTTGGTTACTTGCTTGAGTTGTACTTAGGTAGCTTGCTTGAGTTGTACTTAGGTAGCTTGCTTGAGTTGTACTTAGGTAGCATTTAGTTCACTGACAAAATTAAGGAATGTTTCTAAATATATGATGAGTGAAGGATCAACTCCCGGGGCTGGCGGGGAGTAAATCCCTGCACCCCAGTACAACTCACCCTCCCATTCATCTTATCTCTCGGTCACTATGATTTACTTCCCTTGTGATGGTCCTGGGACAGGCTGACCAGGGTGCTGGGGGCCTGCGTAATCGCCTTTTGCCCAATGTTTCTAAAAATATATCTGAACTAAACTAGTAGATCACCGAAGCTATTGAAACTTCACTATGATAAACTTCACTAATATGTTATTTTTTCTAACTGAAAGTGTCTGATTTTCAGCTGAATAACCCATCTCATCCTTCATGTTCTTTACCTTTGGCCATAAATTGCCTGACGAATTTGCTAAAAGAACCCTCTGTAAGGATTTCATTTGTTCAAGCAGACGGTATTAAACTGCTAATTCCTTTGATTTCACCAGCATCAACTCAGCAGTCCATCCAGGTAATGCAATTCTAATTTTTTTTATATGATTGGGTTTAGATTCCTGCAGATGTGATTATAGATTTGAACTTGCAGAATTCTTTGATGCTTTTTTGATATTTAGTAACCATGTAATTTCTTTTGGTGAATACTTTTAATATCAGCCTTATGGGTTAAATCAAATAGTAGGTTTGATCATATATTGCATACATTAGTAATTTCATGTCACCTTTTATATCCTTCAGCATGTTTAATGATACATAAATGGTTCATGCAAAAGTGAAGTGCCAATGCTATGGAAATGAGAACCAGAGAGATGGCTGCGGTTTTGAATGGCCATGTTGATGTTGTATCTTTATGTGATCATGATGAAAAACCAGCCACGAAAAATCTGAAAATAGGCTGTAGCTCTCTTGCCATGAAACATGAATTCTTTACAACTCTCTTATATATGAATGAATTCACATAGTTGTCCTTGTACAGATCAGTATCATCACAAGTCACCCAAGAACTCACCTAGGAACCCACATGCTGTGCTAAAATCTCGGTCTCCTACTAATACCATTCCTTGATCTCTTAGGTGCACTACTGGTAGCATTCCACACCTGTTGACGCATAGGTATCTATGCATCGGCTGTGAAGTGCACCTATAACCTCTGTTTTATTCCCAATGTCTTTTTGACCTAAAACATAATAGAAAAAGACGTTAATTAGTTATAAGTTTAGAGTTGAGTGAAGAAAACAAAGAATGAAAGGAATGAAACTAGTACATGTTTTCATCTTTCATTATCTTGAATGATAGTTTAATATTTTGTTTGATTGTTTTGATTTGAATTGACTCACCCAATTCGGTCATCCCACAAATAAGTTATAAGATAGTGTTAATTAAGCTTAGTTTTTTGTTTATTTTTATTTTGTCAAAACCCTTCGGATTGCAGTGAGCTAAGTGTTGGTTGGCTGATCCTTACCCATCAATTTGGGGTTTAAAACCTTTAGAAAAGCTGTCAATGCCATAAGTTTGCATATCCACATACGGATTGTCCTGAGGTACATAATGCTGCTAATAACCTGTGTTGAATCTCATAGGCACCATTGAGTCTACTACTAATGGAGAAGCTAGGTCAAGAAACATTCATATTGCTACAATTGTGCCCATTTATCATTTCTACTCATTCTGATGTGATGCGGAGGAAGTGTCAGAATGGAAAAGTAGTTAGAAATTGATTGATCAATGAAGAAAAAAGCTCACAATCTTCTACCTGTCCCATATTGCAATTTAGTTGATTGAAGTAGCAAAGAACCTGACCAGATACTGCATGTGTCTTACTCATTGAATTATTATATATTACTTAGATTTATGAGTTCTCTTTAGATGGGTTCACATGCTTGTGGCAATTTGGTGCTGGATGAACACAAGCGTATCTGTGAATTCTTAGTGTTTGGGGGCTAGATAGGTTAACCTTACTGTCGAACAACCAAGTTTGTATGTCTTAATTTGGGAAATTTTAACTCATTATTGTCTCCATTGCAAAAGGACTAGATTTCCCAAGCCTTTTATTTTTGGTGGGTGTATTTCAGAAACCATTTTGCAAAGGAAATTTTAATCTGGGTTTTGGTAGATTTGAAAGTATCCTTACACATCAAAATACAAATGGACAATTGCAAAGTTCCAACACTTAGATGAGCTTGTGTAAGGAGCTCAATTCCATATACAGTGTCCCACAATTTAATATTCTTTTATTTTGGGCTCTGCTCTCCAATAGATATTTATTTAAATAATGCTTTTTTAATCGGGCAACACAAGCGTATACAAATTATTGAGTTACTCTCAAAATTTGATAGCTACACATTATTTAAATTAAATGAAGGATTAGATCCGTGTAGTTGATTCCAAATACCTTGGACACCCACCTTAATATATGCTATTTTGGATAACTAATAAATTTCTCAATCTTGTCAAGGACTCCACTCCATATTCATTGCCCTGTGAATTTTCATCTTATGCCATTATGCTTTACTATGATAGTTTGTCAAAAATACAAATTATTTAGTCAACTAATCAAAGAAATATGTAAATATTAATAGACTTTTGGGCTGGCTACTCTGACCAATACTACTAAATTTGTGAATTTTCCCACCCTTTACTTCACACACGCTCCTTGTTTTGTGATTAAGCATTTCTGATCTGGACTTGATCTTTTTTTGAGATTGTATTTTGTTCTATGCATTTGTACTGCCATTTAGAATGATGTGCTTTATTTGACGAAGATCTTTAGGAAAACTTGAATCTTAACACCCAGTGCACATGTCGTTAATAATGCTGGTAATAATAACGTTGTTATAGTTAAATGGACATATACATGCTTAAGAATGGCACACTAAACCTTGACACTGCTTTTGATGAACACTGAATCTGTTATTTTTTTTTTCAGCTTCTTTATGAAACTTGCCTTTGCATTTGGCTCTTGTCATACTATGATGGAGGAGTTGACTACTTGGCCACTACTAGGGCTATGCCAAGGCTAGTTGAAGTTGTAAAAGGTTCAACAAAAGAAAAGGTTTGATTTTGTGATTGCCTCCATTTTTTTAAATGTAGTAGGGATATGATGAATCTCAATTCTCAAAATGTGTATCTTGCAGGTTGTGAGGGTTATTGTTTTGACATTGCGCAATTTGCTACCCAAGGCAGCATGTGGAGCACAGATGATTGATGTTGGATTACCACAGATTGTTCAGTCTCTAAAAGCTCAGGCATGGAGTGATGAGGTTATATCTCATCTCTTTCATGCTTTGTGATGTGTATTAGTTTTAAAATCATAGTCAGTTAGAAATCATATACATAAGTCTAATATTCTATTATTGTTTAAACACTTTAATCTTTACTGTCCTAAACTCCAGAAGGTATATGTAAGAGAATATCTTGGATTTAGGTTTAACATGAACCAAACTATTCATTGGTATAATTACTCCAGATTGTGAGATAAATGCTGATATTTAAGATTGAAAGGCTACGCTGGATATAGAGGACTAAATGAATAAAGTCTTGTCATAGACAGTGATATCACTATGGACATTTCTATGATAATATATGGGTAATGAAATGATGTTAGTCCTTTCATTGCGCTAACAGTTTTTGGAGAAAATAGCTCTGCATTAGTCAACATATGACAGAATACTGTTGTCATCATTGACCTCCATATTTGTTGCCACGAAAACTGTAGTTGTTTTTCTCTGCTTATCTTGAAAATACAAATGACCTATTTGAAGTCAATGCTTTCTTTTCAAACTAGTTATCACATATTTACATTTTACTAAAGCAATTTGAAGGGAAGCCTTGGCGCAATGGTAAAGTTGCTGCCGTGTGACCTGGATAGGCTCGAGTCGTGGAAATAGTATCTTGCAATGCAAGGTAAGACTACGTACAATAGATTCGATGTGGTCCGACCTTCCCCGGGACCCGCATTGGCGGGAGCTTCATGCATAGGGCTACCCTTAAAGCAATTTCATGTAACCATGTAATCGCTCTTTAGTCTTGTGCTATTTTATTCTTGTGCATATTTAGTCATGTGTTTTTATATTTGCTTCTTTTAACCATGCATTTTTTCCATCTAGGATTTATTGGATGCGCTCAATCAACTGGAAGATGGACTTCAAGTTCACCTAAAAAATTTGAGTTCCTATGATAAGTACAAGCAGGAAGTTCTTTTGGGTCATCTTGACTGGTATCCTGTGCACAAGGATCCAGGGTTCTGGAAAGAGAATATTACAAATTTTGAAGAAAATGATTTCCAGGTTTTTTTTTTTTGTAGTGCTTTCAAGAAAAATCTAATACAAAGCCATTGGTTTGATTATGTGCCCATATCATATATGATTAAGTAAATATTATTTTTTCATTGTGATTATATACTGGGAACAAACTTGATGAAGAATGCTCGTCAGTGGAAAATGTAGGCTGTAGCTACGTGGTGATGTTTTGCTTTGGTATTGCTGGCTTTTAGCTGTAGTGATAGTACGTTGTAAATTAAGGTGGTGGCATGGGTTTATGTTCAAGTCTTCTACTATATAGTGCCTGTTACTTCACTAATCTGAATCAGAGGCTTCTAGTTTTGCTTTTTTTCCCACATAAAAAATTCACATCACAAATAACAATGTACAAAAAAATGGTTTCAACAATCTGAATTAAACGATTGTGTAATTGTAAGGTGATGTGCGTAATGAGATTAATTTCTGAATAAGTTTTGAAATTGCACAATCTTTATTAATGGACATGATGTGGAAATGTTGGCCTGCATTTAACTAACTCCAGAATGTTTTGTGCAGATTCTGCGTGTTCTGATCACAATCCTTGACACTTCTACCGATCCTAGGGCTCTTGCTGTGGCATGCTATGATCTTTCTCAGTTTATCAAGTATCATCCTGCTGGAAGAATTATCGTGTCAGACCTGAAGGCCAAGGACAGGGTAATGAAGCTCATGAATCATGAAAATACTGAGGTGACCAAGAATGCCCTTCTATGCATCCAAAGGCTTTTCCTTGGGGCCAAGTATGCTAGCTTTTTACAGTCGTAAGCCGGTGTTCCTTGAGTTGGAACTCTCACTCTCCGTTACCATTTCTCATGTTTGATATTGCGATTCTTGGCATGCATCCCCAGAGTGATGGTGATTTCTTGATAAATCTGGGGTCTACTCTTGTCAGAGTGGTGTCTTATAAAAAAAAAGCATTTTTTTGTTGTTTCTTGTAATAAATTGTAAGCTCGATAATATTTAACTCGACGAGTTAAATACTATCAAATACTGGATTGGCTTTTTGATATTTCAATTCAGAAACCCTGAACCCTCTTGAACTGTGGTCTACACTTGGATAAGAGCCAGTGATTGGATATGGCTAGATTCTAGGTGAATTCTTTCCATCAATAGAGGTGCCGATTCTAGTTGATGAGTCTGGCATGCATTGTGACACTTTAATAAACACCATATTTGCAAGTCCTAGGATACAATTTATAATCCACAGAAGATTTTAAACGGGTTAAACCAATAATATTATGCAAGTTTTGTTGCCTACCTAATTATTAATTATTAATTAAATAGGCTAGGCAGATAATTAATAGGTTGTGATTTGCTTACTTTTGATGCTCTGTTAATCTGTCCTTTGCTTAACACGGAGAAGTTAAATCACATGTGATTATTAGTTATTAGTGCAACGGTTAAGGTAAGAGAGCATACTGAATTTTGACCTCAACTTTTATGTGTCAACCTCTCATAAAGAGCGGAGCGATCTGTCATGGAAAGTAGCCCACAGGCAGAGTGAGAATAACGTTTATGGTATTCGAATTATTATGATATTGAGTTGTCTGTTATATCTATTTTGCTTTCTGAATTTATTATGACCTGGTTGGTCATTTTTAAAATTAATCAAAAAAGTTAAATAACCAAATTAAAAAATAAAATAAATAAAGTAAGAGCATGAGAATAGGGAGGGGGCTTCACCAAATTTGGATTGTGCTTACGGGTGGCTTCAGCTCAGCAGTTCTAAGCTAGGAATGAATACCTTGTAGGATTCGAGGAAGACAGCCAAATAACTTTTTTCTTATAATTCTTTTAGTACACTTTTATATATTTTTTACTAAATTAAAAAAAAATCATTCAATATATTTCATATATACAATGTTATACTATTTCATAAGGAGGACGTCGTAGTCCCTTCGTGATGGTGCGATAAAATATGGGAGGTTGTCATATAAAATTTTAAGGTTAAAACTCGACGTGTTCGAGCATACCACTTCCTCATGCTTTAACCATTTACACTAATGACTAGTAGTTATCCATGATTACCTCCTACGTATTGACATAGAAATAATTGACTAGGATATAGATGCAAATGATGTTGTTTAATAAATTATTAGCAGTAACAATAGTTGAATATGCATCGAAATTAACAGTATAATAGACAGATGAAATAAAGAGTAGGAAATCAGAAAGAGTTAAAGATCCGACAACCACTGTAGTGTTCGTAGGTGCACTCCAAGACGAACATCGCCAATCAACATTCACAGCCCTTTTATAGATCCGAAAAACTGGGCCGCCTGCAAGGCTCACGGGTCGGGGATTTGCACCCCCCTGCGCGCGATGTAACCGCGTGCGTCGCGCCCGTTTTATGGACCCGCGCATGCGTGTAGGTTCCCTTAACACTTCTAAGCAAGGCTAGAAGGACTTGATATATAAAACCTTCTACCTCTCTTTACTTACCAATGTGAGACTAAACATATACACACATAATATCAAAATCTAAAGAAATTGTTTGAATTTTCATAAAAAATCAACAAATGAATCATCTTTTATCACTTAAATAATACGACGTAACATTAAAAGAATTACAGATATTTTAATGGAATATAAACGAATAAAAAAAATGAAATTAACACGTAGATCAATAGGTGGT
>JBAMIB010000061.1:1551048-1562067 GCA_037177415.1 Kaempferia rotunda | reverse complement strand
AAGGGGAAATCGGCGACGCGAGATGCGGCGAATTTTGTGCACGTGGTTTGCACGTGACACTGGTTTTTATTTAGGATTTGTGGTCCAGGGCTGGTCCAGGAATTCCTGGACCAGAAGATCTGAACTGGGCGGCGGGGAACGATGACCAGCGAAGCTGAAATCCACCGACGCGACCGTCCTCCGCCGCCCCTGACGGCCGAGGCCATCATCACGCTCGCACAGGACCCCTCCGCCACCCTCCCGCCCGTCGCCGACCCAGCCGCCCTCCTCGGCCCTCTTGACCACCCATTTTCCACCTTCCCCGTCTCCACCTACCTCTCTGCCCTCCTCTCTCTCCTCTCCCGGTCTCGCTCCCCTCCGTCCTCTTCTCTTCTCTCATCTCTTCTCATCTCCTTCCTCACCATGTTCCACTCCCGTCGTTTCCCCCGCCACGACGCGGCTCTTCTCCTCCGTCTCTTCGCTCCGCACCTCTCCTTCCTCGACCGCTCTCAGATCCCCGCCCTCGTCGACCTCATACTTTCCCGTCTCTCCGAGATTGCCGACCCGGAGGACGCCCTGCCACTGGACCACCTTCCCCGACTCCTCGAACTCGCTGGAGTCTGCGAACCCGTCGATCTGACCGTCGAGAGGCTCCTCGCTGCCGAGTGGTCCAAGGCTTTGTTGCTCAAGGTCGTGGCACTCCTCCGTGAACTGCCGCCAATCGGCAGAGCTAGGGTTTCTGATTTCCTAGATAAGGTTTTTCTGCAGATGAAAGGGGTCGACCTCCAGGATTTGCCGTCTCTTATTTACCAGCTTCTTCTTCTCGCCTCTAAGTGCATACATCGGAAGGAGGTCATAAGGGGTATTCTAGCGTTCTTGGGAAGCTGCTCGAAGGGTCGTCCTTCAATCATGAGACAGGTGGAAGGGACGATTTTGATGCACGTCAACTTCGCCGTGAAACAGGATCCATCATTGGGGCAGGAGATGTTGATGGTTATCCGATCTGATCTCCAGCTTCTTAACCACTTCGCTGTCACCGTGCTCTTCTCCATGGCCAGAGTGCGAAGATTCAATGAGAGCTCCATTGCTGTTCTGAAATCGGCGGTAGTCACCTCCTTGCGGAACTTTCAAATCTCAAGGTGACGACACTCTTTGCGGTCTGCTTTGATAGCCTTAATCTCATTAAGCCATGGTTTGAAAATGTTCCGGTCGTTTATAATCTCATAAAAAAAAAAAAACTTGCAGGAATAGCGAGTGGTTGCCAGATAAACTAAGAGAAGATTGCTTGGAAACTGCCAAATTCATAGAGAACTCAGTGCTCAAAGCTGTTAGCTTCATTTCTTTCCCTTTTACTAACGTCAATAGGTTCACAAATTGTTTCTTGTTAATGGTATGTTTTGTCATGTCGTAGGTCGATGAAAGCAACTCTGGGAGAGAGCATGTTGTACCTAGCATTGTTCAGTTTGGATTTCTTTTACTAGAAAATATTGATGATAACACCTGCAAACAAGTCTCACCAGGTTTGATGAACGTTAGAGAACTCAGTATACAAATCCTGAGGACAGTCTTTGAGGTCCATGACATGTCAAGAAATGAGGTTTGTTTGCTATAGAATTATTCTGGTTAGTGTTTGCTAGGTAAAAGAGAATCATTAAATATACCGGATCAAGTTATTGGATCAAACCAAATTATAATAGAATTATTCTAATTAATTTGGTTTGATCCAATAACTTGATCCGGTATATTTAATGATTCTCTTTTACTAGGCTCTTGTTAATTCGTTTGAATCCTATGTTCTGCTTATTGTACCTTCTTTGTTCTCATGAACATCTGTGTCTTGGTTTGCTTGTCTCATTATTTCCAGTTAAAACCTAGAAATTAAAACCAGAAGGAAACTTTGTTCTCACCATTCCTAAAGTTTACTTATTGCTTGACATTTTTAGGATTTTAGCCAAGTTTTGTTCTTAAGCCTATCTTTTCCCATGCAGATAATTGAGCAATGCAAATTCCGAATTCTTTCTTTGAAACCTCAAAAAAGCATGCAGATCATTAAGTGAGAAAATACTTCTAATTGTAAATAACTCATCTTTCCTTCCATCAATTAATACATCTCATGTATTTTGAAAGGTTGCTAAGTAATTTGGTCCGAAGCTACCCTTATGCAATTCTACAATATGTAGCACATCTAAAGGAAGCATTGGACTATTTCACTTTCCTGCAAGAGATAATTGCAGTAGCTCTCGTCGATGCTATCATGCCACTTGTCAGATTCTGCTCTGACCTCCAGGTTGTGTCTTGGAAGTTTTAAAATAGTGGGATAGAATTTGGGTTTTGTAAATCTTACACAATCTCTACAGGATTATATTATTTTGGTCATTCGAAAGGCCATGTTCAAACGAGAAGACACTATTCGTATAGCAGCAACTATTGCTGTAGTTAATCTGATTTGCATTGAGAGTAAATCAAACAGAAATGAAGAAAACATTTTGCAAGAATCGTCTAGCCAAGCAAGTTGTAGTCAGCAAGCAGAAAAACCTAGCAGGAGGGAGGGTAATCTGTTCCTGGAACTAAGTGGATTGTTTAGGAGATGTCTTACACAGCAGGTGTGCTTTCTAGAAAATTATATGAAATTTCGTTTTCATTCCTTTTATGTTCCTTTAATGTTTGGTTCTTGATACATCAACTTGTATTAGATAGGTTGGAGTCAAAGAGATATTGTATGAGGGTCTTGTTAAACTAGTCATGTCAGACCCATCATGCACAAACTCCATCTTGGATATTCTCTGGTCTCATTTCTTGCACGTTTATACAGAGGTACTCGATTCTGTTTTTACTTAGTCACACTAATTTTTCTTTCTTATTTTCCTTCTAGAATTTCTTTGAATACCTTACTTGTGTGCATAAGTTCATATGCTGTTGGCTTGTCAGGACAAAGATTTTCCTCTTCAGCTTGATTCTTGCTTCAGGTTGGAGAATGGAAATGTTCGTCAAGTAGAACCACTGGATCACCTTTTGTCATGTGTCTCTTGGATACTTCATCAGTCACTTGGTTTTAATCAATCAGAAAATTTATGGCAGTGCTTTGGCTTCTCACTAACACAACAAGAGAATGAGGTAATGCTATAAATTCCAGGTAAGATGTGGGTGTTGCTACTTTTCTCGTTTGAAAAATTCAGGCATTCCTTTCTTGGAAATATACTGTAGGCTGAAAAAGCAACATCTGCAGAATTATTCTCAAAAGCCTTGTCTAAGATCAGGAAAAATTTAAAGAACTGCAAATTGCAAGGTCAATTTTCCTGTCATGGAACAAGTTTGAGAAAAATTTCTTCTGACATGAAACTTTCTCTCATTTGTGACTTTTCTCATGTGTGATAACAGATTATGAAGTCCAGGCTGCAGAATCTTGTCGTCTGCCTTTGCAGGATGAGAAAATAATTTGCAATTGTCAGATTTTGCTTCGACTTATTGAGGTCCTTGTTAATATTGTAGTTATTGACCTGGAGAAAGCTGAAAGCTCGGAGAAGCTAGTGCTTGAGAAAGAAATTATGGAATTTTCTGAATTTTATGATTTTATCGAAAAGGAATTAATTAAAAATTCACATAGGACAGGCAATCGGAAAGGTCCTTCAAGCGACCTCTTGAATAAGGTCAATAGTGAACTAAAAGATATTGCACAAGTAAATCAAGCAAGAACCTTCTTTTCAACCGCAACAGTTCACCATCTTCTAGTTCTTTCCTTTAATTCATGCAAAATTTATTTTTCTAGTAGACAAAATGCTTCTCAGAAAAGCAGCGAGTCATCCACAGCAGCCCTTTGTTTGAAGACAATGTCATTCAGCTTAAAAGTGTGCCTTCGCCATCTGAAGTATGTTTACTCATTGAAAAGTGAACAAAGTGGTGATCCTTTCAGTGAACTGTTGTGTGGAGATATCAAATGTCTAGGGAAATCAGTAATGCAGCTTGTGTTGCAACTCAAGTCCACTGTTGAACAAGAGAAGGATATGAAAAAGAAAGATGCCCAAGGGAAAATAAGTAATGGAAATGCAAGGGATCTATTATTCTTGTCATTAATGTGCCTGATTGAGTTATTTAAGATGAATTTATCTGAGGATAATCTGTATGAATTAGTGACTGATTTGCTCACAGTGAATTCTCCAGATTTGTATTTGCATGCAAAAGATGCTGCTGCTGCTGCTGCTGAGGACATTAATCGGAACAAAAACTTTGTAGATGACTATCAAAATATGAGTTGTCTGCATTTGTTTTTAGAGAAAATAATAGAGCCATTGCATTCCTCACTTCTAGACCAGTCATTTTTTCAGGAATGTGAGGTAATACTTATTCGATGATTAGGCATCTGTTCTGATGTCATATTCCTCTGTCCTATTTCGAAGTAATACCTGTAAGATGCATATTATTTGTTGATTACTTAGTGCCATTCTATGCTAGTTATTTACTAACTATATTTTTTATTGGCCTTCTGTAACAGTGCCTATCTTGTTCCTTGAATTTTCTAAGAGATTGAACTCAGTTCTTGCTAGAACAATAAGTATATGAGATGATTTCTTTTTATCCTAGCGTACAACCAAATTGTGCAAATGTCTAACACATTTAGTCACTTTGCATCTGATAGCCTATTCATTTTGTCTAAGACAATTTATTTTCATCTGATGGCTTATTCAATTTATTGTCCGGCTTTTTTTACCCTGTTATCACCAGTCCTATGGTTTATGGTCTTCTGGAAAGTATCTAACATGGGAAAAAAATGAACTTGCTCTTATCAGGTGCTTGCTGAATTATTGTTGATTATTGGAAAAATGTTGCCACCTGGAAAAAGAAATTTCCATGGAAGTTGGGCTATGAAAATATGCCAGAGCAGAAAAGTGGAAAATCCTAGCACAGCACGTAGTGTCTTCTCACTAGCTATTCATCTGACACCAACCCAACCCGATCTGACTGTTGCAAATGACATGGCTACAGAACTGCTGAAAGTTATGGGATCTGAAGATAGTGAGCCTGAAGAGATGTCCGGAAAGTTCTTAGTTATTAATCAATCAACAAGAAATGCTATCTTTACTATCATTTTACAAGTGGCTGAATCTTGTCTTGGTGACTTGGATTGGGTCATCTCAAAGATTAAGGCAATTTATGCATACAACCGTGAACAACCTGGTCTGATGACTAATCTTCAATTTGGTGAAAAATTGTCAGGACTTGAATTGGAAGAAGTCCTCTGTGCAAGATCAGAATCACTTGTGTATTTATTATCTTCTTTTGTGATGATGAACCTTAAAGGTATGATCACAAAGATCATGAAAATTCTCTCTTTTTCCTAAGAAAAATGATATTACACTGTCTGAACTTGCAGACTCACAAGCAGAGCAGTTACTGAAGGTTGCTACTAGGTTTTACAAAATTTTGGCTCTTGTTGCAAAGCTTCAGATTGCTCCAAAAGGTTGCAAACAATTCCTACCTAGCCGAAAGTTTCAGAAGCTAACAGAAGTGACATGCACAAGGCTAACAAGTCCTCTATACGGTTTAGTGGCTCTTGTTCAAAGGGTAGTTGTATCTGTTCTCCACTTTATCAAAAGATATTTCAGCGTTTCATTTTGGTAATCTATAGTCCATGTGAGCTTACTTTTAACTGTAAAAAAGTTTCATGATCTTATTTTGTTTTTCAGAATCAGCAAGAAAGAGCTTCACAAAGGGGAATTATCAGCAAGATCAAAAGGGAAAATAGATGTATTCCTGATTTGATATTCCAGATTGAAGATTATGAGAAATATCTCATTCAGCTTAGCAAAATGACTAAAGTCAATTTGTTGAGGCACGCTAAGCGCAGCACGGCAAGGGATTTTAAGATTTTGGAAACCAAAAAGGTTCCAGTGGAAGAAGAGGCACCAGAGCATGAGCCTACTCCATCCCATTCTACATCAGAGAATGAATTGAACAGAGAATCTGAAGAGACTGATGATGATAATATGCCCAAGCATGCTTCTCCTGAACCCATTAGGGATATTGTTGATGAAGATTCTGAAAATGGCAGAGATGATCAAGAGATATCGATAAGAAAGAAGAGAGCAAAGATGTGCAAGGTTGTAGAAAACTCTGATGCCGAATCATGAGAATTCAGCATTCACTAGAATAAACCTGGATTTGGCAGAAATGTGTAAGATGGATTTCTGAGGTTTTACTTCCAAAGTCATGTATGCCCATTTAGTCATTTGTTGGAATACAAAGAAGTCAAAAATCATAAATATCAAGAAAGGCAAAAAATTCAACTTCTATCACAACTCTCTCTAAGCAAGATTGTAGGATTGCAATTGATCAGGTTGAAGAGAAGTTGCGTCAAAGCTGGTTAACAAGGCAGGCCTGTCAGCAAAAAGAGGTCAAGAATGGTCAACAAAGGAGCCACGTCATCGTTGAAGGAGGCGGGCGGTTTGCCGATCGAGCGGATCGCTCGGTCGGCCGCCTGGAAGGGTCTCCAGCACAAAAGATAAGAAGCTGCCCAATCGGACCAGCTAGACAATGCGGACGGTTGGGCGATGCAGACCGATAAAACAACTGTCCAGCCGGACTACGAGCAAACTTTGCTCAAGAGGGGGGATTACCCTCTTGGTAACCGTCCGAACGGCACGTCCAAACTGACTCCCTTCTGAGGCGATTTCGTAATACATGGCCGATCGGACCCAAAAGACAAGAGTCCTCCTTGTCGCTTAGTCCAACAAGATGTCATAAAATATTCCCTCAAGCGGACAATTGTGATTCCCCGTACGGCGGAATCTTCCAGAAGGACACATGCAACACAAATCACGGAGCCCAATTATGGAAAGCCCGTTAAGGAAAGAAATCATGGTCATGTTTGCCCTAAAACGACGTTAGCATTACAAGTATAAATACAACCTCTCAACAAACACCCAAGGTATGCAATTTTTACGGCATCAACAGCGTTTCTTCATCGTTTTCTTCATCTTCTTCTTCATCAAGGGTTAACTTGAGCGTCGGAGGACCAAACAAGGGGACGTCTCTCCTTGTTTGACTGCTAACGTTTTCTGCAAGCTTTCCGTAGATAGGGAGTAGTTTTCATCGCATTAGAAGCAGATCTTCATCAAGTCAGCAATCTCCGAATCCACATCAGCGACGACTTTCCCAGTGTCCGTCTAATCACTCGCAGTCAGGATAAACAATGATTGCAAACTTGAACATGGCTGCGGACCACTAAGTAGGTTTCATGTTTCTCTGCTCCTATTTTCCTTTATTGTACATTTCACATGGTAAATTACTCTCCATATCATTTTAGCTCTTTTTAGATATTGTTTTATGTTTCAAACATTTCACTTTTTTTTTTTAAAAGAAGAACCAAACTTCCTCTCCACACTAATAATAGAGAACTTTCCATGATTCAATTAGCAAATGAATGAGTGACACCAACTTTGGGCTTCAATAACTTGCTTTCAACATATTGGTCCTGATAGGGCCAATTATGATTCAAGTATAGGGATGAGAAAAATACCAAAATTTCGGCATATTGCACATACCGCACCAAAATATACTGATTTACAACGAAAATCTAGTATATAAAAAATTTTGATACTATATTATATCGTCCCGAACAGTTTCGGTATGGTATTAATATGCAATTTAATAGTTTGGTATTCGGTATGCTATACTGATATCGGAATTTGGGTGTAAACAGTATAGAATTTGAGTGTAAATTTTTGTATGGTATCTGCATGATTTTTATGTATATTGAAATTTTCAGTATGGTCTTAGGTTTTGGTACCGATATATCGTATCGAACCAGCTCTACTCAAGTACCAAATAAATCCAATTTTTAGATTTTTTTTATAATTGGTTTTTAATTGGATTTTACATGATAATGGCTAGAAATTCTCATGTTGAAGTGCTTCCTAGTTTGGAGATACCGTAGAGTGTGTTTGTTACATTTGGTTAGATGATGATGCAAATCTACACTAGATATTAAGTTAATCCACAGATAGGCAACATGGCAACAATATAAATAGTGCACTTTTAAGCATTAAAGAAAATCTTCATCACAGTCATAACACTTTCAACTATAAAACTTCATATCAACTCAATTTTTTATGGACGAGTGGTGACAATTAATTTTCTCAAATATTAATATTCTTTATTTTAATTTCTCTGGTACATCTTAACTTTGATACTAATAGTGTATAGTTTTGCTTTTTAATAGTTAATGCTTTGTTTCATAAAATATGACATTGAAGATTTAAGAAATTAGGTACCCTAATTTTGATGTTATATATACGCTTACACAGGACAAGGTACCTTGTCTTTAATAAAATAATATGCTCCAAGTTTTTAAGTAAAGAAATTTTGCAACAATCAGACAAAACAATATCTGACTTACAGATTTTTTTTTAGATTTGGGACATATGACAGATCTTATGCTTGGTTAGTGCCAATTCCCCAACTAAAGTAAAACCACTACAATACATGAAAATTTTAACTAGCACGATGTGTTTCTTTCTTATTTTATGAAGCACAAAGTGCTCTTGACGTATCTATATCTATGCATGACAATAAGTGGAGTTCAAATAGAGTTTTTCTTCTTCCAGAAGAATAAAGTGATGTGTCTAGGGATGTTGTTAAACAGTGTTTTAATGAAACTTATGCTAATCAAGTAACATGTATCTGTTTTGCTTTTGAGTAAATTAAGTTTATTCATTATTCTAATCAATTAATATGTGTTTGTTATGCTAATCAAATAATCTTTGTGTGTATGTTAATCGTGTAACCTGGTATTAAGCTTATCAAGTAGTTATATAATGTGTCTTGCACAAACAAGTTGTGCGAGCTATGCTAGTCGAGTAACTTGTGTTATTGGGATTTTATTGATGTCTTAATTAGTTATTCTTTTGACAAACTGTTTAACTAAAAAGTATATTCACACACATGGATTTGTGCCCTATCAAACATGCATCGAATTAATATCGAGATATGCTAGTTCTAGTGGATCATTGATGGTGACTAGATATCTGCAATAGTTAAATTAGTGCATTTGGGTACCTTGTAAAAGTTCATGAATACCTAATTTGTTGTCATCCCTAGTTGATAAAGTTGTCTTATGATACTATTTCACCTTGTGTAGTAAATTATTTCAGACAAAACATGATCTCTTAATTATTCTTTTCTCGCAAACTCATGCTTCACATGATATTAATTTTTCTTTGTAAAAACGTCATTTTCTGCCATCTAATATCATCAAGGTCCATTAGTCTACCCTCATTAGTCAATTTCCTCATTTTTCATTATTTTCTTCTTTTTCTTTTTCTTGTTGCTGACTTTGTATATGGATTCACTATTCTTGCGCAGTTCCCCTGCACAAAAATCCTACTGCCATTTGGACGAAGAATACTGAACGTCTGCCTGGTGAAAAATTCTCTGTCCTGGTGCAAGAATGTTCAAAGGGTCATAAATCTCCTTCCTCTGAGAAAACCTGTCCCATTGGTCTCCAAAGTGGGCCCTCCACTCCTCTTGCGTTGTGTAGTGTGGCAAGTATTGCTTCATTCTGATTCCTGCCCTGTTACAGAATTCCAACACCTCACTGTTCAGCTTCAGGGCTCGTTCCAAGCTCCCTTGAGATGGAGCAGAGGACAGAAATGCCACCAAGTAGAAGATTTCTTCATCCGGAATCACTGCAGATGTTCTGTTGTCCCACCTGCATTAGTATTCATTCTCAATTAGGGTTTATAAGACATGTCATGGCTCGAGGAACAACAATTCTAACATATCAGAATTACGAAATACAGGTCTGTTTGCTGAATATCGATTCTAAAATATCGGAACTATATCTGAGCACTGTGTATGTTTGGTTTGTTGAATAGCAATTCAGACATTTCGGGGTTATTGTTTAGGTTGGTATTATTAATGTTTTGAGCTCCTAGTGTAATTGAATGCAGGAATAACTACTGTAAGCACTCACTTTATTCTGTTGAGTGGGTAGAGCAGAATGGGGCCATTGCTGTTGTCTTTGAGAATGTTGCCAAAGACTTCCCTGGCGAAGTCATGGATTCTGCTTCTTGGCACGAAGAGGTTAAGCCATGGATGGGGGATCTCCCACAAGCCGACCGACCGCAGCTTCAGCTCGGAGACATGGACTCGATCCAAGAACTCCAAGTAGGAGACCTCCGATTGGAAGAGTGTCGACGGAATGTACCTCAACTTAGACAAGAGTTTCTCAACTTGCTGCAATAATCAAACCCGTACAAAAATAGTAAATCTATGTGGCAATACATAAAAGATTTAAGTTTTAAGCGCAAGTATACCTTGTTCTTGGATTCAACTTCCTCTCGGTTGAAGTTCTTGGCCATCTCCAGGCAATACAAAACCCTGCCACCTGAATCAAATTTGCTGGCTCGAACAGGATCTTGTGGGTCGAATGATGATCTCCAGCCGTTGAGAATTCCTGTTCTGTTTATTATCACGAACCCCTCGACGTAGTCGAAGCTCTCCATCGACGACGTCAGCATCTCCTGGTCCTCCACGAAGCTTCTGAAATCAGAGTACAGAACTCTTGTCCACTTCACCTGCAACGAAGATGAGCATCTATCTATCTATCATCACAGTACTCACTGACTGACTAATTCTTAATTTACAGGAATCATCGTATCGATGTATTACCATCTTCGGTGCTGGCTCGAGTGCGATCCGAGCTCTGGTGATGATTCCAAACTGGCCGAGACCGCCAAGAACAGCATGGAATAGATCCGCATTCTCTTTGTTGGAGCAGTTCATCACCTCGCCTTTGCCTACCTCCGACAATCGTTAATTTGCATTTTTTTACGTTGATGATTTAATTTATTTATAGTTTTTTTTTTCTTGGCACAAACCTGTGACGACCTCGAGCTGGATGACGTTGCTGATCTGGGGGCCGTGCCGGAAGGCCTGGCCGCTGACGCCAGCATTCGACAGTGTTCCGCCGACGGTTAGGTGGAGGTAGTCCGTCCACGACTTGGGCGCCATCCCCTGCTTCAAGCTCTCCCGCAGCACGTCACT
>JBAMIB010000061.1:1505098-1520167 GCA_037177415.1 Kaempferia rotunda | reverse complement strand
CGGGGCTCGGTGACCGGGATACTGCGTCGGGGCTCGATGATCTACAAGCTGAAATATAATATGGAGATGCAAGCAGATATATAATCACGGCTCGATGGCCGGAGTACCAAGTCGGCTCAATGGCCGAGATACCAAGTCGGTTCAATGGCCGGAATACCGCGTCGGGGGCCGCTGGTCGCGGCGGCGGGGCTACTGGTCGCGGTGGCAATGATTGGTCGTGGGTGTTGTTGTCAAGATCCGGCGGCGGCTACTGGAGCTCGGTGGCCAGCATGGCTGGTAACGACGGAAGCAGCACTGAGAGGCAGAGGGAGTCATCTGTTGCCGGAGATAAGAAAGTCGGCCGGCGGGTGTCGGAGAAGACCAACAACACGCGAGAAGAAGTCCGGCGGCGGCGTACTCGTGCCAAGGAATCTGGTGGCGGCGATACCCCCTGCATGAAGCCTCCTTCTGGCGGCGTCTCTGTCGCGGGAGTGAGAGAGAAGAGAAGGAAGGTGCTCGGTGGCTTGACCTCCCTCGTGGAGAAGAAGATCCTCCCCTCGCTACTGTGGCCGCCGCCCAAAACTCCAAAACCGAAAAACCATTTCCTTGCATGCTACAGTGAGGTTTTTATATCACAAACCCTTACAAGTAAAATGACCAAAATGCCCTTTGACCCCTCCATAATCACGGTCTTGCCACTAATACTTATCCGTAACAGTTCTTATAGCACTGTATCAAAGATTAATCCCACAATTTTCTAAGAATTAAATAACGTTACCAGTATTGGAGTTGATTTTCTCACATGAATATTTCTTGATCAACTATTAAGAGTTGAACTTGAACAAGCTCAACTAAATTGAAAGAGATACGTTTAGGTTGAACAAGCTCACATGTGATATGTTGCTTTACTCTTTGTTATTGCTGGTGCTTTGGTTGATGTATCTTTTCTTCCCTTTCTATCTCTTTTTCGTACTTATGGAATTGAAGGATGAGTAATGAGAAGAAAATCTTCCTTACCTGTGTAGTTAGCTGGTGCTTTTCCTCTTCCCTTTCCCTATCTTTTAGTGTGTTTGTCTCTTCCCTAGGATTGGTAGACATAATCAAAGAATGCCATATGAAGAGAATTTTCATATCTTGTTCGATTTTAGATGACACGGACTATGACCCTGTTCTGGTTAGGACCATTATGTTGGCATGAACAAGACAGTGACATTTACCTATGCTGTTATAGAATTAGCATCCGTTGGCTAGAATGATATGTTTTAGTAATGCCAAGTGTTATGGATCAACACTTGAAAGTTGAAACCATGGATTGAGTTACAATGGATGTCTAAGTTTAATTGCGGAGAAACATAATTTAGCAATAGTAGAAGACCAGCAAAAGAATAATTACATTAGCTGAATATGAATTTTTTGATAAATGTTGATGTAAGGATAAAGATTGGGTGGTTTAAATAAAGATGCACTTTGTAGTGTTGTATGATTATCATATGCCTCTAAAGCTGAAAAAGAAATTTTTTATAAGATTATATGTGGGTCAAATTGTTGGACAATAAAGAACAATGATATAACTATAGTAAGATGGATGCCTGTTAAGGTGAGTCATTACATGTAATCATGATAGATAGTAAAACAAGAAGAGGGAACATTTTCAGAGATCACAATTTGGTATTTACAAAAATAGATTAACTACAATTGAAGTGAAGATTTGAAGGATGAGAAAGATCAACAAAAACTAAACATAACTGAAAGAAATGGATGTTAACTAGGTTGTTCTAACAACACAGTGACACACATTTACATTTGGCTCAGTGGAGGGAGTAGAGCTATATACTGATCTCAAGTTGTTGAAGCACATGGCTTGCCATCTTTGCACAAAGGTCTCTTTGAAAACATCCTTTTGCATTGTTTTCTTTGTTAGCTTTGATTTTTTTGACTCTCGTATTACAATCTTAGCTAGTCAATCATTTTTGAAAAGTTTTCTTGAATTCATTGAAAACCTTATATTTTTTAAATGATTTCATATCTTAGGCAAAAAGTTCTGGAATCTTTTTCACTTGCAACCCATGCGTGATCAAAAGGTATATTCTTAAGATAGGATTATCCTTTTGTTGTTTCAGAACTTTTGACTTTGTTGTGTTACTTAGTCGTGTATGTCAGCAGATTTACTTGTAATTCTGCTTCTTCAACAGGGTGAAGTTCAGTATTTTATTGGTGTCCAGTTGGATGGAAGTGAGCATGTTGAACCACTCCATAACTGCATACCGGAAGAGACTGCAAAAAAAAGTGAAAAGCTGGTTAGTACTATTCACTTGAAGATGTTTGTAGGAAGATTTGCTAATAATAAACAATTAACACCATTTGCTGCTAAGTTGCAGTTAGATTTTTGTATCTTCCATATAGATGGTTCAGTGAGTACCTCAAACTAAATATTTTAAAATTGACGAATCAATTAATTGGCATGTGCCTATTTCTAGTTATTCATGTGACTAATCAATTATTTCTATATATGATTTCCTAATTTGATTTATCCATCAGATTGAGAACTTTATTATGTGTATGAGAAAAACATTTCAAAATTAGTAAAGAAATTATAAAATACCTGATACGGTCAACTTTTCTCTTGCATTTATGAATTCAAATCATCTCATATTATCTGTTTTAGGGGATTTCTTATCTAGACATTGTGAGAGAAAACAAATTAGAAAGTATGCTGAACTCTGGAAGATATTCAAGCCTCTAGTTTGCATGTTGACTTTGTTACATGACTGTCACAAAGAAAGTCATGAGAAAGTATTTCCACCATTAGATTAGTTGAATACTCTCACTAATTGTAAGGGATGCCTGAGAAGAAAGGAAAAAAGGCTTTATTCATCAATAATTAGGATGAGAAAACCGATGCAATTGTTTCTTACTAAATAGAAGCAGACTTCATTCATCAATAATTAGAATGAGAATACTGATGCAATTTTTTCTTACTAATCAGAAGCAGATATTATTTGTCAATAATTAGGATGAGAAAACCAATGCAATTGTTTCTTACTAATTAGAAACAGACTTTATTCATTGATAATTAGGATGAGAAAATCGATGCAATTGTTTCTTACTAATTACAAGGAATCTTCGAAGAAAAAGGTTATAACAAAAATTGACTTATTGTAAAACAAAGTAAAGATGATGATCCATTAGTTTCTCACTCATTAGAAAGCCATCCAAGAAACGATAATGACGAAACCATGCTTCACAAACTTGGTGAGTCAATTGCTACTTAGCTTTTTGAAGATGACTAAAGAAAGATGCTGATAAATTACCAGTGTTGAGTTCTTGTTGGTCCAGGAGATTGACATTGTTGCATTAATATATATATATATTTTTTTCTTTCTTTGTGTGTTTTGAGTCTTCTGTAGCCTGGTGCTACATCAATTTGGTAATACATATTTGCTTTATCAATTTTGTACTTCAACGTTTCTATGTTCCATGAAGCAGCCTATCCCTTAATAACAGGAAAGCTGCTATTCCTATGGTAAATCCCTGTCATATAGTCATGCAGAATCAATCTACCCATGACCCCAGTAACTTCTTTATAATTTGGACTATATATATATTAATTAAACAATTTTTTGATTGTTCTTTTGAAATTTTCAGTTCATATCAAATAACCTTTGATATTTATAGGTGATGAGCAGGTTTATAATCTTGAGATGTTTAAAGTATGAAGATTTCATGGATATCAAGTCTAGTATAGTCGTCTCAACCTAGCACAAACCTTAATCTCATTGCCTCTTTTCATTAAGATTCCCCATCTTTGCATTTTCCATTTCCTCTTCTGATTTTTAGATTTAATTACAACTAGCAACTGCTTTACGTTTAGGTGAAAGAAACTGCAGCTAATGTTGATGAAGCTGTTAGAGAACTCCCAGATGCTAATTTGGTAAGCTCCATTAATTTTCTTTTTGTCATAGTCAGTATTATTCTTCATCATATTTCGGGATTATGTGCAGAAACCAGAGGATCTATGGGCTAATCATTCAAAGTTGGTTCTCCCAAAGCCCCACATGAAGAGTAATCCATCATGGAAGGCCATCCAAAAAGTATGTGATATTGAAGTATACAAGGCTTACTTAGGGTATATAATTTAGTTAATATCACAGTTGGCCGCTCTAAGTGGGCTGTATGGAAATTTTCCAATGATTAAGCCGTCATAGATTGAGGAAGGGCATCTTACCCTTACATAGAAGAGGCTGTTCTCATGAATTGAACCTTGTTTTCCTATGTTGCAAGATTCTTTTTAGGAAAAAACCATCTTTCTGTTGCTTTCTATAGAGAGAAAATATGACAAATCTTTTATTAATTAGCTTGTTTAATGTTATGTTACTTCCTTTTAATAAAAGATAAGTTAATCTGTTCTATTGTTCCATCTATGAGGGAGGAATTTGCTGCTTGAACAAGTAAGATAAAATGGTTGCATCAGTTTTAGTGGCAAGAAGCACAAGGCAAAGTTTGCTGTCTTGATAGAAATTTAGTTTAAATAACTTAAGGAATATTCATGGCTTCTGTTATTTATGATGTAGTTTAAATATATTAAGTGTTAATTTTCTGCAGGTTCTAGGTAATGGAGAAACGGTAGGATTGAAACATTTCAGACCTGTTAAACCTTTGGGCTCAGGTGATACTGGCAGGTGATTATACTCTTGATAATTTCTCTTAGTTACTGTCAGCCTAGCACACTAATCCGTTATTTGTATGCGTTGTTTACTTTTCTTGCTTAATATGTGTTTTACCAGTGGCCACATTTTATCTTATACTTTTTGCTTTATAGTTAAAAGATTGTGCCTTGTTAGTTCTTTTATTTGTAGGATGGGCCTATTTTGTAAAATCTCTATCACTGTTAAGGTGTTTGATATAGATTTTATGAATTTGAACCCATACAATTTTGTAACATGGAGATACCCTGTTCGCTGCTTCAATACTTTGTAAAGCTACATTATTAACTGTAAAATTCTTCTTTTGGAAGTGTGGACTGTGGATAGCTTGCAGCCTTATACATTTTTCCCTTCTATGCCCTTTCTATGATTTAAAATCACTTTCAGTATAAACTACCACTTCAAGTCGCACAGATTTGACATCAATAAAGCATAGCACATTAGGCACATAAACAGAGGGAATCCAGAGTCCCATTTTGATTTTTCACCTTTTCTAGTTCTCTCTTTTGCTTAGCCATTCCAAGCATTATAAGCAACTTTTCTTACCACATCTTAGAAACAATCTCTCGAGGATCATCTCTATGCTTCATATTATTACAATACCTCCGGACTTACTAAACATGATTAACAAGTGATGCCCAAACCAAAAGTCATGCTTCCAATCACTTCCTCAAACTAGCTCTATTCTAATTCCCAAACTTCTCAAATTAAACTCCAAAAATTCTTTCTCCTAAGCATGGAACTCATTACAATTCCATTCGTCTAATCCTTAACAACATCAGGATTCAGGAGCATCCTTACAAAATGGTCTAGGATGCAGAAAGAAATCAGGATTAGCAAAGTTAGATCACCTTCTATATGTTGACAATTTACCCCAACCAAGCTTCCAAAAAATATCTTGAACCTTTGAAACCCTGATGTTGACAAGTCTGAGTATCATCCAGCAAATTACTTACCTTTGTCTCTAAGTTTTAAAGGTTAGGTGTTTGGAAATAAATTATATTCAACATGTGTATTGATATGTTTTATTCAACATTTGCGATTTAACCAATGCAATCAACTTGCTTATTGAGAATACATGCTTATATTCTAGTATGAATTTGAAATTATTAGTTATTTAATTTTATCTGGTGTTTTGTTAAGCGCTTGATTCAACTACTTATGTACGTGTATTTAATTCCTTGATCTAAGGACTCTATATGCTTTGGATGGCAGTGTTCATATGGTGGAGTTGTTAGGTACTGGAGAATACTATGCTATGAAGTCTATGGATAAAAGTATAATGCTCAACCGTAACAAGGTAAGCCCTTGTAGTTGACCACATATTTACAAAATTGACAGATTTTATGGATTACAAAAGGGTTCTTTCTATTGTCCAATCCAATTATAACGGTCTGGCTTGGTTCGACTTGGTTCAGCTAGAACTCCAATTTGAGTGTGAATTGCACCTGGTTTAAACATAAGGCAAACCAATCAACTGATACAAACCTCAATTGTCCAATCTAACACCAAATCAAACCTAAATGGGATTTAATTTGATTAAATCAGTATTAAAACATCTTGGTTCAGCTCTAGATAATCTTAATTTCTGCTAGTATTTCACAATTAACTCTTCTAATCCTTGAATAACACCCTAATCAAACCTCGCAACACAACACCACCACCACTGCCACTACTATTACTATTATAGAAATTATTATTATGAGGAGTTAATTTTTTTTTTAATGTATAGCGATGGAGAATAGTATCTCTTGGCTTTGGCTCAGAAAAAGATGACTCTTCTTTTTCAAAGGAAAAATATTTTCTGTTGCCTGAATTTTTGTTTATCAACCAGAACATCAGAAAGTAAGTAAATACTCTATTTGGATTCAGCTTTTCAAGAGATAAATGGAGCCTAAGCTTCTTGTTGCGTTTCAAATTCAATTTTTTTACTAACCAAACTCTATGTATATGCTGTACGCATTGTCTTATCTTTCTGCATTGGCTTGTGTCTTTGACCAAGACAAAAAGAGTTCCTGATTTGCAGTTTATTTCCTTCGTAATATAATTTTTTTTCTCTTAAATTAAGATCCGGATCAATCTTGGATTCAAACTCTGGACAAAAATGAAATAATATTTTCTTCTAAGACATCTATGGCGCAAGACCTTGGTCTTTGCTTTTCATCAATGCCATTCTTTTTTTTCCTATGTTCTCTGTTGTTTATAATATTTAATTTTATGTATCATCTGTTTTTTTAATCATTTTGTGTTTCTTCAGGTGCATAGAGCCCGTGCAGAAAGAGAGATACTTGATATGTTGGATCATCCTTTCCTTCCTACATTGTATGCATCCTTTCAGGTAATTCGCACAACCTTTTTTTGGGTTGAATTTTGAAGTCCACATAGGCAAATAAGTGGCTGTCTGATAGTATCTTTATAAACATCATGGTGAAGATTAGGAAACTTATTATCCGCTAATGTTTGTAAGACCAGGGAACCTGGCAATTGAAAATGTTTAAGACTAGATTCACATTACAGCTGCTTGTTTTTGTCCTAGAAAATTTTAGTGAAGAATAACTATTATCATATACAAGGCTAAAACTTTTACATGACCTCCAAATATATTGTTATAAGTTACATTATTTCTGAAAAGAGAAACATTTCAGAACCCATAATGGATGTAATAATCAGTTACCTTGTTCTAAAATTTTATACACAAGGGGAATTTTCAGTACTCATAGAAGTTATCCAAGAATGAGTTCAATGAGAAACTAATTTTGCTATATGATTTTCAAATAGTAATGACTAGATCCATCTTATGAGGATTGAAATAATAGTCCATACTACTCTATACTTGGTGGGCAGCTCATTTTTGCGCCAGGTGCCGTGTGTTTTTCTGACAGTGACAACCAAGGTTTAAAATCTTGACCCATGCCGAGGTTTTGGTTCCAGATCGGAACGATACGGTTTCGGTATCGTATCGTGTTGTGCCGTGCCGGTACGGTTTTGGTATTTTTTTATTTATATATAGTAATTATTAGATAAATATATTAAATTTAGTTTATCTTAACTATAGTACATTTTGCGTTAGGTGACTTTCTTCCCAAAGCTAAGGAAGAATCTAAGTTCATCAAGTTGGTTATGTTCAAACAGTATCACTACAACACAGCTAAAGGGAATTCTGAGGGGGGTTCATAGGAGGCGAATTTACATGATAACAAAAGGTGTAGAAAAACTTGTCTTCTATGGTGACATACTGAGGAGATTTGGGGTGGACGGCAGATATAGGGAGCTCAAGTGGTACAATGTTTCTTAAAAGTCCAAATAGACAAAGTGAAGATTTATTATTTATCTGAGAGTGGAGTGATCAAAGGTGTAAATAGGTTATGCCTGATCACAAGGGCCTCTTGCTCGGGCTAGGTGCAGGTATGATGTGGAATTGGGTTTTAATGTGTGCAGTGGTAGAGCAAAGTGAGAGGAGTGAGATTGTGTTTAGAGTGTTTCCTTAGGGTTTCAGATTAAGTAGAATTCGTGAAGATAGAAACTTACTAGGCAATTCACTTATCCTGATTCACTTGTCCCAATAACACAAGTGGAAAGCTCTATTGTAAGATTGAAAGCTGGTTTTTCTCTTGGGGAATGTATTGAAGGCATGTCATTATCTCAGGTTTCATGAAGAGGCTATTGGAGAATAGAGAGCTTATAAAGAAGAATTTTTTGTTCTCAAGGAGAGCTTTAGATGTCTCAGGAATGTGCAGTGAGATTTTTATTTTCTCTGTTGAGGCTAAGATGGGAGGGTTAAGAAGGATTTTGGGTACTATTGGAAACAGTTTGATCAAATTTTATTATTTGCTAGGTGTAGACCACACCATGCTATATTGCTTATGTTTTTCTTCTTGTGTGTTTATATTTGTTACCTTATTTCAGAGGTTGTCTTTGGCACCCAACCCATTTGGTATAATGCTTTTCTGTGAAGATAAATTGTGTTACGTGGCTTTAGTGACTGTTTTTCATATTTTAAGTGTACCAACTTCACCATACAGTGGATAGTTTGAGATGGCAGATTTGAGGATATATCTTTGAGGTCGATCCTTCTAATATTTCTTGGCAGTGAACTACCAACAGGTGGAGCTAGAGAGGCTTAAACCTCAATGATATAGTCAGTATTTATCAGTTTGTTGAATGAGTAGTACGGAAAATGTTTCAGGTGATAACACATTTTTCAGTTTGTGCGTTGTTTCAATATGGTAGGAGATTATATTGATGCACATTTTTCAGCTTTGATTTTGATATTTATTTATTTGGTTAAGGGATCCCCGATATCAGTCTCAAACTAAAATAAAAAATGGCTCCATATTATAGAAATCATATCTTTAATAAAGATCTGCTTCTATTGTAGTGACTAACTTATAATAGCAGTTCTTCATTGATATTGGATGTTTGTTTATCTGATTGATATTGTAATTTGTAAATAAAACATTATAGTCATCTTATTGCATCATTTACTGATCACTTTTTTTACAACCATCTATTTTTAACTATGATCTAAAGGTATTGTTGATGCCAAATATACATTAATGTGTCTCTGAAGAATAATAACCAAGTATTATCATATATTGCAGACAAAAACACATATATGTTTGATAACGGATTACTGCCCTGGCGGAGAGCTTTTTTTACTTCTGGATAAACAACCTGAGAAGGTCCTCAAGGAAGATGCTGTCAGGTAGCTGTCATACATACTTTTCTAACTGGTGATTCTTTTATTTCTTCGCATACTACCTATAAATAAATTAAATATGTCATAACAAGTTATCTAGGAGTGGTACGGATTTTTGAGAGTATTTTATTCTATGCGACCTAAAATCTCTTTTTATGGTTTATGTAGCTGTTAATCATGGATAGCTGTTAATCACAGATTCTATCTCCCTTGCATTCTTATTATATTAATTCTATAATGCTTAAGAGAATTGAGAGTTCCATTTTTAAATTCTTTTGGTATGACAAGTTGTTACATAACTTCTTGGTGAACTTGATACCGATATTGGTTAGGGAAGGGTTGCTGCAATATTTAAGAATAAATTTATTACAAATGGTCATACAATACAGTAGTGTAGATGTTAGGTGATAACTGAAGCAATGCCTTTCAAAATGTGACGTACTTAACATTCTTTTGCTATTTCCTTTGTTGATCATTTAGCGTAACTACCAAATTGTAACCACCAATTACCATTGTCTCCTTATCAGAAGGATGTTTGGTTAACTTAGATAGCTGTTGTATTGTTTAGGCAATAAATTCCTTCAGGCTGTATTTTTAAACATTAAGCTTAGAAATTTGCTAATCTCTTCTAGGTGCAACATGATTATGAAGATTATGTGTTGTTCTTGATTAGAGTGTCCATCGACTGTGCTCAAGCCTTAAGCTCTGAAGTAAAGAGTAGTAGAGAACTTCATAAGTTTCCATCGTCCCATATGAATTCCTAAAATCTTCTCATTTTCATTTTTAAAGAAGTGATATAGTTATGTGTCACTGTTAGCCGCCAAATGTTGACTCCAAGAGTAGTGCTAAACATTTTTCTCAACTTATTTCTCATATTTTATTCAACTTTAGAAGGCTTCATCTACAAGGATCACACCTTTACTTTGTTGCACTTAAGAATTCACAAGTATTATGGTTGCCGCTATATCTTCAACGTGAAAAAGTTGGTTTACAAGTGCCATGATTTGTCATGACCTGGGGTATTTTTCTGTGTGCCAGGAGGTACTTCACCTAATCATGCGTTGATAGAAAAATCCACAATCATGAAGATGATAAATAACACAACATAAGCAAATATCGTACCACTGCAGTATACATTTTATACATTTCTTAATTAACAGAACAAACATACAAGAAAGTATATGCTAGTCAGAATATTCCTTTACAAAAGAATAAAATAAATTAAGATTTACAATAAAAAAAATGATAAACGAGATGAACAATAAGTAAAACATGAAATGAAATTTTGGTTTTCAGCATGTATTTGATTTTCAGCATGTCGGGAAAATCTTTTAGCAAGCAACTCTATATATGCATGAATTGTAACCTTAATTAAGAATCTAATAATTCAAATGAGTTACCATTCTCATTTCAGCTTCATGGTTCCACTTGGTGGCAACACCTCACGCACTAGCCATCAGTCCATCCCATGTGGACAACTTCATAGTTCCACTTGAGCACATAGTAAAAGGATTAATTTTTCTATCACTTATAAATAATCATATATGTTTTTCTATCCAATTTTAGATATTTCATCTTGGTTTAAAATAAGAAAATTTATTAAGAAGTGAACTACTAGAGTCAGGATCTCAAAGAAAAAATTTATAATAGCGAATCACAAATAACTGTAACATGTTTTGCACATTATTATAGAACATAATTTGATCAAAACATTTCCCTATTTTGCAATAGGGGAAAATATTGCCTTGTCGTCTTTCAAAATTGTGGTTTCAACAATTGTTTGATATGTCTTCATATTTGCTTATGTGAAGTGCATGATTATAAAGTAGACATTAGATATATCACAGTGAGAAGAAGGTACAACCATTTGTGCAAAATAAAAATCTACCTTAATCTACCCTAGTTACAAAATCATAACATATGTTAGAATGGGGCTAAAAGATTCCATTTTTGACGCTCTGCTGTGGACAATGCCAATGATTGAAAGGATGGTATTCTTGTAAATCCGGGTGGGTTTCTTTGAATTGTTTGACCTCTTGGGTCAACATATAGAAATATTTCTTAGGTAAACATATGGAAGATGTGATATTCAAATGTTATTAAAAAAAATCATTTTCTCACCACCGACTTGAATCAATTATCATAATCATTGGTATAGCTGACTTATAATGATGAAATGTCCATGTGTGGATGTTCATCATCAAAAGGCGATAGTGGGCATTATTTGCGTAAATTTAGTACAATTAAAAGATTGACCTTTTTATTGGCTGGGTTGATTTTCTTTAGTGTTAGTGGTGTTGGTCTCAAACATGTGTAGATGTTTTTCAAGTGTTCAAATTAATTAATTGAGTTGTAATAAGACCAAAGAATTAGGTTCCTTTGGAAGTTTTAACATTCATGACCTTACTTGGAACCGAGTTGAATAATAAATGAATTTGTTGTATGACCTACTAGATATAGGGATAATTCACATTAGCACAATAGGAATCTTGGATCTTCAATATTGAAGCTTGAATCTTGAATCTTAATTCATCTGGATAAAATTCAAAACTAGATTGGCCTTTAAGCTCTGCGCCTCTGCAGTCTCGCTGCTCACGTGAGCATTTTGATTAGTTTAAGCTCATCATTCATGATAGTAGTAGGAACTCACCAACAGTTTAATCTATTTCTCATATAATTGTTTTCATGATATTCCTGTATACACATGCATGCCCTCGATTTAGTTCCGCATTAGAGGTTCTGGGCTTGAGGAGAGGTTATAGGCTTAGGCAAGTGAATTACCATTAACTTGGGTTTCAACATTTGGGCTAATGATTGATCTTGATAAGTTAATAGATTCAAACACTCATATGTTTGGATTGTGATAGTGAAGGTTTAAAATCTTGTTTCGAGCTTGGAAATTGGTTCCTGATCGAAAAACTAGATATGTGGGTCCTACTGCTGCTGGTGCCTATGTTGATCCTCAACAGTAGGATGCTATTGGTGGGAAAAGAGAGGAAAGTTGGAGAAGAAGCTACCTGGTTAGTGATTGTGTCCCACCTCCTGTGTTGCACAATAGGTTTTGAAGTATCCATCTTGTTGGTTGGTGAGAGAAATGAGACGGTTCATCTATGCCAACCATCACAAATGGTTTTTAAAAACCATGGTCATAATTAGACCAATGAGCCTAATTATAGGCATGGTGAGATTTTTCTATGACTTTGGTGGTCGAGTTGCCATTAGTTTGTCCTAGATATTGCCAGTTAGAAATGATAATATGCAATGGTTGGACTTGTGCATTTGATGAAGACATTAAGCTTTACTTGAGGGAGATTTTAGTATAGGTATTCCAATACAAATGGCTTGCCATTGGGCAATGGTGGCTGAGTTGTCATTGGTTGGGTCTTATATTTAACTGGTTAGGAGGGATTATATGTGATGACGTGAGCATTTGAGGAAGATATTAAACTTTAACTGAGAGATGTTCCACTGACGTCACCAAGCACTTGATGTGAAGAGAGTACTAAGAAAACAATTTTACCAATTTTGCATTATTCTTTATTCAACATAGTATAGCCCACTTGAATTTCTTCAAACTCTGATTTTTGACATTGTCATTCATTGGAAGAAGTCTGCAATTGTTCTTCTCATCCTTGAAACGTGTGTTGAAGTATTTCAAGCAAAACACACATTTTTTTTTTTAATTTATTTTAAGGTGTTCATTTTCTGTTTCTAAAGAGTAATTACTCTCCTTGAATGCTGCTGAGGGCATCCTATTTGTACAGGTTCTATGCTGCAGAAGTAGTTGTAGCACTTGAATACCTTCACTGTCAAGGTATGCAGATAGCTCTTTGTACCCTGAGCTGTTAATTGCTATTCTTGTTCTAAAAAATGTCTCCTTTCTCAAGTAAGTGACTGAATCAGCATGCACGGTACAGCACCGACACTATATGGTTCCACTTCCACCTGGAGACTAAAACTCCGGTTCAGAATGTATTTCAAACCTTGACTAGTTGTATATTTATTTTTCTTGGACTGACTTGTGGTAATGAAAAATAACACCTTTAGCTTAACTTAATGAACTGGCAAAGATTTTTCTGTTGAATTTGTATGTTGTGTATCCGTATCTTTTTGATGTTTAATGTCTGCTTATTTGCCACAGGTATCATATACCGGGACCTGAAACCAGAGAATATCTTGCTTCAGAGAGATGGCCATGTTTCTTTGACAGATTTTGATTTATCATGTTTGACACCTTGCAAGCCCCAGGTGGGTTGATTATTTGACACCATTATATATGAAACTGGAAATGTTGTCTTTATTTACCATTTTTTTGGCATCCATCTCAGCTTTTCCTCTCAAATGTTGAGGGTAAGAAGAAACAGAGAAATGTAAGGGCTCCTCCAATATTTGTAGCTGAGCCAGTGCGTGCATCAAATTCATTTGTTGGAACTGAAGAATACATTGCACCGGTATGTATTTTTTGAATGAGTCAAGATCCTCGTGATACAAATACTTCTAGCCATGCTACTGTAGGACTGGATCGTGTGATAGAAGGGGGGTTTGAATATTGCGTTTTAAAACAAAGACAGAGATGCGCAGCGGAAAACTAAAAGCAAAATAAAGACTCAGGCGGTTACTTGGTTCACAATCCAGCGACTGTTATTCCAAGGTCCACGATCCCTGGACCGTTTTCGAATGGGAAATTCACTAATATTCTCCTCTTCGAAAAGCTTTCAGAGGAGGAAAGCTTACAAAAGATGAGAAGATAGTAACAAGCTACTATCCTTTTTAATGTAAATACAAGTAAAGTATACCGACAACTTAAAGATAGAGCTTTGTTGTAGGTTGTCGGAGAACCTCTTGGTGTAGTAGTAGCAATATTTGCACAAACATAATAGAAGATGAGAGATCGTTGAGCGAATTGGATACTGAGCCTCGGATCCCGAGACTTATTTTATAGGCTTCATCTAGTTGATTGAAAACTAATCTAAATCATTCCAGTTGACTGAACCTTCTACTCACCTGGTCCCTCTTCTTTCCTTGCTTGCTCCGATCAGATCAATCCCCTGAACATCGCTTTTTTGGTTGACTGAACGCCTGTCTAGGCGACTGGACCTCAAAATTACCTTCCCTGGTTGATCCGATCATATCCGATCTACGCTGCTTTCCATACTTGTTCGGTCGACTGATCCTCCTAATTAGGCGACTGGATCTTGTTTCCATTTTGGACTTGTTCGTAGTCCGATTATGCTTATCTTTTGGGGATCAGTCGATCGAACCTCCTTGTTCGGTCGACCAAATCCTTCGGTCAACTAAACTTTATTTTTTTTGCAAAATAAAGTTAACATAACAAGAATAACAATAATGGATCTGCAAAATAGAATTACATAGATATAAGTATGTATGAATCAATCTCGACAGTTAGGACTGTCTGATCTTGACTTAGAAATTTCCGTTAGTTCCTTGATCAACGCCTAAGGTTGTCCCAATTGGACACGTCTTTAATGCCGAAAGCATAGCTATTAAAGGCACTTGCCGTGCTGCGCAAAGCGCAGCCAGACGAGCCTCTTGCGCCTGTGCGCCTTAAGCGCGCGCCTTGTTGAAAAGGAGGAAGAAATGGGTCTTAAGGAAACAATGAAGATTCAGCTATACCAATCTGAAACATCAAGTGATAATGATATGATTGAGGAAGGAGATGAAGATTTT
>JBAMIB010000061.1:1458739-1470513 GCA_037177415.1 Kaempferia rotunda | reverse complement strand
TCAAAATTTATTTTATATTATTATGATCAATTATTTTAAAATAGAACAATTATAAAAAATTAGATTTTGTTTTTTTTTAAAAGAACCTAGGTCTAGGTCAGTCCAACAAACGGATTGTACATGACCGGTGTCAGATTACAGACAGTCTGATCCGTGTTGACCCTCAGGCCTTAGCCCAAAGGAAACCATAGAAAAATATTCGCTGTATTATTAATTTTCTGCTTAGCCTGCTCTGCATCATTGTTTTTGGGAGCAGAGTCCGAGAGCGTTGATTCGGTTTCGTCGGAGGCGAAGGGATCATATCGTCGCCACCGTCTATATTGTAAAAGGTAAAGGGTTCACCCTAATACTTCCGTTCCGGATCAACATGGAGGAAGAAAATAATGAGACAAATCAAATGATTAACCAATTCAGATAATATTAAATTTGAAACAATCGGCCGGATTGCACAAAAATTTTACATTAGATAAATAAAAAAAACTCATGGTGGATGACACAGAAATACAACATCCTTTAATTAGGCTTCTCATTTAGAGAAAAAAAATATATATACAAATATGCTATTAAAATATAAAATCAGTCAGGTTTATGGTTTACCCTCTTTTTTCTTTAAAAAAAATGATTCTTGCATCATATTTCAAAGAAACAAATTTATAAAATGAATATTATTTAAAATTGTAGGCGATAGTAAATCTTATTAAGAAAAATAAATAGATATACTTGAAAATTCTATGTTATCTTTATTTATCTAATTCGTTCTATAACTACTTTTAAACTTTAACAAAGAAATTATCTTTATTCATCTAATTTATACTAAACTTCAAATATTTTATTTTTCAAAGTTTATGTGGGAATACTCATTTGAAATAATAAAATAGAAATAAACTATTTTTATTTTTTTAAATATATATTCTAAACTTACAATAACCAACCAGCAAGTTAAAAATTATATTTAAAAAAAATCATCATGTGATCATTGAATACTTAAAAATGAAACACAATTAGCTATCTAATCAAATGAATATAAAAATGAATTTAAAGTATCGAAATTGTTCAAAAAAATTTCATACAATTTAGGGCTATGGTTAGATGTTGGCATGTTAAATTCTCACGCCATGTAGCGTATTCCAAAAGTTGGCTTGGGCTATCAAAATTGATTGGCCTTCCACCAACACTGTTTAATTGCATTATTAGTATATTCATTTAAACTAATATCTATTAATCATCAGTAATTTACCTCCTCCGTGTTGATATAGGGACGAATTGGTGAAGCGCTAAGACAAGCAAATTGTCTTTTCCACATTATTAGTACATTCATTACTATAACACAATGTCTCTTGGATGATGGTCCCCAGATAATAGTGCAATAATAAGTAGTGGGATGGACTTCCCAATAATGAGAATTTTAATTTCATTCCGAGCACATTAAACTTACTCGTGAAGTTACACTGTCTATTAATACCCCACTGTACTAACTGATTTACAATGATAAAACTTTTATGGGACGAATATTTTATAAACAAATATCTAATTACCAACAAACAAATAATAATAATAAAAACATCACTTCCTGACAACCATTTCAGAAATTCTCCTAGAGTTCTATCCCACTAATTGTCCTTCAATATTATCTACTTTTAAAATTCTCCACTTCCAAAAGGTCTCGAGTCGTTCTCTGTGAAGAAGACCATACAACCACCAAATATTTTATAAACAAATATGAAAGCAACTTGTGCGGCTTCAATTTCAATTTGTGCGACACAAAGTCGTGCAGAGTCTTCTTCAAGCGACTATTACAGCTAACAACTTATCGGCATCAATAATTAATCTCGCCTTTTGGACATATTGCAATATAATTCAAATCAACAAAATCGATCAGTTCAACCTGTTGAATCAGCAATCACCTATCGTAATTCACACCGTCAGTATGCTAATAAAGTGAGAGGCATGCCTTTTGCACCGAATCCAACTCACTAAATACCAAACAATTCTGCAATTAAGTGACACGAAATGGAAAGTAAGGTCGGAACTAATTGCAATTAAACGATGATGCTATTAATTATTCCAATAATTACAAAGTAATTATGTAGCGTAATAACGTGTAGCCACTTTATATATATATATATATATATATATTTAAACATTTCCAATTAATTATACTGGAAAAATTAAATTAGGCCTAAAGAGAGAAGAGGCGAACATGACCGTTACTTGACGGCGTCAAGGAGAGAGAGAGAGAGAATGAGAGAGAGAGAGTGCGCGCGTCTCACCGCCGTTAGGGTTGTGATGGGCGGAACCGATGCTTCCCGATCAGATGTCGACGCTGCAACGCGCGTACTGCTGGAACTGGAATCGGTAAAAGTAGGATCCGGCGTCGGGGGAGTAGGGCTTGGAGGAATCGAGGACGAGGAAGGCGGGGCAGTTGACGTGGATGTGGTATCTGCCGGAGATCCAGGTGCCGACCTTCCACCGGAGGCGGCCGTCTATGCGGACGGAGAGGAGGACGTACCCGGCGTGCTGGTCCTGGGAGAGGGCTGCGGCGAGGTCGGGAGCTAGCGGGACGGCGAGGCCGAAGAGGTAAGGCGACCAGACGATGACGTCGTTGTGGCCCTGGTAGCCGGTGGGGAGAATCGCGGAGGTGGTGATCTGCTGGCCCTGGTAGCGAGCGTAGGCGACGAGGCGGTCGTAGTAGATGCCGATCCGGTCGTTGGGGTTGCGGGAGGAGATGGTGACCTGGAGGACGGAGGTGAGGAGGCCGGTGCCTGCGGTGAGGTTGAGCTGGACGACGGAGGTGTCCTGGAGGTAGAAGCGGGGGCGGGTGGGCCGGAGGACGAGCCAGACGATGAGGACGATGAGGAGGACGACGACGATCAGGAAGAGGAAACAGGCGAACAGCCTCCGATAGAGGCGGCGCCGCTCGCAATCGCCGTCTCGGTGGCCACAGTCCCTCTTACCCGACATCGGCGATCGGTCGAACTCTTGCCGGTGGATCGGGGAAGAAGATCAGCTAGACGAGGTATTATAAAGAAGACTGCCATGGACGACCCACTGTTGTGATTCATCTGACGTGTCGAGACAGGATTAGCTACTGGAATTATTTTATATAAAACTCCTTACAATTTCATAAAAATCCTTAAAATTCGGCCAATTCTCGAACCAACCGGTGAAAACAAAAAAGGAAAAAAAAAGAATAATATTTTTATAGCACATAAATTAAGAGACTAGTTTTTTTAGGTAAGTGACGACTTACCTAATTCAAAAATGAATTAGATTTTTTTTTCGACATATTTATAATTATTTTTTATTATTCATTAAAAGCCATAGAGTTTAGGCTTGAGTTTGACCATATTTGATTTAATTGACTTCAATGATGTATAATGAAATGTATCAATCTTAAATCCTTGTCCAATTCATTAAAAAAAAAACAAGAGTGAAAGATAGGATAAGGACTAGTTGAAGTTGAGATGTATTCAAAAGAATTTGAATAAGTTGTGCGTCTTGCAAAGCATCGAGAGAGACATTCATCTATACATAACAAAGATAAAATTGAGCGACTACCAAATCTAGATGAAAATGATAGTTACATTGTCAAAGCACAATAGAGTCATAAAATAAAATCAACATACAAGTCTTTCACTCCATGAAAATAAATTTCAATGTAAAAGTGAGGAAGAGTGAAAGGTAATAGATCAGTTGAGGAGGCCCAAGAACACACGCCAAAAAAACATGCTAAAAGATTAGTGGTGGTTTAATACCATATTGAAAAATTATAGAAAACAAAATACAAACATTATATTAATTAAATCAATTGATTATAATTTATTTTTCTATTGAAATCAATTAAATAAATTTAGAATCAAAGTTTGTTACGGAGTTCCATCATCAGTGTGGACCCTTGAAGAGCTAGTGCTTATCTAATCTACACAAATCTAAACTCGTGGAAAATTCCTTTTTCTTTGTCTGCTTTCTCCCGCACCTCCACAAATATAATACTTTTAATTAGCGGTTGTGGACTATAAATTACTCAAAGACATGGAAAGTATTAATTAAACTCCTTTATGCGGGTGGTAAAAGTGAAGCCCGTAATCTTAAGGCTCCCTCCCTACATTTTAGAAGAAAGTATTTGTACCTATTAGAAATCGAATCATAAATCTGGATGTCAAAGTAAAGGGTATCTAAAAAATACTAAGTAAAGTAGTGCCTAAGATCATCTCGGATATAGACTTAATATCACCTCGGATATAAGGATCCGAGATCATCTCTGGCATACAGACCCGAAGACACCTCAGACATATACACTCGAGATCACATCGAGCGTATAGTATCCGAGGGCACCTCGGGTAAGTAGCAGCCGAGACAATCTCAGCCTTAATTATAAGACACATCAAAAAAAAAAATCCATGAGACATATCCTCCCTCCATAGTCGAATGCTCGATTTGATGTTGAAATGGGAAGACAAATACTATGGAGATTGAATGTATCCTTGGAGATTGATGGAAAATTTCCATGAGTAAGGGCAAATTACCTTCCGATCAAACTGAAAACTGAATTATCAACTAAAAATAAAACTATTGAATTCAATGTTAAAAATGTTATTTTGGAATTAGTTTTTAAAAATAAGATTACGTGTTGGTTTTGAATTGCGCTGAGTTAGAATTTGGAGGATTGTGGTAGGTTTTAATAATTGAAAGAGACGTGTTTGAAGGGGTGGGCGGTGAATTGATGGACGCGTCTCAACTAAAAGGAGACTCGGATGATTCATAAGACACAACCTAGCAATTTATCATTAAAATAAATAAATAAAATAAACTAAAATAAAATAAAATTAATGTAGTTACTCGATAATAAAAAACATAAAAACATGCAGTCTTTGTTTACAATATTTATTTACTTTTCTCTATTTATATTTTTTTTATAAAATACTAATTTAATTTATTCTATAAATTAAACTATTAAGATTCTCATCCCATATAATAACAAAGCCCTTTGAGACTTCACCTATGTCACTTAAGCTAGCCTGCACAATAATATTTGTAAGCTCATGTTAGACTTTGAGTTGTTTATTTGTTTGTTATTCATTTATTTAATTATAGTTGGCAATGCTGACCACTTAGATAAATACAAAAAATACTCATATTAGGTAATCAATCAACTTAATATTTTTAAGTTTATAATTGTTTAAGTCAATCAATTATTAAGCAAAATTTACCTGTTAATTAATCAAATCTGAAATTTAATATTTAAATAGATGAGAAATTAAAAAGGCATTATAATCATTGTCCGAGGCAATTTAGCATTTGTAGGGATTTTTACTCTAAATGAAATCTGCGAGTGCTTCCCGATTTACCCTGATTATCGATTGTAAACTTCTGTGGAACCGGATTGATCACATAGTTTATAAAACTAACTAGTTAATTTTTTATTATTATTATCCCGGCCACTTTAAGTAGTTTGTTGGCGTCATATACGAAGTGATTTGCCCGATATAAAATTTGAGTCATACCTAATTCCATATAAAGTTTAAACAATGTACAACCCTATTTGCTAGATATGGCAAACCCATAGCGGGCCTAACATGACCCAATTAAAATCTCACTCAATTACGCATAATATATTTTTATTATTAAAATTTTGTGCCGGTCCCTGCCAACAAGCCCATACAGGCCCAGATTGCCGTGCCCAGCTCGGCCCAGGAACAGGTAGAGCATGAGCATTGGGTCGGTTGTTCGATTTCGAAAATTTGTAAAAGAACAGGGGCAATACCGTCAACCTAATTTTCCAATTCCAATTCCTAAACAAACCTTTTCGTCCATGGCGATGCGAAGCGATGATGGTCTCCTCCCTCGGCACCCGCCCCGCCGCCCTCGTTACTTGGCCCTCGCTCAATAAATCCCTCCTCCCGTTCAATCCTCCCACGTTCTTCAAGTTCACGTTGTTCTCCGCCAAACCATCGCCCCTCGTCGCCGCCTCCATGGAAAATTCTCCCCCGGGCTACCGCAGGAACGTTGGGATCTGCCTCATCAACCCCGAGAACAAGGCTCGTCGCATCTCATTGTGTCCGATCGGTTCTTCGTCTCTCGAGTATCCCTCTTATGGATGATTTCGTGTTTTCAGATTTTTTCGGCTTCCAGACTCGATATTCCCGGCGCTTGGCAGATGCCTCAGGTGATTGTAAACGCCTTGCTGTACTTGTCCTTCCTTGATGAAAAGTGTACGTTTTATGTGCTAATGATCTAAACTTGATCTCTAGATTGTTCAGATTACGTGCTTATGCAGTGCCTGTCAGTTTTCCTCATATTTTGTCGAGGATTTGTGTTTTAGATATCATAGGTTAAGGATTGTGCATAATTATTTGAAGTGGAGGTGGATCGTTAATAGATATTAGGATGTGCCTTGTATCACTCCATATTGCCCCATTTGCTTCATTTAAATTCCTTTATATTTGGAATATTACTACAAAGAATTTGCTGATAATGAGATAGAAGTGGGAATTTCATTCTCTTTTCAGGATGTTTCTGATAAAAACAGCTTGTTACTACATTCCTCAAAAACTTGAGATGCGTCACTGCAATGCTTTTAAAGTCGTAGCTTAGACTTAAACAACATTACCATAAGGAAATCATTAGGTCAATTTAGTTAAACACAAAGTCAAACAGAGTTCTTTCCAGTTTCTTGAACCACAGACATAGGACTATAGTACTTGTGATTTAAGAATTGATTTCCTCAAGGAGTTCCTCAGTTAAGATTGTTATGGGACAATTAATTTTATGAAATTGGTTTGCTATAGCCTATAGGAGATTGTTTAGTCAATTATCGTTCGATCAAAGGATTAAATGATTTGAGATATATGACACTTGATTGCCCAAGCTTTCTTTTTTATTTATGAATAATTAATAACAAATTTCAAAATAATTGATGTAAATAATTAATATTACCATTGAATAATTTAAAATTGATGATTCAGGGTAAATATTTAATTTGGGGGTGGGGGAGGGGGTCGGGATTTGAATATTATTATGGTGACTAGAATAGGATAAACAATTGATTTAAACCATTATTTTACTTAGTCTTAATAACCTTTTATTTAAACTAATTCTTCTCTTTAAACTAGTTCTACTCTCATAGTCTCATTAGGATATTTGACCAAGCTTTTTAATTTTTCTATTTAATGAACCCTGTCTCTGCTAATTTATTTTATGGAATCTAGAAAATCAAAAGGTTTAGGAGAAAGATATATATTGGCATCTAGGATTTATGAGGCAGGTTTTTCCTCTTCCCTCTGCAGTGCACTATATTTTTTGTATCTACTTGTTTTCATGTCTTTTGTATCTCACTCTCTTGTGACTAATATGAAAATTTATTGAGATGCTAAGGCATGAAAACAAGCATGATATAATAAAAGATTTGCACCACCAAGAGAATAAGGGGAAGGACCTTCCTCATAAATTCTAATGTTGATATACTCTGGTCTCCAAAGCTTTTAAAATTTCCAAATTTCATGAAATGAATTTGTGAAGATAGAGAGTTTTGGTCACAAAAAGTACAATTTGAACTTGTCACCAAATAAAGAGAAGGACCTTCCTTATAAATTCGAATGTTGATATACTCTGGTCCCCAAAGCTTTTAAAATTTCCAAATTTCATGAAATGAATTGGTGAAGTTAGAGAGTTTACTAAATAAAGAGATTGAAAGTAGTTTAAATAAAAGGCCAATTAACATTAGAAAAATAATAATTTAAATTAGATTACAAGTAAAACAATTGTTTAACCTATTCTACTCACAGCAATAGTATTTAAATTAGCATAATAAAATACTTTCGAAATATTTTAAATATCATAAATGAACTATGACTAAAATTAAAGATAATACATTTTTTTGTCTAAGTTTATTAAATAGGAACTGAAAGGTTTGGTGAGGTATAATTCTAAAGAGATTGAATTTATTTTCAATTAACAGTAGAAAAATAATTATCTAAATTACAACTAGTAATCAATTGTTTAACCTATTTTACTAATTACAATAATATTCAAAATTTGCATAATTCAATACTTTCGGAAGTATTATAAGTATTATAAATTAACTATAATCAAATTAAACATACTACAATTCTGTGTCTCATTTAAATCATTTAAAAAACACTATCATAAATTCAACGTGAGAGAATTATTCACTTTTACCATTAGATAATAATAAAATCTTTTAAAATATTTATTCTTGTAAAGCAACATAACAAGTCAATTATTATCATTCATAAAATAGTTATTTTTCCTAAATAATTAATTCTAAAATTTTCAAAGGTGATCTTAATTATTTGCCTTATATCACAAGTCATTTAATCATTTAGTCAAATACTTGAACTAAATAATTTCATAAATTACTGTACTAACTTAATACTCCTAAAACATGGTTCTCACAAAGAATGGTTCTAAATGACACTTCTAATTAAGGGGAGTGTTTGTACCTTTTTTTATTATAGTTTGTGACATGTCTGTAGAATTTGTTTGAAATTGATGATTAAACAACTACCTCTTTTATCGTCAAACCGTGGAGAGACCTGGATATGAGAACTTCAATTTGTGATGTTCTGTTTGCAACTGTTGTTATGCTCTCTTTCATGAATTTCTTATTCAGGGCGGTATTGATGGTGAAGAAGATGCTAGGATTGCTGCCTTTAGAGAGTTGAAAGAAGAAACAGGAGTTACATCAGCAGAGATCCTTGCCGAGGTGATCAATTTATACTACAAGGAGCATTTCTTCTCATTTTATTTTGGTATGAAATAATATGCTGATTCTTCAATGGGTTGGAGATATATCATGCAACTTTGTTCTATGAACAATCATCGCTTGTATTGGTTTGTAGGAGACACTACTGATTAGGCTCTGTTCTAACAAAAAGAATTATCAGTAGGAAGAATATAATATATATCAGTCATTGGATTAAACCAAAGCTTCAACTACTAGTTTTATGCTATTAAAGCTAGGCATAATCAAATAATGAGGTTAAAAATTTAATTCTTTAGCTGCCTTAATTTTTACCATACACCAGGTCTGTTCTCTTCTTTATGTGGCAGCAATATCCCAACTTCATTCTGCATTCTGCATTCAGCTACCATCTGTGACATTAATCTTGTTTTTTTTTGTTGTCAATCAATTTAAGCTATAATTCACTATATTTTCTCTTGCATATGATCTTAGCTAAGAAAATGTGGTTTAATTAGTATTATTAGATGAGATCTAGCAATTGGTTAATATAACGTATTTTTTTTCACATGGATTTTAAAACTGCATTAAAGTATAAGAAGCTACTGAGTATATGATTTCCAAACTCTGCTACTGCAGGTTCCTTACTGGTTAACCTATGATTTCCCTCCAGAAGTAAGGGAAAAGCTTAACAAACTATGGGGAACAGATTGGAAAGGTCAGGCACAAAAGTGGTAAGCATTCCAATGTTCCTGATGAATTTTTACCTCTAAAATGCAATGAAGAGGCTTGTTACCATAAGCATTTGAGCTACACGTGCTTGGTAAGGTTGTTGAAAGGTGCATGTTTGATATAGTATTTTGAAAAAGGATGTGCATGAGAAATGGTTTGTACAAAACACACATCTTATCTAGTAATTAACCCACAAGGATGACAAAAGTACAAAACACATCTTATCTTATAGTCTGCACTGGGGGCTAATTTGTTTTCTTTCTTCAGTCCTATTAAAATCCAATTTCTGTTTCCCTTTATAAATATATAGTATCATTTTTATTTTTGTACATTAAAATTTGGGTAGATATTCTACCTTTGGAAAGTAGTAGTTAACTGCACAGGGAACAGACTTCAGTGAGTGTAGCATATGATTGTAGTTAACTGCACAATTGAGACAACTTTGATGTTCTTAGTCTTAGTTAATGACCAGTAAGGTTCATCCAGAATATATTGATTGTTATTTCTCATCTATTTAAGTGCTCTTGAATTAAAGAAAGCATTACTTCCAGAATGTTGGTATTTGTTCCTTCTAACTTTGAAAATGCTGGTGTTGTAATCTCATTTTCTATAGCTAAGCCTACTATGAAGTACAGGTTTTTATTTAGATTCACCGGGAACGAAGATGAAATTAATCTTGCTGGGGACGGAAGTGAGAAGCCAGAATTCGGAGAGTGGCTGTGGATGACACCACATCAAGTGATCGAACATGTGGGTAAACCTACTCTTGTACTGCTATATTGGATGGTCGCTTCAAGTAAACTTGAATCTCACGCTACATTACGCTCCTCCTGAACAGGCAGTCGATTTCAAGAAATCTGTCTACGAGGAGGTTCTTAAGTTCTTTAAGTCTCATTTACATCCAGAATCATCTTCTGAAGCATAGATAGTTTGCAAGGAATGAACCGCCAGTCCGAGTGACCATAGCAATAACTGGTAAAATGAACCACTATTCAAGGTCTAGTGAACGACTATTCAAGGCCTAGTGAACCACTATTCAAGGTCTAGTACATGATCCCATTTACGCCATACGTGTGCTTTGTTAGTGACCAAACATTGTTGATATGTAATCATGTTTAACTGCAATGATGATCCCGAAGACGAATACCTTGTTGAATTCGAAACCATTAGTTGCTTTAATGTGATCACATCAATTTTGTTGTTTAGTGATGATCCATCATGGTTAACTTATGTCATTGATGATTAACCTAACCTGTGTCTTAATCTTTGTTTATACATTAACAATGTCATGTTATATAGTGACTATGTAATTCGTTCGAGATGTCATTCGTCAAGTTTGTTCACTGATAGCTAAGAAGTGAATCAACTGACAACTTAAAACTGTTTGAATCGAGAATCAGCAGCCACCCGGATCGGATAGAAGATGGGGATCTATCAGTTCCATCAAGTTAGGTTTGAGTTTTCAAACTTGCCCTTAACTACAAATCTTAAATTTTATTTATTTCTACCATAGTTAAAAAAATTTTATTGAGATTTTTTAATTTGATAAAGTTCTCACAAATCTTGTATTAGAGATACCTTTAGGCGGCATCAAGCTTTTTTAGAAGAACAGTTACAGAAGGACCACTAGGTGGAAAGTTGACAAATCTTTGAGAGGAATGTATTTCTTTTCTTTTATTTAAAAAAAAATGCTAGTTTAGAATTTTCAAAATAAAAAACATAGTGAAACAAATTAAATTAAATTAGATTAAAGTAAATATAATCGCAGATTGTCTTTACTTTGATAATGTATGATTGAGAATTTGATAGACTTTGTATGAGCTAGACGATCATGAAATTGTCGTAGAACTAGACTAGGAATTGACTTTAGATTCTTCAATAGATATATCACAACTCAAAAGGGAGATATTATTTAAGTAGGTAGACTAGGAACCTTCTATTTCCAAATGACTTACAAAACTCAACCCATTAATTTCCATGATGGGTGACTCCTTCTTGGAAGAAACTTATTGGATTTTTATTAACAAAATAATTTGATTTTTTTATATAAAAAAACTCCTAATTAAGGTTGATCCTTGAATCTTAGTTTGGTTTGCTATATGGTTAAAAATTCTTGGATAAATTAGTTTAGCACATACATTAATGTGACTTTCATTGATCCATTTAGATTTTATTTAGATTTTTTTAATTCTTGCATAAGGTTTTTTTTAACATCATATATCTAGCTATAACATTATCCAACTATGTGAAGGAACACAAGGATATGTATATGATATCCAAATATGTCAATAAAATTGGTGCTTATTATTATTATTATTATTATTTCATTAAGCTTATAAAT
>JBAMIB010000061.1:1446495-1458639 GCA_037177415.1 Kaempferia rotunda | reverse complement strand
ATATATTATGGTACTTTTAGCCGTTCATGAGATTTTTATTGTTTTTGCTTATTTTAACCTATGGAATGCTATTAAAACTTTTTAACTAAAGGCTAAATATCTTTAGTCCGTTGTGTTTTCTATCCAGTAACATTTTATATTTTTTTAATTTAAAAAATAATATTTATCCCCTTTTGATCAACAGTCAGATGTGAGAAAATTTATAAAAAATAATTATGTCATTGCCTTTTTATCATTTTTTGATAATAACTAAAATAGGAAAAAAAAACATATTGAATTGACGATTATATGTAAATACAAAACAAGGGAAGAAAACTAACAATGCTAAAAATAATGAAAGTTTACCTTCTAAACTGCTAAAAATACCAAAGAGAGCCGAAATTTGAAAGAGATCTATCTTGCAATCTTGGAAGATTGAGTCGAAGTGGGAGATTTTCGAAATTGACACAGTTTGTACATGATTCACACACAAAAAAAAGTAATGCTGAAAAAAATAATGTTTTTTTTTACCTAAATTATATTGTTTATTGCTGTAGGTAGGAATTTATAATTGCACCCATATTTTATTTGTTTATTGTCTCAAATTCATCACTAGCTTTTTTTTTTCACTTTTCCTAATTCTTTGTATCAGTTGGATGCACAAATCCAATGTTGTTTACTTTGGAATTGCACTACGATGGTAAATTTCAGGGAAACGATGATGATTGGGAATATGTTGGAGGTGAGGTGGTCTTTATAGAAAGAGTTGATCCTAATTATATGTCAGTGTTAGAGTTACAAGATGTGTTAAAGAAGATGAAGCTCCCTATACATATTCCTATCTATTATAGGGGCTCGGATTCAGAACTCAAGAGTGTATGCTTTTTGGTAAATACAATATTCTTTTGATAAAAACCCGATATAATTATAATATAAGTAAAACAATACTAAAGTGGCTAATAATAACTTTTTTATCTGGATGAATTTCTCACTTTTAGTCAAAGCTCTTTTTAATATTTTGAAGACCGTTCTTTATTTCTTCTGATTTTTTATGCAATTACTTGCTGAAGGTGAAGTCGTTGAAGTCATCCATCCATCGTAAGAATCCATATCCATATTTTTTTACATACAAATAATAGTTGACATCCTTTAAATGTTAATAGTTTTGATTTATAAGATACATTAAGATATTTGAGCACTAACTTTATAGTCACAATAGCACTTTCTTCCTAATTTTTAATATCTTTGATGTGCATATTAGTACAATTTTATCTCACCAATACTTCACTCCTACTCTATTGTATGTCATATTTGATTACAAGAGGAAATTTTTAATAATGATTATTATTCCATCATTATTTGATTTTATGCATCAATTTAAAATTTTAACTTTTGTTTAGTTGGTGAGGTTCGTGGAGTAGTTTTTGATTAATTATCCCTTTAAGAGTTGTTATTTTTCTATTTTTTACCGGTGTATATATAAATTTTATGAGAATTTTACCAAGATATAATAGTTAATTTAATATATTTTCTCTCACACAAAGTTATTACCCAAAAATAATAAAAAGGATGTGGACACAACTATCTTTATAACTAACGTTTAATAAAGGGGTTAAATATTATTTTTAAAATATGGACAAAAATACTACTTCAAAAATAGATGGTTCGGTATTTAGCCTTAACTCTAAACTTTTTTTTCTTCTATTTTTATGGTTTAAATAATAAAATACTACCACTATTACATTTACTATGGTTTTAAAAAAATGTAGTTACTCATGGATTTTGACTATTGAAAAAACTTCAAAATATTTCTTTTAGAAGTTTAAAGGATAATAAAAGGTATTTTTTAAAATGAGATACGTGTTTTAGTAAATTTAAAACTACGATTAGTAAAATTTGCAACAAAAGGATCGTCGACAGCAGGATTCGAACCTGCGCAGGCAAAGCCCAACAGATTTCGAGTCTGTCTCCTTAACCACTCGGACATATCGACGTTACAACAATAAATGATAATATTTTTAATATTAATGTATATCTCACCAAATGGTGAAGATAATACATTGAAGAAGGCGATGTCGTCAAGCAGAATTGAAACTTCGACATTCGAGGCTAATGGCATACGTAAAATACCCTCAAAACATCATAAGGAACATTAACAAGTCGTTTAGTGAATCACCAACTAAAAGGGCCAGTTCTGAATATTTTTTAGAGGTTACGTTGAAGTGTTATAGAGAGAGCTTCCAGGGAAAATTTTCCTTAATTAATTATGTTGTACATGTAGCACGGCTTTTCTAATTGATGTTGATTTATCTTCACCATCATAATCAGAAGCTGAGCTCCCTTTCAAAAGACTTTTGTGGTCCAATTTATCATTTCGTTTGATTGGTGGACACAAAGAAATGTGAAAGAAGGATTGATACTATCTTCTTTCTGATTGATGTTGTTTTTCAATGCATTGTTCTTGATATTATTCATTTCCTGTCCGTTTATAACTCCGCTGTTAAATGAGGTGCAGCTTTTTATGTTAACTGTATTTGAAATAGAATCCAGATGAACAGTGGTTTACAGGTTGAGGCACTTGTTGGAATTTTGATGAGGAAAAAAGAATGTAGGAGAGATTTTGTGAAGATAGTGTGAGCAATAGGATAGGAGAGAAACTGTATGAAGAGGAATGCCACTGTTTGTTACCAATAAATGATCGTCATATAAGGTTTCTATTTATACACTTAGATTCATACTTTCATATCGTTCTACTATTAATACAATACAAAATAATTAAATTTTATTATTTTCTATACTTATGACTCTTGTCATAAAGAGTTTGATTGAACTTAGTAAGATAATTAAATTTTGCTTAATTGATGAAACCTGAATTCAAATTGATTTTGAACCCTTCCTTGTGTAGTTGATGAAGTCAATTTGCCAACATATGCCCCATTAAACTTGCTCTACCTTAACTCCCAACAAATTCCTAAAGTATTGAAAAACTTCCGCTTTTAGAGGCTTTATAATATATCAGCTACTTGATCTGACTTAAGTTTTTTTTTTACTTAATATACTCGATCAGTTATGAAATAAAAGAGATTATCGACATGCGTAGATCTTTCATGATGAACTAGGTTTTTGGCTAAAGCAATTGTCGATCTGTTATCCATATAGATCTTGGTTGTAACTTGTACCTTCTTGTTGCAATCTAAGATCCTAGAGTAATCTCTTTATCCAAATAGCATGACAAACACAAGAGACTGCATGAATATACTCTACTTCATAAGTTGATAGAGCAACAATTGATTGTTTCTTTAAAGACCAAGTGAATACAGCATTACCAAGATAAAACACATATCCAGTAGTGATATTGCGATCATCATAACTTCTAGCTCAATCGCTATCACTGAGACAAAAAAATGTCATATTGAATAAAGAAGTTTATAATCAATTATTCCTTTGATACATCTAAGAATTCTCTTAGCTACATATATATAAGTGAAAAGTTTTTTTTTGAGTTTCCATATACCTGCTTACCAAACTAACTCCAAATAATATGTCAAGCTTTGTACATGTCAGATACTTGAGGCAACCAACAGGACTCTTATAGTAAGTCGGATTCACAGGTTTGTTTTCTCCGTCTTTAGTTATTCTAATATCGCACTCAACAGGCGTATCCATAGAATAACAATCTTCCATTGAGAATTTCTTCAGAATCTCTTTGGCATATTTTTCTTATGATACCAAGATTTTCTCTTCTCTTTGTTGTACTTCAATGCCGAGGAAGTATCATCAATCCTAGAGCTGTCATCTCAAACTCCTTCTCCATTGATTGCTTGAATTCTCTAATCATGGAGATATTGTGACCTATAAAAATTAAATCATCCACAAAAAGACATACCAATAGAATATATCCATAGGAATTATTCTTCAAGTATAAAGAATGTTGGTAGGGGCACTTTGTGAAACCTTCATTTATAAAGTGTTCGTCAATTCTTGAGTTCTAGGCTCTACAGGCTTGCTTGAGTTTGTAAGGAGTTTTCTTTAATTTGTATATCTTTTCTTCTTGCCCTTTAATGATAAAATTAGGTGGTTGCTCAATATAAATCTCTTCTTCAAGATTTCAATTTAAGAAAATAGATTTTACATCCATCTGGTATATCTTCCATCTTCTTTGAGTTGTAAGATAAATGAGTAGTCTTACTGTTTCAAGCCGAGCTATTGGTGCGAGGACTTCTTCATAGTCAATCCCGTACTTTGCTTATATTCTTGAGCAACCAACTCTTCTTTGTATCTTTTAACTTCTCCTTTTATATTTGTTTTTATTTTGAACACTCATTTGACTCCAATAGCTTCATGTCTTTAAGGAAGTGAAGTGAACTTCCATGTATTATTTTTCTTTATAGTATGAATCTCTTATTCTATTGCTTTTCTCCATTTTTCTTTTTAACTAAAATTTTAAATTATTTAAATTTGGTGAAAATTTATTTCTTCTCTTTTAGCGTATATATCCAAGTTTTTCCACTATAATCATTAGTGAAAGTCAAGAAATACATATTTCTATTAGTAAAGATAGGTTTGATGGGTCTACAAACATCAGAATGCAGAAGTTCAAGTTATAAAGGCACTTGCCTCAGTTTATACTTCTTGAATGACTTCCTCTACTGCTTTCCTACATCACATATTTCACATAAATTGTTGGATCTTTCAATCTTTAGCAATCCAATTATCATTCATTTCTAAAAGTAGCTTTAATGTCTCTAAATTTATATGCTCATGTAGAAGATGCCAAAGAGTGGAATGTCCACACTGCTTGCTTTGAAGCAATTCCCTTTGTTGATGTTTAACTTCAGTGAGAACATTTTGTTCTTGGCCATTGTGACATGAATAATAAGATTATAACTCTTATCACGAATACTAAGAGTTAAGTCCTTCATTTGTATATCATGTATTTTCTCCAATAGTTAACCAATGCTCAAAAGATTATTTTTTATATCGGGAACATAATAAACATTTGAGATGCATACCTTCTTTCCATTTTACAATTTACACAAAATGTCACCTTTTCCTTTAATTGACCTTTATGAGAGATCTCCAAAGGTGATATTGCCTATTGGCCTCTCATCAAGATTTGTAAACAACTTCATTCTCCCACGCATGTGGTTTGATGCTCCTGTACCTAGGAACCATGTAACAGACTGGACAAATTAGGGTCCATCACATGCCATCAACAATACTGGTCCTTCATTGTTCACGTTCTTATTAAGATTCACATTTTCTTCTCCATTGTTAGTGTTATACCAACATTCATTATAGTGGTGATCATACTTCTTACAAATGAGACATTAATATTTAGTTTTATCAAACCTTCATTCAATGTTTCTATTTCATCCATGACCTTGACCTCGACTTCCACCATGACCTCTTTTATATCCATATCCTTTTTTATTATCTTCATTTCCATCATTTTGATTTTGAGTGTGCTCATTAGAATTAGAAATACAACCACCTCTTCCTCTTCATGTAAAAACCCTTCCTCGTTGAGGACATCCTTTGAATGATTCATTCTTCTTAAATGATAGTTTGTCTTAGAGGGCTTGCTCCAAAGTTCTTCCTTCACTTTTCTGCAATATTCTTTGTTCATATGCTTAAAGGGATCCCATAAGTTCTTCCACCGCCATCATCTCCAAATCTTTTGATTTCTTGATCGTTACAGCTATAAAATCAAACTTTGACTCTAAAGACCTAAAGATCATTTCTTCTCATTTGATGAACAATGGAGATAATTCAGGAGAAATAACTAGAAATCATTTCCAAATTCTCTTATCGTAGTGCTTCAAATTCAACTTGTAGGGCTTGTAGGCGAATCTTCTTTACTTTATCTACTACATCATATGTTGTCTTCAATATCTCTCAAGCCTCTTGTGACGTTGTTGCTAAAACAATCGACTCAAAAGCGACTTTATATACTACCCCTTGATAGATAGTGAATAAGGTCTTCTTCTCTCTTTTCTTCATCTTCTTAAGAACTTCCTCATTCCTATCGCTTGTTTCGGCTATAGTATAGCCAATCTTCACAAGGTTTCATACATCAAGGTAACCTAATAGAGTCTCCATTTGTATACTCCACGTTCTGTAGTTGTCTTTGGCTAACTTTGGCACTTGGAGGGTGCTTGTCAAAATCATTGGTGTATATAGCTTTGATACCAGATTTGTTAGAACTTTGGTGGATCTAGGATGAGAAAACAAAAATGTAGGAGCGACTTTGTAAGAAAATATGAGGATGGGAGAGAGACACTATGAAGAGGAATGTTTATCGCGTGTTATTGATAAATGATCATCATACAAGGTTCCTATTTGTACACTTAAATTCATGCTTCCACATCATTCTACAATTAATACATCACAAAATAATTTTTTTTTATTCTTTTCTATACTAATGACTTTTGTCATAAAGAGTTTCATTGAACTTAGCAAATTGATTGACAAATTTTTTTGCATGGTTGATGAAGTTAAGTTGTTCTTGGCCAGTTTCATTGAACTTAGCAAATTGATTGACAACTTTTTTGCATGGTTGATGAAGTTAAGTTGTTCTTGGCCCGGTTCTTGCATAGGTGAAGAAGTCAATTTTTCTTTGGAATACGTTTACAAGCCAACAGCACTGTAGTAAAGGTAATGAATAGATTAACCGCTTCGTTCTTATTTCTAAAATGCAAGGAGAACAATCTTCCTGCTGAAAGGATGCTGAACTAACCTAGTTACCCAAATAATTTTTCAGCATCCATGCGCTCGAGGACTCGACGAGCTTCTTCTTCCGTTGCAGGAACCACATTGCGAATCTTCAGTCCATTCGTTAGGGCATCATGATTGACAGTGAAAGTGAAGTAGAATGTGTTTGAGACCTGCACGTTGATGAAACGATCAGGTGAAGCCATGTATACGTAGATATTCCATGAAAATTGTGACGAAGCACTAGAGATCTTGCTTCACCGTATTACCTCGCTGGTTCGGAGCTCAGGTCTTGTTACATGAGCAACAACTTCAACATTGATCAAAGGTTTCTCCGGGTTCTCTGGTTGTGTATAGAGAACGCAAGATTTTAGTCGCAAGAAGTCTCCTACATCGACCTGAGAAAGAAGATAAAATTTTTCTTTAAAAGAAGAAAAAGAAGGTTTAATATGCTACACAAACAAAAGAATAGTTTCAGTGAGTGAGTTTGTTAATACTCACTGGTTTTAAGAAATCAACATGGTCTACTTCAAGAAAGGAAGGCATCTGCCCAACAAATGCATATGCAGTAGAGAAGGCCAATTCATACGCCAAGTTCATCAAAAATCCTCCAAAAATACGGCCATGGAGATTTCTCTGTTGAGGTTGGCAGATTAGTGAATTTTCAAGCCGGGTGTCTCTTATCAGAATGCTGTCTCTATCCGCTAATGCAGGCATATCGCAAAACACACGCCCTTCTGCTAACAAATCCTTTAACCTCTTTGCATCATCACCTTGTAAACTACAGACACCAATTTCGTATCCTCTTTTCTGTTCCTCACGTTTTCTTTTCCGGAGTTTATCCTTTTCTTCTGCTTGTTCAAACAGCAACTTTTCTTGCTCAGTCTCGGGTGACAAGCGATTTACAGGAGCTGACTTTCCGGTTTTTGAATCGCGCGCAACAAATGTGAAGTTTGCCGTCAAAGCCACAGGATTTGACGGTTTAGAGTCATCTGCAACAAGAAACCAAGATGAAAACTGAAAATTTGAGGATGGAATGATGCTTTTAACCGTGAGTGACACATGAGATGGTCATGTATAAAGGAACGATCATGAATACCTTGTTGATTCTGTCTAACTTCAATTTGGATCTCAATGGATGATCGACCTACCCAAGTGACAGCACCTTCTATCTTTAGATCAGTGTCCACACGCAATGGCTTCTTCAGAACCATCTTATCCACAGAAGCAGTGACCAATATGAGAGGCCTTGTGGTGCTATCATCATCCGAACAGTGCTGGAGAAATGCAACAACACATTCAAGAACACATTCATGGCTATACTATGTCTGCGATTTTACGTGTTAAAGGATGGGAGAGAATCAAAGACAAAAAACTGTTAACCAAATAGCTCGAGATCAAAAGGGTATGTACCTTCACGGCAATCGTCCCGGCTAGAGCATCAAGATCCTCCAGCAACTTTTCGATTCGGACTTTATACCATGGATCACGGTACTGCTCTCTCAGTATGTAATCGCTCGAGAAATTGTACACGATCCTCGTCCTGCTCTGCGCTGGCGTCCTCGTGAGCAACTCCGTCTGCGGTGGCCCGTCCTTGTCCGTGTCCAGCAGCCTCTCGAAGATGCTCGAGCGCGCCTCCCAGAGCGCGTTGGTCACCGGCGAATGGTACATCCCCGGCCACAAGCTGAGCGGCTTCCGGACCGACGACCCCGCGTCGATGTGAGGTGGAGCCGCGTCGAACGGCGACGCGAACGTCGACACCACGCGAATCGGCGAGGCTGGCTCCGCCGGCGCCGCGCCGGCGGAGGGTTCCTGTGGCGCATCGTTTCCCATGAACCTGATGGGAGATGTGGAAAAGGGAGAAAGGTGCGATCTTTGCGAGAAATTCGCCGATTTCTTACGAATTCGTGAAAAAGAAAGCAAAATAGATCTCGACACGGAAAGATTCGATTTTGAGAGGAAATTTATGGTGTTTTGTGGAGGAAATTGGGGATTCGGATCGGCAGAAGGGGTTGGAATCAAGGATTGCTTAGGGATTTCGGGGAATCTGTGGAGGTTGACGTAGGCGTGGGATGTGGGTCTACAGTGGTGGAAGAGAATTCTAGAGAAGAAATATGCAGAGCAGCGATCGGATGCCCGGTCCATGATGCAGTCAGAGAGGGAAAGGAGTTTAGTGAGAATGTCAGTTAGGTTTGGTTGTCGGTTGAATTGAGTGGTTGTGCTCCGATAATCTTGGAAGGGAGGAATTAAAAAATAATATTATTTAAAAAATAAAAGAAAACTAACAACATAATATTATTTAGTATGTTAGCAACATTTTTTAAATATTTTTGTTTTATTGATAAAATATTTCTCTCAATTTAAAAGGATAAACAGGTATTTTATTTTTCAATAAGAGAAATTTTAATATATTTTGATTAGATCTCTAGACAGATTCTTCATAGGGATGTGACCTTCACATGAAGTCAACAAGTGTCAACCAGAGAAAAATCTGTGCAAGATCCAAAACAATTAGAAAAAAAATGTTAGTGGTCAAACAAAGGAATATAGAGAGATGTCTCCGTGTTTGATTCTCCGACGTTCAAATTAGCCTCACGCAGAAGATAAAGTAGTGAATGAAAAGACTTGATTGATTAGACTTGCATACCTCTGTGACTTGTGAGAGACTCTATTTATACTTAATAATCTCCGGTGCGCAAATCAAGAGATTTCCTTAAATAATGCAAACAATTTATGACACATGATCTCTTTCCATAATGAGTTTTCCTTAATGAGTTTGTCATTCGTACATGTCAAATTTGGAAACTTCTTCCGTACAAGGCATTACAGCGCCTATTTCTGACAGTGAATATTCTCCTGCCGTTTGATGTGCTAAGCGACAAAAGGACCGGTAGTTTTAGGGCTGATCGGTTGTTTCATATCGATGATTACCATCTATCCAACCTACCGTTCTTCTTGGTATAGGCAGACAACTTGCGGCTATCAGATCGACCATTTTACCTTATTTATACAGTCGATCTATCCGACCGGGCTTGTATTCACGCTTAACGCTCAACGGTGCTATCCATCCGACCGAGTACTTCACTCGATCGACCAGCTAGCGTGCCCAGTCTGCACACTGTCTGCCCTGAGGCCAGGTGACGTGACTTCTTTCTGTGGACCGTTGGACCGACCCTTTACCTAATTTCTCTTCCCTTGGATCAATATTAGAAAAAAAATTCTTTTTCTAAAATTTACTAACTATTTTTATTGATATTATGAGACTAAATAGATGTTTAATCTATTTTTTTAATTGTATATATAATTTTTAATATCATGTTTTAATAGATTTTTTTAATAATAATAGTTTGATAAAAAAATAAAATTATAAAGTAATCCTAAATTAAAAGTAAAATTTATAAATATTTTTAATTACATTAAGAATCACTCATAAAAAAAATAATATGAGTGTAGAGGGATGGAAATGAATTCTAAACTCAACATTTTATTTGAGTTTTGTCCATTTCAAATTATTTAGAAATTATTCTAAGATTATTATTCACAAATCCATTAACTAAACAATTAAACACCTTATATTTCTATTAATTCATTCACTCATTTTCAAACCTTAAACTAAACTCCATCTAAGTCTTTTGATTTTTTTTTCCCCATTGTCGTTCTTCCGATACTTTTTGAGCTTTTGTCCAAAGGCAGAACTGTCAAGCCACTGATAGAGGAAGAAGATTGAGCTCAGGCAAGTCTGTGTTACTATTATAACTCCTAACCACATGACAATAGAAACATTTGAATAACTTTTGATGCCGATGGTTGGCCTACACTTCAAGACCATTCCAAATGCATTTCTTCATTATTTTTCACATCAACTTGTAGGTAGAAATTTTTCTACAGTTCAATGAAATAAATGATACACTCAGCCAAATTTTAGCATATCCAAACTGCCATATGAATCTGATAATAGCAATACCAACTAGGCCGCGCACTTCGTCCGAAGCTGTTAGAAATTTAAATTAATAAATAATAATTAAATAATAGATATTGAAATCTAATATGAGATTATTCGTTAAAATTAGTTTTTTTTTAATTTTCATAATTATTTTATTCTGAACTATTAATCAGATACCATATTTAATAAATAAATTGAATCATTGAAGCGAAAATGTTAATTTAAAATCGGATTAAGGTCAAATAAAATTTATCGGGTATATGTGTGAATATAAGGAGTATGTTGATCTAGATAGGTGTTGATTTGAATTTAATTTGATAAAATTATGGTCAAACTAAATTTTATTATATTAAATCTGTTTGATCTTCTTCTAAGTACATAACCTCGCAAGCCTTCATCGTCAATTCTTCTTCTGATATTCTCCTTCATCAGATCAGATGCACGTGTATAGCTACGGGAAGCTGTCGTCCAACGTTTTTTTATTATTATTGATGGAATCCCGGTTACAGTAAAAAGAGATCATCCATTATATATATAAATTTTGTTAAGCGTAAATATGATATGAAATGAAATGAAGGTGCTTAATTAAAATTGAATTGGGATTGAACAAATCCATCAAGAAGGTGAAGAGATAAAAGAGTATATTAGTTTAAATATGGATTAATTTGGACTTTATTTGAACAAATTATAAAAAAACATATTTAATTGATTATTTTCTTTTTATTGATCTTTTCCACATATACAGTATTGCTCCCACCTGTCTCATACATAAGCCTCCGCTTGCAGTCATGGTCACTCCCTCCGTGGCCAAGCCCTCTCTCCCTCAGAGGCATAGTCATCGACATGGCTAGATCAACGTGTACCACATCAGCACACAATTATGAATTACGTCTATATAGGAGGCAAGCAGTTGTGTATTGAGATATTGTGAGATGCTTGAGTATAACCTCACACCGCACTCGCGGACCGACTACCTCTACTTCATTGTTGGCGACACTCTCTAACACCTTGTCGGTGGTCAAGACTTCCGTTATAACCTCTAAATTTTCTACGTATCGGTAAATTAATTTAATAATTTCATAAATAATAAAAAAATCATTCAATAACAAATTAAATATAGAAAAAACAAGATGCTAATGTAGTAATGTGTTTGTACGAAGTGAATTTTGGCCTCTTGATGAAATCGGTCAACTCAAGATTAGCCCAGCCCACCTTTCATTTTTGGATCCATCCTTGAACATTATAGACACCAATTTGTTATTCACACAATTTATAACTTTCTTTGCTATGTGAAATTTCAAATTGTTGATTATCTTGCAGAAAAGCTAGTCGATAAAGTTCTTTCTGCAAATCCCAAGCAACTCAAACAGTAGAAGGCAGGAAAAACCGAGCTCGGATCCTCTGGACCAGGGATCCCTGGTCCATCCCTGGTCCAGAGGATCCCGACCGACCGATCGGAATTCAACGGACATAATGATTTTAGGGATCCCTAGTCCAGAGAATCCGAG
>JBAMIB010000061.1:1339289-1356018 GCA_037177415.1 Kaempferia rotunda | reverse complement strand
TCCATCCTCTGCTTTCCGTCCGATTTTGAGGGAATCGATTTTAACTCCAAAATGATCCGCGGATGGATTGTCTTTCTTTTCCCTCTAAAAATTTTAATAAAGTAAACAATGAAAACTTTTCCACTATAAAAACTTTTTATTAGTTTTATTTTCTATTCTCCCAAATAAACAGACCATAACTCTATTGACCATTACCAACCACGCACGTTGATTTTGTTGTAAAAAAAAAAGCAACAACAAAAAAAACATCAATATCAATTGTTAAGTTGAAATTATATTAGATTTATTCACGTAGGCATGCGATAAAAAATTATTATTGAAATTGTTAGCATTAATTTTAAATAAAAAAATATGACTAAAATATTATGTGTTTTCCTTTTTTTTAAGAAATAGCTTTCTAGAATTTGTTAAAATATTAAATTAAAATATCAAAATTGAGCGTGAATTTATTCTTTCTTAAAATGTAAATAATACATTAATAAAAGGATGTCATATACCAATTGTGGAAGTTGAAGTAACCATAGTAAAAAGAATTAATACGATACTCAAAATAAATAAAATAATAAATTTTATAGAACCTATTAAAATGGTGATTTTTTTTTTTGTTTTATTTAACAATTTGCCAATTTTAGTTCGATTTTAACTTTTGACTTCAATATGCATAAAATTATTGATACATATTTATTTATTTTTGGCTGTTATTTTTTAGGCAAATGTTTTTTTTTTTAAAAATAGATACAATACATTTTTGCATAATCTTGTAAAATTTATGGCTTCGCTTCTTAGTAATTGTACGTACCCAAAACATATCCTCCGCGGCGGTGCAAGTTTTGTCTTCAGAGATGTAGGTCCCACTGACTGCTGTCAGACTTACCAGTAACAAGTAAGGTATAATTTAAGGGTCCTAGAAAAAAAAACGTGTCAGACGCATTGCTCTATTAGACGAATGTGTTTTAGCTTTCGGCAGGGAGATTCCTAGGTCGGTCACCCACGCTTCTTCGCCATTCTCCTCCCACGATTCCGTGAATTCAATCGCCAAGAACAAGAACAACGGCGACGAGAAGGGCGAAAACGCAATCGGCAATGCGAATAAGTGCAGGAGGAGCGAAAAAGGAATGATTTTGCACTTTTTCGGCAGGTCGGTATGTAGCCCTTGATTTGGTTTTTGGTAGATGTCTCTCTGAATGATTAGGTCGCTTGCATGCTGTCGCTTTTCCGATTTGATTCTGTTTATTAGGATCAGAAGTGGAGGAATTTGGGATCTCTTTGATGCCGTGTGATGAAAATTGTGATGAGAGGAGAAAGTTGAGATTTGTATATTTCAAGATTTTTGAGCTGATATTTTCGCCGTCTACAGGCATTTCCATCTGGTTATTGAAGACTTATCGGTCTCTATAACGCGCTGAAATAATTCGGAAGTAAAAAATGTCAAATTTCGTTGGAGTCATAGTCTCTGATCCGTTGCTCCAGAGCCAATTCACGCAAGTGGAGCTACGAAGTCTTAAATCCAAGGTATGGTGATTTATTTTATTTTTTTCAGTTTTTTCGATCTTGATCTGAGAGTCTGAGTATCTTGAATTGGATTGGTTTGCGTTGTATAGTTTCTTTCTACAAAAAAGGAGACAGGGCATGTCAGTGTAGGCAATTCGCCCCCACTGTTGGCAAAGCTGAAGGGACTGAAAGATTTGGTTACTGAGCAAGAGATTGCAGATATGTTGAGTGAGTCTTACCAAGAAACTAGTCAGGAACTAGACTTTGAAACTTTCCTCAAGGTGATGCTTGTTTCCTTACCTCTTAACTATTCAGTTTCTCCTATCAGAGAGGATTAGCTTGATTTATTACAGCTTTGCTGATGATTTATGCAGGCATATCTGGATCTACTAGATCGTGCAGCAGCCAAATTAGGTCAAGCAAAGAACTCCTCTTCATTCTTGAAGGCAGCTACTACTACACTATTGCATACCATTAACGAATCTGAAAAATCATCCTATGTGGCTCATATCAATAGTTACCTTGGAGAAGACACATTTTTGAAGAAATACCTTCCTTTGGATTCTGCTACTAATGACATTTTCGACCTTGTCAGAGATGGTGTTCTTCTATGGTATACTTTCTAGACTTAAAAGTAAAATGACACAAAAGTTGATCTTAATCTAGTTACTCGTTTCATCATGATTTTGTTGATTTAGTTTGCCATACTTGATCTGATAGGAGTATATCAATAAATTTGATTCGTTGTGATCTCTGGTGAAATTGATTATTGTGACTGCATTTCATAATTTTTTTTTGGTAGGGATAGTTTCTCAAATTTACTGTATTGAATGTGTGAAAATTTTCTGCATTTTGTGTTTTCGATAGTAAATTGATCAATGTGGCGGTACCGAATACTATAGATGAAAGGGCAATCAATACAAAAAGAGTACTCAATCCCTGGGAAAGGAATGAAAATCACACTCTTTGCCTCAATTCTGCAAAGGCTATTGGGTGCACTGTTGTCAATATTGGAACACAGGACTTGGTTGAAGGGCGGGTAAGTGCTGCTTACTATCATCTATAAGCATTCTCGCAATTTTGTGAAGGGAAAAGTTCCTCCATCTTTTCTATAAGTTCTAGACCATGTTAAGTATTCTTTGTTCATATGATCGATGATGGATATGATGCCGATGTTACATTTTCTAGCTCTTATTTTATTTTTCCTTATTTAAAAGAGTTATGTATCCAGCTCCATCCACTTTCACACATCTTTGAATGTACTTTTAATGTTTGTTCCAAAGATTCTTGAGACATTCTAAGCAATAATGAACTACCTGATCGTAGTTAATGAATTAGTACCTGCCAAAGACATCAATAAGTGACTGCATTCTTTCTTTCCTCATTTTATGTGAAACCCCCAATTTCTGTTTCCTTCTTTGACAATCCAATTTACTCATTGCAGATTACCAACTCTGTTGCATATACAAATTTTTGCTTCTCCTTGTGAAAACTCAAATAGTTTGGATTAATTTATTTATTTATCTATTATTTTTTTGCAGCCTCATTTGGTTCTGGGGTTGATTTCCCAAATTATAAAGGTATGGAACAGGATTTCTTTCTTTCTTATGTTGTACATTAGAGGTGCTTCCACTTGCTAAACAAGATATGTTAGTAAGCAATAATTTAGATATTTGCTTTCTTACTATAGCTTTGGACTTATTTCCTCCTAATTGGCTATCATTGCTCTCATTAACGATATATTAGTTTCCCCCATTATCATTTTCAGATACAACTCCTAGCAGATCTCAATCTCAAGAAGACACCACAGCTGCTGGAGGTGATCGATGATAATCAAGTGAGAATTAGACTCTTTTGCTCCTTTTTAGTTAGTTATATTTATGCTGATATTTGTGCGAAACTATTGACCATGTATTTATCTTTATTTACAACTACAGGATGTGGATGAACTTGTCAGCTTATCACCTGAGAAATTGTTGCTGAAATGGATGAATTTTCATCTGAAGAAAGCTGGATACAAGAAAACTGTGTCAAATTTTTCTTCTGATGTGAAGGTATAAATTACACAAAAAGCAAAAAGGATTATAGTTTTCTGTTGTTCTTGTTTTCTGTTACCCTTGCAAAATATATTGCGTAGACTCTAAAGACTGAGAATAAATGAGTCATATAATTTCTTCGGTACTGTGTATGACTTTCGAGATGTTTTTGGTTGGTAATACTCTTTTCTTAGTCACAATGGAAGCTCTCTGGCATCTTTACTTTGTCAATTTTATTTTCCTTAGCAATTCTTTCAATTTTCAGTCATATATCTCTAATGTTTTCCAGTTTCTCATGGACTTCATTTACACAGGATGGTGAAGCATATGCTTACCTTCTTAAAGCTCTTGCACCTGAGCATGCCAGCACAGACATTTTGGACACTAAAGATCCTAATGAAAGGGCAAAAAAGGTACTTGAACAAGCTGAGAAATTGGATTGCAAGCGCTACTTGAGTGAAAAGGATATTGTTGAAGGCTCTCCCAATCTGAATCTTGCATTTGTTGCTCAGATATTCCAACATAGGTGGGGTTTGCAGCTTCAGTCTTCTCTTACATTTCTTTCTCTTGGCCAAGAGGCAACCAAGAAAACTACATTGTTAAGGAAAAAATAGTTTGAATAAAATTGAAACAGAAAATCTCACCCTCGCCTGTATCCCCCTTAAGAAAATAGAGATAACATCTGCCAAAGTGGATAAGTTGGTATCTTAGGTATCTTGTTTTCTCAAATCACGAGGCTAAGCAGTATCTGAAGGCCCTTATTTGGAACTTAATCAGATCTTTCTGAAATATCTGCAACCAATGATTCGGGTGTGTATCATCAGTTAGAATCATGCATTTGTCTCCAAAACGCATGCTCACCATTGTCACACCTCATCATCCTGTACTTTCTGAAATTTGTATTTTCCTTAGTATTAGTGCTACACCGAGTATCATAGCACCACATATCTCCCTGCTATATACTTTGAAAAGAAATAATTGCTTTCATGTCCCAACAAACACATTGTTGAACTTTCAAAAAAAACAATCATTTATTGAACAACTAGGCATTTCAAGTATAATCCAAGATCTCCATCTGGCATGCTAATATAATTGCAGTAACTAAATAAATTTCATGTCTACAAATCCAATTCAGTTTCTTATGAATGTCGTGTCTTAATATTTGAGCCATTCTTATTAACCATGGCAATTTTAGTTGCTTTGATTTCAATGTGAAACTCTGTTTCTTATGAAACTGCATGGTTTTTTAACCTTAAACATGATCCTTTAACATAATACTGGGAGTGGAAGCCATGATCTTATACCACTATTCTATTAAAAAGGGTGTTTCTTATTATTATCTTGAAATCCATAAATTATTGTATTTAAGTCCATAAACTTCTGAAGATTGAATCTACTTCAAAATTCAAATACAAGTTCTTTACATTTATTGTCCTTTTTAAGCTATGCATCTTGCTTAATTAATGTCCTAATGACACATGACTTGCAGGAATGGTCTATCCGCTGATGCTAAGCCAATCTCCTTGTCTCAGATGATGCCAGATGATATCCAAGTTACTCGAGATGAGAGAGCTTTTCGATTATGGATCAATAGTCTTGGAATTGCTACATATGTTAATAATTTGTTTGAGGATGTCAAGAATGGGTAAGATCATTTTTATATTATAAATTTTTTTAATCTGCAAACTGTTTGATGACTTGATTTTTTCAGATGGGTTCTTTTGGAAGTACTTGACAAAGTATCTCCTGGATCAGTTAATTGGAAGCAAGCAAGTAAGCCCCCAATTAAGATGCCATTTAGAAAGGTGGAAAACTGCAATCAAGTTATAAGGATTGGCACACAGTTGAACTTTTCGCTTGTAAATGTTGCTGGTAATGACATTGTCCAAGGAAATAAGAAGCTCATTCTGGGTAAGTTCATTTCAGTTTAGTTTGAGTGCATTTGCATATATCCTTTTTTCCCCTTAACTAATTTTATTAGTTATTTTAAGGAAAGTCCACATTCAAAATTGCTTTGCATGTTTTCTTAAGCAAGTCATATCAGGAAACTAATCTTATGTGCAACTTTGGAAGGTTAAATTTTCTCGGGTGCTGTAGATTAATTTGGATATGTTGTTGGAAAAGTAGAATCCTTTCTGGAGAGGAAGGACAAACGCTTACATTGAATATTGAAGTTGGAAATCCCAGACATGGTTTGTGAAATCAATAAATATATGAGATGAAAATCTTAATATTGATTGTACCAAATTCTGGGTCCTTAATCAGGGAAAGAAAGTTAAATAGAAAATTGCAAAATAAGAGGAAATTAGTTATTTAGTTTCTCCAAAGTTAACATCACTAAGTCATGTTAGTCCATGACTATATGGATCTTATTCCTCCATTGAAATTTTCATGATAAGATCACTATAAATATCTTATCCCTCACATTTCTTTATGCTTCAACTAAAATTTTCTATGATGACCACCCACCCTATATCTAGTTCCTCCATCAACATTTATTCACTGATAAGATCACTATAAATATTCTTATCCCTTGTATTACCTTTTGTTTTAACTAGAATTTCTATGGTCACTTCCTGCAATATATCTTCAACTCTAGTCGTTTTTAATCCCATCATACAAACTATTTGTCATCTTTGAACGTGTCTATACCATATTAACTTATTTCCTTTCATTTCATCATCCATTGGAGGTATATGAGTTGTTGTCAAATAGTGTGTTATTTACAAAGAATTGTTAATTTGGTTATGTTATATTTCAATCATCTCAAAGATGGTAACCATATTCTCCAAGAATTAGTATTGAGATTTCCACATGTTTTTCCAGCTTACCTGTGGCAATTGATGCGTTTCAATATTCTTAAACTTCTAAAGAACTTGCGATACCACTCCCAAGGGAAAGAACTAACAGATGCTGATATTTTGAACTGGGCTAATGGCAAAGTTAAAGGATCAAACAGAACTCCTCAAATGGATAGTTTTAAGGTTTCTTGAGTCATTGCTCGACCCATCTAGTGTTCATTTTCAGTATTCATTTCTCAAGTTTATATCGCTTTTGTGTTTTTTACCCATGCAGGATAAGAACTTATCAAATGGATTGTTTTTCCTTGAGCTTCTTAGTTCTGTGAAACCGAGGGTTGTAAACTGGAAAGTTGTTACAAAGGGTGAAACTGGTAAAGGCATCCAATTGCTAATTTTTGTTGACCATGACTGTTTTTAGAAGTTTTAAAATTATGACCGTCCATATGTTAACAATTTTAGTATTTGCATAAACTGGATATAGATGAAGAAAAGAAGTTGAACGCCACATATATCATCAGCGTAGCAAGAAAGCTTGGCTGCTCTGTCTTTTTGCTGCCTGAGGATATCATTGAGGTAAAAATAGTACCAAGGTTTTGATTGTCTCAAATGATACATATCGCTGGTGTGGTTTTGCTAAAATAAATAAAAAAGAAATAATGTTCCTCATCTGAATCCATTGATGGCGATCAACAATTTTCTTTCAACTTGATGTTTCTTTACTTTAGATACTCTTTTTGCATTGTGACAGGTAAACCAGAAAATGATCCTCACTCTCACTGCCAGCATCATGTACTGGAGTTTGCTAAACTCCCAACCATCAGAGACTAATTCAGATGCACCAGAACTCTCTACTGAGGATCCACCCACACCAGCTGCTGCTGCATCCGACGGAGAAGGAAGTGCTATTTCAGATAGCATTTCCAAATTGGCCATCGATGATGCTGCCTCCGATACCTCTCAGTCAGAGAATGGCAGTGCAACTCTTTGAGAGTGAACAAAATGGCCCACTTTGCCCTAGCAGTTTGGTACATGGCTCTTAATCAGTTGTGCTACAAGATACAGGATGCAGAAGATATATTTTTCTACAGTCTCATACAAGTTTCTTTGTTTTTTTTTTCTGCGAATATTTTTTTATTCGGTGGCAGATAATAGGTAACCAGTTGCTTTAATGGGTAGTATTTTTGCAATAGTTATTCTTTGACAATTTAATCAAATAATTGATAGAATGCTTCAATTTTCTGCTTATGAGTTCTCGGCATAGTTTCTTGGCATGCAATATTTTGTCATACAAGTACAGTGGTCAGAATGGTTTAGCTTGTAATGATAATTTTCTTTAAAGAACAATGGAATAAACAGGTATTGTATTAATTTGGATATGTTGTGTTTGAGAAAGCATCAGTTGTATATTTCTATATATTTAAGCGATGTGGCAACATTGTTGGCACTTATTTTATGTTGCTTGATTTGAAGGAAAAATCTTGTATATTTGTTGAGATTGAAATGCATTGATTTAGCCATTAAACTTCCACACTATCACAGATTATAGAGATTTTCTATATGAAATTGCACCTGATTACAATCACCCCTCATTAGATGTTTTCCATGGGAATGATTCACACTGTTATAACCTTGATAACCTTGATCCATCTTAACCAGCACTAATCGAATCGATCCAACTGACATGATACATGGTCCATCTGATTTGAGTGTAAACCGCATCAGGTGATGTAAGCAAGTGTGGAGCAAAAGAGTCAATATATGAGAACAAGATTACATCTTTCATTCATTAATCATATAGCCAATCTCATGTAGCACCTTAAGAGACCTCACAAATCATCCAATCTTCTCACTTATGACTCCTTCAACTGACCCAATCAAAGCATATATGCTGACCAACAAGCACCCAATGCTGAAGAACTTGAGCACAACCCATCTCCTTGTCCAAGCGCTTATCTTCTTTTGCACAAAGTACATCTCCACAGGAAAATAGATAGCCAAAGGCCAAAAGTTTAGGGCCCCTAACACTCCTAGAACCTCATTGAAGAAAGGAAAGAACATTGAAAGCCCTGTTGTGGTTGCGACGTACGCCGTTCTGAAGCACAGCCTGAAGAAATTCAGCTTATAAGGTGGCAACAATGGCAGCTTGATTGTGTAGAACTTGTTAACAAATCCACTGTTGGGGAAAATACTTGCAGCCAATCTGTCTGCAAAGGCAAACACTGGCTGGCTGTAAACCTAACAAATCCAAGATAGAAGTTTAGTCGTCAAAACTTGCACTTACTACTATTTTGGATATTCAGAAGATTTCAGTTTACCTGATAACCTCCCACTAAATGAACGACAATACATGCATTTGCAAAGTTGATGAGCCAATATGGTTCAAAGAAACCGAATCCTGTCAAGAGGTTTCCTGGTGTGGCATTGCCAAAAGCAGCGTAACCGAAGCACCCGCATGAGAGGTAGAAGAATGTGGTGAGGAAAATGGAGATCATTGACGCCCTCTTCATTGTTTGGTTCTCTGGAGGTGGCGACTTCAATGTATCCTTGAAGCATTAGTGTTTTAAGTTAGTTTTAGAACTTGTAAGATCAACTTCTTGTTTTCTTATTCAACTACAACGGAAACAGAGACTGGGAATAGTTAATTCTCACCTGTATCTCTAAGAGAACCAATGAGTATGGATAGGCAAATGCAATGTCTCCAAGAGCTTGAGAAACTCGCCAAACTTTCTGCACTTTCGATGGCATCGGAACCCCACTGATTCCTCCTTTTATCATTCCATTTCCTGTAAACCAAATGGCATTAGGAACTCATTTAACATTCGGAACTGGAACAGGTTACCAAGTTTTTTACGTTCAGAACACAGATTGAAACTAAATGAATTACTGGCGTATCAAAACAGAAATGGATGCATTTCTTAGGCTCAATCAGATCTTTAACAAGCTGTTATCATGACAATTTATCAAGAGAGCTTGATCAAATCTGCGTCAAGATTATAGTTGCTCTTCACAAGAAAGGAATCGCTGTCAAACCTTTAGTATCATCACAAATTGCAGAAGTTTTATCTTTTGTTTAACAAATTCAACTTTCAGGATTATGGTAGCTAACTAAATCTTAGCTTGGTTTAGAATCTAAGAAGATTTTAGAAACTTGGTTGCTTGGCTTGGTTTAGATTCTTTCAATAGGTTATACTTTTAGTATCATGATAGCACAATCAAATCTACTCACGATCATCACTCGACTACTCTGCTACATAATAACAAGTGACCAATACAGAAGGATGAAGCATGACAAACCGATCACTTTGGCAAGGCCAAGAACAAGTCCAATAGAAGAGTAAGTGAACGACATGATGGCAGCAACAACAGAGAGCCATGCCATCTCATGGAAATCAGGTATCTGAGAGAACACTATCTGAACTACTCCAAACAGCAGCATGTAGAAATTGTCCCCGTATGCACATGGTGCATTTCGGCCTTTCTTATGGTAACAATCTGATTTCTGAATTGCTCTACCAGCACATTAAAAAAGACAGATTTAAGTTCATCAATGCATACAAAAATTAGAAATTGATTCTTCAAAATTGTGCCTACCTGAGACTAGTTGATGTAGTGATTGTGTATGCTATTCCTGTTCCATACATGCTGAAGTACTGGAGGAACCCACAAACCCAAGTCTGTTTCTCACCTGAACTAGCACCAAAACAAAGAAACTCTCCATTAAATAATACAAAGAATTGGTGATGAGAGTAAGTTGGATTCAGTGTCTTACCGAGATTAACTCGGACGGCATTCATGTAGGAGTAGTTTCTGGTTCCAGTGACAGGGTGAGGGGACCTGTAGCAATCCGAGAGCAGAAAGGCAGACACATAGGTGACAATGGCAAAGCACAGCATGGAGACTGGGCCTGCAATCCACCCCAGCTGGGAAGTGCTCCATGCGAGGGACAACACACCGGAGCCTATCACCGCAGTGATGATGTGCGCCACACAAGTCCACAGAGTTCCTGCTCAGTTACAAGTTAGCAGATGTATATATGAACAAATAGTTTTACAGACATGGAAGGAGCTAGGAGTCAATTAGTACCAGTTCTTGAGTGGCCATCTTCGTCGCAGGAAGCATCTGCCATTTCAAGGGAGTTTTCAACTGCCATTGCTCAGCTCATATCACACTTGAAGGATGATAATGAATTTATAACAGGCGAAATGGAGTGATCACCTTTCCATTGTAGCTTTCTTTACTAGGATCAAGGAACCCAAAAAAAACAAGGCAGTGTCATGGTCTCAAATAGGATAAAGATCTATTTCACAAAATCTTTTTCAAGTGTATTTATTCGACTTCACTAAGTACAACAGAGGAACAAAATATTAAGAACACCTTATAAGTTCAGATAAGGAGAGAAGTAATTCTGGAATGAATGCGTTAATGGCATATGCTCATATTGAAACAATAGACAAGGAATTGTAGGTATATGCCTAAATAAATAAGCACAATGCTATGGAGGCATGTGAAGAGACTATTGAGTTTTGGATTTTTCTGCATCAATAATTGCAGATTCTATGAATTGATCTATCTCACTGACATTTGACATTTATAAACTATGATCTCATAATTCATCTGTCTCCATTTTTTATCAGGTAATCATTGATAGAGATCACATCAGAGATCCAACTATCCTAAGCATAAGGGTAAGATAAAGACTCAAAACTCAAGCTATTTGTTCATCTCAAAATCTGTTTGATCTGTGAAAAATACTATTCTCATTTTGATTTGCAAATTTTAGGAATGACAAAACTCTCTAGCTGCTTTGTCATTGCTGCATGATTTCTGGAGACAAAAAGCTTGATTCTTTGTGAATCTAAATTTAACCATCTTTTTAGAGATTTCTTTAGGAACATTATGAAACTGAAGGCACAAATTTGTAGCCTTCTTGAAAGATATTGTGCATGTATTAGACATATCATGGCTATTTTTTTTTTCAAAGATTCTTCCACAATGAAGTTTAACTCTGAGAGTATGATTTCAAGCCTAATAAGTGAGATTGAGAGTTACTGTTTACTAATTCTTACAAAGAAATAATTCATGAACAGAATGAGTCACTTGTTCCATCGATATGGACACATCTGAGATTAAAGAAATACATAGGAGTTTCTCTATTCGATTTCTTTTCCTTCTCATTGTTGGATACGTAGTCACGCCTTCTTTTTTGTTTCCCGAGCCGTGATTTGTAGCTTTCAGTGATTGATTAAAGCAGTGAGAAAATTGTGCTCTTCTCATCTAAGAGATGTTGTATTCAAGCTTTACTTTAGCTTTTTCATATAGTTTTTCCTTGCTTTTTTTCTTGAGCAACACGTCTACTTTTTCCGAAAATTCAAACCAATCCTCCTCGATCTACAATTTTATATGACAACTAAACAGGCAAAATATGTTCTCAAAGTTTTTTCCCACCACACTTTCTTAGATCTTTTGAACACCACCACAAAATAAAAGACACTGGTCCAAACAACAAAGAGGTCCAGAAGATGCAAGCAGGTCGTTTCTCAGCATAAAATCGACATTACAACTGCAAAGATAATGTGAGTTTCCAGCCACAAGGCACAAAAAACCACTGCAATTATCCTTCTGAATTTTCAAGTGCCAGCTATGCTACGGTTCCATTGTTCCACAAAATTAAAAAAAAAGACAAGACTAGTTGTAGTTGGACAATTTTTCAATCATCTTTAGACTGGCGGCTACTCTACCCATTGATGTAGCACAATGGAAGGAATAGAGATATAATCCTCTTCTAGAGAAAAGTTTGCACATCAGAAAGAATAGAGATACGATCCTCACCTAGAGATACCAATTGATGCAGCACTAATACAAGGAAATTACAAATTGTATTAACTCAAAACTTGTCTTTTACATAGAATTCTAATCCCTTTTTATAGTTTGATAACGCAACTTATTCTTTATAAAATAATAGAATTTACTGACAAACCCCTAATTTTTCTAATAAAATCTAACAAGTTATTCTAGAAAAATTAAATAACTTTTTAAAAAAATCTAACTGATTATAAAAATTAACGATTATTCTCAACTGAAAAGGACTTCTCATTTTTATGTTAATGTGAAATAGTTACCTTTTTAGCCGAATCAGTTGCTGTTTATGTCTTCAATTATTGCATTTTTTTATGTCAATTTGTTTTACCCATAACCATCACAGGTTTCATTTTCTACGATGAGACATTTCCTATCTTTGTTTTAAGGCCAATGTTCAGAGCCTCTAATTCAAGCTTTCAGCAACAAAAAGATCTTTAAAAAAAAAGTTTCAATAGGAAAAGACTGGGGGACTTGCCTGTGGGGCTGCTGCCTTTTTGTTCTGATATGAGGGGAGAATGGCCTCTAGCGGGTGGAGGCATCCAGGCCAGGAGTGGGCAGGCAAAACAAGTTGCCAGAAGATCTGGGAAGGAATCCATGGCCTCTTGTCAAAGATAATGATAACTGGAATTGGCAGATTGCATATGCCGCAATCAACTGCAGTGGCTTGGCTCCTTTTTCTAGGGCACGCGGAGCTTCACTTTAGTATTGAAACAAAGAAATGTTGTGGCTCCTTTTTTGTTTTATGCAGATTTAGATTTTATACTGCAATAATTGCTCTCTGTAGCTTGTACGGTTGCTCCTCAGTCTGATCATGTAACTTGGATTCTAAAGTTTGTTCTCGAGGTAACAGTTACTGGAATGAGGAATGGATTGAGAAAAATTTTCTGGCTGGTTCAGATTGAACCGGTTTGAAAGGAATAAAAAAAATGATATTGAGAAATGAACATGTCCAACTGCTTAATCGGTCTCAAGTCTTGCCTTGAGCTGACACCACAATAGCAACACAAGGATTGTTACTAAGACCGTATTTGATATTCTCTGAGTGTTAGAACAGAATCTGTTTACATTCTTAACTGGAAAGGAAAACATCAAGTGGGGAAAAAAATCCCCATGTATGGTGAAGATATCTTTGCTATCTTTGTTCTATTGAATTTATTCAAATTGGAGGTCTCACCGGTGTCCCATTCATCATTTGGCATATCGGTGCTCCATTTGATATCAGGGCTGATTCTGGAATTGCTTCGTCCTTTGGTTCTGCTTTCGCAAACCTTCCTTCAAGAGCTGAATGATGAGAACGAACTGCTGGAAGTACTGGCAAGCTCATTGTGTGCATTGAGTCAAATCCAACCACGGTCAATCCTGGTTTCACCATCCCAAAAGTGAAGCTGGTTGCTGGTCTTAGCTGCTGTGCTCCAGACAGTGCGAATGCAGCATTGAGAGGCGGGCACTCGTATCTCGTGAAGCTGGCTCGGGCTAAGTCTGCTCCTGGCAGTGTTCCGTGAGATTGAGGCGCTGCATAGGTCGCAGTAATGGAGGTAGCAGAGTTTCCATGGCCACCACTATTCCTTGTAGTGGGAACTTCATGGTCGTGTTTGCCTTCGTATGTAGTGATGACTGATTTCAGATCGTGCGCGGCCCTTTCCACATGTTTGCGAACATTACACCCTGGATGTGTGCACTTGTAGTAGCTTCTGAATGACAAAGATATTAGATTAGTAGAATTGTTTGTAAGCAGTTCAGAAAATAGCAGAATAAACTTAGATAGGATCCAGATCGAGATCATGCAATTTCCAAAATTAAATCTTGGTCATCATTCCAGAATACATGTGCTATCAAGAATCATACCTTGGATTTGGATTTCCTTTGACAACCTTCTGCCCATATTTGCGCCAGCGATAGCCATCGTCAAGAATGTCGACCTCACTGGTCGTCTGAACCACGACCCTCGGCTCACGGACTGCTCTGGAAGCTGCATTCATCTCAATAGCATTGGTATCTAACTTCCTGAAACAGAAAAAAGGGAAAACTTGAAGCAAGATAAAGATGCATATGGAGGGTCGGATGAAAAACTACTCTTTGTTGAAGAAATAATCTTCACACGTTCACAGTAAGAAGTTAAATTAAAGATAAACTCACATCCTTTTAGAATCAGTCTCATCTCCCTCACCCTCACAACACACTGATGCACTTCCATGAGTTACTTGATCACTCTCATCTTTATCATTGGACATTGTGGAGGAAACATCCACTACATCAGAGGACAAGTGAGGTTCATCTGGAGCATGCTGAACAGCAGTTGAAGAATCTCTACATTCAGCCCATACAGCGGCAGGTGAGGCCAATTCCAGGGGATCTCCTTGCTGGTTGTGGGCTTCATTCTTGATGTTTATATTTTCCCATATTGGCTGACTATCAGAACCACCTGCTTGTAAATCAGGCTGCTCTGGGTCATCCATTTGGATGTCACCAAAAGGATGGGAAGATAATACAGCAGTTCGACGAGTTGGGGGAGGCTTAGGGTGATTGTGGGAACCCTTATAAATAATCTCAGTAATCTGACCTTCCTGTGAGCGCTCCACCTTTTTCTTAACCTGACAATTTGGTTGAGTGCACTTATAATAACTCCTTGGGAATTCACTGCCTTTAACTTGTTTCTGTCCATATTTTCTCCAGTTATAGCCATCCTCTGCTGGAGCAGGAACAGCAACAGAGGAAAATTCCTCCTTGAGGTCCATATCTCCATCCTGTTGGTCATCAAACGGCCCAGAATGGGTGCTACCTATACAGGAATCAGTCCTCTGATTCGAAGTATTAGCACTAGCAGCTTGTTTACTTTCAGCCTGAAAACTGAATTCCTCATTTTGGAAATTCATAGTGCCAGTTTCTGGAGTTCCTATTTCTTTAGCTTTCTCCAATTCAAAACATACCCCTATATCTGATAATGCTTGTTGCTGAGTGACATCTGGAGCAACCTAAGGTTGACATATCAGTCAAGATCTGTTGATTATGAGGGAAAATGTATCCTCAAGCACTTCGAAAAGCAGGACTATCATGCAAGGGATTACTTTGCAAAAATGTTGATGAATCTACTCAAAAGCTATAGACTACACATCAGCCAGCATCAAAGCGGTATTGAACCCAAAGACCAAAGGAGAATTTAATAGCTAATGGCTTGTTATCATCATCATCAGTAAATCACGTTTTTCCCAACTATGACTCTATATATACATCACAAGTAGTATTGGAATTAATTAAATTATGTTACCAGAAGACTCTAGGAAAAAAAAGAAGCAAATAGCCCCCAAACCAGTGGGCCACAATCATAGACTCTTAGATGCATTATTTCAACTAATAAATTGAGGCTTAAAAATATATGCAAAAATCTCTAGTTTGCCTACAGATGTTCCTAATTGATGTTGCTTTCTAAATATAATCAAAATGGATTTTTGTTTTTTCATAAAATCTAGATCACAAGAATACTGTATAAAGTTAAGGAAGGGGAAGACTTACTATCTTAGTACTTGGATAAAATGTGTCCAGTGGAGGTTTGAATGAGAATCCAGATGCACCTTCAATGCAATCATCACTTTTATTAGGAGTTTCTGAGGCTATGTGCATGGTTGGTTGAGTACTATTATCCAACAAAATTTGAAGCTTGCCAGTGGTAGGAGATGATTGAACCTAACAAAATAATTAAGACAAGAAATCAGACATCTATGCATACATTTAGGTGGTGCATCATAGATATACAAGACTATGACATCCATATCAAAGCTATAAAATTTATTCAAAATGTATAAAGAGAAAGATAACTGATCACTTTGTCGAAGCAAATTACTAAAGCAATGTTATAACTCATCTGTTCTTTATTGTTCATACCAACCAAAAAGGAGGAACATTATGATGCAAGCTACAGATCAAGAAGCTTGTCAGAACTGAACATAAACTCTCCAAAGGAAACTCCACCATATAATTGTAAGATATGATCTACTCATACTACAGGATCTCTATACAATCAATTTCATGATCGTACAGGATCTCTATTTTAGACTAAAGGAATACGAAAATTCACTCTTTACAAATCTAAAACTGAAAAAAAGAAAATTTAATACCATAACAATCAAACATGTGGCTGCAGAGTAAACTGTATGTCCCTTTAGGCTTACTAGCTACGTATATTGCTTCTGATGTTAATTGCAATAGAATGTCTTCACAAAATAAGCTAGATAGATAAAACAAAATTTCAAAGGGGAAAATGTATAGAACAATTGTTGTCAAGGTAATCTAGAGGTGGATACTTACATGCTTATCACGGTATAAACTAACTATCTTGATATTGTACTTTTAACTCAACTCATAACAATGTACCATAGAACCAGCACAGTCAGAATGTTTTCCAGTAACATGAGGCTGTTGGTGCAGTTTGCATCAATGGTCAAACCTAAGTTTTGATTAAGACAATCAAGTTAAAGTGTTAGAGTTTATTGTGTTCTAATGTGGTTTATCAAGTGTGCAGGTTAAGTCTTGAGGTGAGCTCTTGAC
>JBAMIB010000061.1:1315144-1331068 GCA_037177415.1 Kaempferia rotunda | reverse complement strand
GCGAGCGATTTCGTCTTTTTGCCACGTGATAGAGCCCACGGAGATTATTCTCTAACGAGTCGAGATAGAAAGGTATAGGTAGACATCCAAATAAAAAAAAATTGTAGTCATCCTTATAATTAAATGTTATATACAACTCTTTTACCAAACGTAATAATATAATATTAATTGTATTACATTACATTATAAAATTGATTACATTACAAGCTTAATTATATTACTTCTAACCAAACATAACATAAAAAAGTGTAGTTTGGATCCTTTGTCCCAATATCACAATGTTCCCGTGTCCCAATGCCGATCGAACGGTCCCGACATCTTCAAGATGTGTGCAATATCCTCGTTATGTGCACAACATCTTTGAGATGTAATTTAGACCGTCTGATTGACATTGAGACACATAAACACGATTATCCAAACTCAAAAAAATGTAGTGTATAGAGCACATTTATAAAAGTTAGTTAATTTATTTAAATTTAATTAAAATTATATTAAAATAATTTTAATTAAGTTTGAATAAATTTGATTCGTAAAAAATATTTTAATATAAAAACTTATAATTTACAATAATACTGAAATAAATATATTTTTAGAATAAGAAATATACTATTCGCTGTTTTGCAAAATAAAGAACGTCTTTGAAAAATGTCAAAATGATAATTAAGAACACATTTTTTTTAAAAAAAATTTGCCCTATTATTTTTACGCCCGTGAACTACCCTTCTCCGAACTACAACCACCCTATTCGAACCTGCGTCAACCCTCGGCGGCGATAGCCATTCCGATTCCCCCTCTCCGGGAAGTAGATTGCGACGACGAAGGTGGCGGAGACGGCGAAGGCGATGGCGAGGCGTTCTCAGACCGTGGCTTCTCTTCTCCGCGCTTCTCCCCTCCGACGCTTCTCCCCGTGCCTCTCTGAGCGGTCTATCTCTTCCTCCGCCCCTCGCCGACTGAGTTTTGGGTGGTTCGATAAGGTCAAGAGCGCTTTCACAGGAAAGCCCTCCCCTGACTCTTCTGCTTCCAAGATCGCCTTCTCACTCACTGGTTAGTAGCAACTTCGATGTTTTCGGTTCCTAAGCCCTCTTGTTGACGGTATTTGATTTGGTTTTTGTAGAATTCGCTGATCAGATGGACAAGGCGAGAACAATGGGCTCGTTGAGGAAGTTCGAGGTAGGCCGATGCAGCGAGGCTACCATGTCTGGCGCGTTCCAGAAGAACTCCGCTATCCTTCGTTACCTCGGCGCTATCGATCCCTCGGGAGAGGTTTGATTTTAGTTATCCTTCATGTTGCACTTTTCTTTTTTATTTTAGTCCTTTCCAGGGGACGCCCGCTGTTGTAAGAAAAGCACAATGATTGTTGTATGCTTGTTTATTTTCTTCTCCTAACTTATTGATTTTGGAGTGAGGAAAATGAGTACTTGCATATTTTAAAACGGTAAGATGAGCTTTGCAGGTTGCGTAAAGCTAGTGTTTTTAATTAAATAAATTAGACTCCTGACTGATTCAACTATTTCATTCAAATCAATCTTAACTTATTATGGATTGATAATCTTACGAATTGATTTCATCAGTGGTATTTCCTATTCGGCTTTATTTAAATCTGATAGAACAGTTGGAGATATGATGAACTACTTCATTATCTTTTAAAACTTGCTGAAGTATTCCAATTTTTATGCTGTTGATAAGCAAAGAACAATCATCTAGATATTTTATGTTTTGTGAAGTGGGTTCTTGATGCTGATTTTATTGGATTGTTCAATTTCTTGTTAAGAAGGTGTGTGAGAGGTATTAGAAACCTAACAAAAACTCTAATTTATTGATGTTCTGTGTATCACTGCCAGCAATCTTACATTGTCCATAATGGTGATAGCCCCAAATAATTGGATCACTCAATTTCATGTTAAAAATCACTGATAAGATGGGTTTTGTCCAATTCTTAATGACCATAATTTGTTGGAATTCACTTGTGTCCATGTATTTGTATAACATCAACAGTATGTTGTTCCTTATTCTTGGCGCGCATGACCAAGATGGGATAAATGCAAAGTGGACATAGTCATGGTTCTTTTGTATAGTCAGGCATGTCTGGCATGATGCTGAGTTAAATTAAGTTTTGAGTATTATCATGAGATTTTATTTTGACCAAGTGTTCGGGACTCATACTATGTGTAATGAGACATTAACCTTCAGTATTGCGATAGAATAGTGTGATTTGAAATGGACAACCTTGTTGACAATAACTGGTTTTTGTTCAACAGTTAGCTATTTTACATGTATTATTCAAATTATTACATGTAAGTCGACCTTGATGATTCATTTTAAAATAGCATGTGTCATAGGTGACAATTCTAGAACAAATCAAAACTCTTGGACTTTGGATGATTATCAGATAGCTATTAATATTGTCCTTTTTCATAGTTTGCTTCTTTCTTGATCTAATGATTACTACAATATTGTTTTTTCTACACTTCTATTATGTCTATAATCATCTTATGCATTTGCTTTAATTTGTATTCTTTCATTTGTTCAAAATATGCATGATATTAATGCTTCTTATTTCTCTGTCAATTATGACCAATCAGTTTGGACGATTCAAATTTAACCTAACGCTTAAAATTTTCTCCTAGTTTCTAGTACAAATGGATTTGTTTTCTTCTATAGAATTTGCAGAACAGCCATAAACAGGATGCAGCAAAGCATTGCAATGCCACAATAGCTGATGTTGAACATGTTTTAGCAAAATACTCATGGGCTAACGAGGCACACAAGAAGATTGAAAAATTGAAAGAGGAAGGAAAACCTGTACCAACGAGCTTTAGTGAGGTAATTGCTTTGTAGCCTTTTTAATGCTGTAGGAAGAATGCCATTAAACAGAGGAACCAAAATGATTTTGCAAACAAGCAGACTTGTGCATTTATATGATAACTCACTCATAAGTTGTGTATATCTTCTTTACAATGCATCAGCAAGCAAGTTATTTGAGATTTATCTTTATTTTGTAGATTTATGTGATGGCTGGATCTTATAACGAGATTATGAGACCCATTGTGTCAAATCAATCCCTGATTTAATTGGCGTGCACTCATACGCTTGATGTGTTGTTTCATTTCTAGTGCTTGATCTCCATTTGCTGTTCAAGTAGTTGGAAAATCCCATCTTTGGGAAGTGCACTCTCTTAAACTTTTTCACGTAAAAAAGATAAACAATTTGAAAGAGACAATGGAAGATAGTATGAAACATAATTTCTAAAATTAGAGATTTAGTCTACCATGGACTTCAAAATTATGCAATACTTCTAAAACTCAATGAATTGCCGTGGATGATTATCAGATTTCATTTTTTTTGGCTGCTGTATTCCATATTTTGGATCCATTTGCTGTTCTCTTATATTTCCATCCTCAGATTAATCAAGCAGCTTCTGCAAAATCTGTGTACATTCCTTAGAATGGGGGAAAAAAATTCTTTGCTAATGCAGGCACATCCAAATAAGGATTACATAATTTCTTCTCTTATGTAGTTTCAGTTGGATTAGGATTTTATTGAAATATTAGCTTCACGCGTTGGGTTAGTTGTGTTGTATATCTGAAAGGAAATGTTATGTGAAGGATTCTCCTCAAACTTGTTAGCTCATGATAAATGGCAAAAGAATTGTATTTTCTCTTGTTTATATTTTGTTTGGCTGAAATGAATGTACATGATGCTGAATATAAATATATTGCACTTTTTGTAGGTACAAAAACTAATGGGCTCAACACCATTAGATCTTGGAAGGTCTAATTTAGCAAAGAGTGGGCAAATAAGTAGAAATGCTCTCTGCCCATGTGGATCTGGAAAAAGATACAAAAGGTATGACTTAATTTCAGCTGTTCTTTAGTTGAAATTAAGAGCAAATATCCAATCCTGATATTTCCATGGGTCCTGGCCCTACCAACCTGCCCCTTCAGAGAGGGAACTATAATTCTGCCTCTGTGGTAGTTACACCCTACTGGCCTTTGGCTCTTCGAGGTTATGCATGAGTCTATGAAGAGAATGGAAGGTGGCATGTGAAAGGAGAAGAGAGAGGATGTGACACCTCAGTTTAAACTCAGATGAGAAATTGTGAAGTTAATGAGGGTATGAAATTGGATGTGAGTATTTTCAACAGATGATTGAGTGCGTTAAGTTAATAAGATAAATCTCCATCTTTGGGATGCCATCTTATGCATTACTGTAGAAAATCTAGTCATTAGCATGCTGATATACAATTGAATTGTGCCTCTTAGGTTCAATTGGTTGATATAAGTTGAATTTTTTGGTTTGGTAGAAAATCAAGCTTTTAACTGAGAAACTGTGACACCTAAATTTAGTTGTAGGCTAATAAGATTTTATAAGGCTTAGGTGAATGAATTAGCACAAAATTGAGCCTTGAATATTTTGGGTTATGAGTTTGGTTTATTAAGTTATTTGCCTTCCTTGGCCGGAGTCTTTCAACTCAAAATGGCATTCCACTTGGGTACTTTTCCTTAATGACATCTCAACGATTTTCTGCTTCTGAAACAAGCAATGTCCTCATCAGCTTCCATTGGCCATGATCTATGATGGCTAAATATGTTTTTCAGAGGGTTGACCCACCTAGATCAGCTTATTCCTAGCTCATCAATTAAACGTGTGGGTATTTTAGTTTTACTCACCTCTGGATGAGTTTACTCAACATGACTAGCCACTTCGGTGTATTTTGCTGCATGTATGGACCCTATGTCATTAATCCAGGTATCTTTTTTGTTTTGTTTTTTATGTTAATGTGAGAACAAATAGAGGAGGGTACCTGGCATAAATTACTTGGTGACCTACTAAATAGTTTGCAACACTCCATGTGACCTGGAATGACAATTATGAGGCATGGGGAAGCATGGTTTTTATTGGGTTGCAGCACCTTATGACCAATGTGGTACTTAAGAGAGAACCCAACCATCATTTCAACACTTGTTGCAAGTAACTCATCACAATATCAGTTCAAACCAATTTTAATCTAAATCTTTCTTTCTGAGAAGTTTACATATGCATTCTAGTGAGTAATCCATTCTTTTATGTTGTGTCTACTGGAGAGGGAAGGAGCTCAAATTAAGGTGAGAAGGAAAGCAGTCATTTCTTTTATTTACTTGGATAGCAGATCCAAAAAGGAGAAGAAAGGAACAATTTGGAGTTTTCTTTTTCCACTTTTTGCTCCTTCAAAGATGTGTGGTAGCTGGGAGGAAATAGGCAAGTATTAAAAAGACGGATTTAGCCCTAAATATTTTGAAAACGACACAATCAAAAGGTTAATTTAGCTATCTGTCTTATTTCCCCACTCCCTTACTCTTCCTCTCCTAAGAGATCCATATCAGTTTCTCTAAAATTTAGAGTAAATCACATACTATTAAATTTAAACAATCACTTTTCACTACAAACTACATCAGCTACTCTAAAATTTTCATTATCTTTATTTTTATTATTATTTTCTTCTCTCTTTTATTTTTTATTATTATACTTGTGTAATGAGTGGAAGGAGAGAGATTAAAAATAATGAGTGGAAGGAGAAAGATTGAAAAAAATTATTATTTTATTTTTAGGGTAAGAGTTTCATTCCTTAAATTTAGAAAATCACTATTCCTAAAATCTAAATTTAGGGAATAGATAGGGTAGCCGATGTAAAGGTTTTTTAACTACTCTATTTAAAATTTAGAGTAAAATTATTAGATAAAATAGCTGATGTGGTTACCATAAAGGGAAAAACCTTTAAGTAGAGGTCTAAATACCTTAATCTGTCTCATCACCTTAATCACTGGTTTTATAAACCTTCCTGTGTATGTGAAGGCTAGGAAGTTAGGTTAATCTTTTTTCAAGTAGTGACACGAGTGAATTATTTCCGTTTCTTGTTTACTTTGTTAATGTGTATACTTTGAGAATGAGATATTCAAAAGGTTAATTTTGTTATTTTGTCGGATTTTTTCTTCTTTGAAGTGGACAAAAGAAAAAGGAAAATTCCTTTTCTCTTCCTTACCTGTCTCATCGCCTTAGACACCTGATAAACTTTGCTGTATACACTACGGAGGAATATGTTCCCCGACCCCACGGGACGGGTATATGTTTGCTAGGCTCCTGCCCTCCTTGGTCATTGTTGAAAAGGAAAAAAAAAATGTTATCCGTGATTTAGCTCTCTACAAATGACGGTGGGATCCATCGTGTGGAGTGCTCGGGGTCAGCGCGTATGACTTTTTTTTGCCACCAAGAGGAATATGAACTCTACGAACTCGGGTTATTTTTATTTTTTTCAAGTAGTGACGAGAATTATTTTTGTTTCTTGTTTTTCAATACAGATGCTGTGGGGCGACATAAAGCAGAAGAAACTTGCACCAGGAAACTCGACCTTTGAATAGAATTCAACTAGCCGAGCAAATATTACCCAAATCAATCACGGATGGAAAACATTGGAGGTTGAGTAGTTTGAACGGTGAAGTTTCGGATCGTAATCAAGCAAAACAATTTTTTTTAATGCGTGTTTTATCCGTTGTAGGTTTAAAGTTCAGAAGCTTCTGCTCATTAATAAATAGAGTTTAAGTTGCACGCGTTCTTTAACTTAGATGGTCATGGAACGTGATCATCCGCACTCTTTAATATTATCTAAGTATTTTATAATCTTGTCAACAGAATATGCAGTTTTTCCCAATCTTTTCTTTGGTGTATTTTTTTTTTCTGTATTTGAGCAATATTAGTCGTAATTAGGTAACATAGAACAGCATGTTACGGCTTTTGGTAAATCAGTTTCCATAATATGGTAGAATATACCAGTGGATGATATGATCATACTATACGAAAGTAAATTATTTTTTAAAAAAATAATTTATGTCAATTTAATTCAAAAAGGCTTATAATGTTATATAATTTATAAATTTATTTTTAGAATATATAATTAATTTATTTTTTATAATTGTATTTTGATTCAAATCATATGATTGTCACATCGAATCAACTGACAGCAGCAGGACTCCTAGAATTATCTTCTCTGTCAAAATAAGCATGGATTATTTTCCTTAAACAAACTCAGAAAATTCAGCTTCAAATTTGTGCAATTGGATGATTTGGTTTGCGCTAAAATTAGAATACAAACTTGCAAGATCAATAATTCATCAACAGAGATCTTCATCTCTAGTAATCACATCTTTAATGTTTACACATTATTCACTTGCACAAAAATAGTGTCACCAAATCAAATCAAATAATATATGATACAACAAATGCAATGCTGAACAAACTAACACAACGATGACCCTTTTTGTGCAAAATTAGGACGGCGGAAGAAGAGGGTTTGGCATTTTCCAAATCTTTACATTGACCGACGTTTGTCTCGCACTTTAGCTTCCTAAAACCTGCCAAAGAATGATGATTTTATTCTAAACGATTCTACTTTGCTTGTAGAAGCTCGTTCTCAACTAGAGTAAACATGTCCGTTAGTCGAAGCGACGAATTCGATATAACATTTTTTGTTATCCTCTTTTGATGGCTGGTGCTCTTCAGCCAAACTATCCTTAATGATACAATGACATTGCATGCCTCAGTTTTGGGGACAGATCCTCTATCTGATATCTGAAGTGAAGCTGCAGGACAAAGGAGAAGAATAGGTTGCCGGTGAGACTTTTTTTTCTTACAATATTATCCACAACACAGTTCGTTATGATTTTACGAGAAATGAAGCTTACATTGAAATAGTCCCGGAGAAGAACACCTTGGAGAGCCATCACCTCTTCAATCAGCCATCCTTTTTTATCAGGCAGAGGAGATTTTTGCTGGGTGCTTGTCACTTCCCCTCCGTAACGTGACAAATTCTTGTCAAACTTGTAGTGAATTTGCCGTTGGTACACATCCGCTCTTACGGTTTCCCATGGAGAAAGAAAATAATCAACACAACCAAGTTTTTCCATCACACTTTTTTCCAAAGGACCTCCACTGAATAACTCCATCAGTGAATTAATCTGATAATGCATCAAAGTTTATTTTCCTGATTCCTGTTTGGTAAGAATAAACATGCACAGGTAATGGAAGAACTAACTTACATCGAGATCTATAGCGGAGGAGAAGACATCTGACATTTTAGCATCCTCTAAGCCTAGAAAAGACCCACTCTCTTCACTATTTAGATTCCTTGCTCCAGATTCTTCAAGTAACTGCATCTTCTGTTCAGGGCTCAAGGCTCTTGCTTTCCACAGGGCCATGATTGTCCTGTTGGCAATTTCGATTCTTATAATCTTAAATTTAAAATAAGTTTCAACGAACAGAATCCCAACATATAATCTTTTACTGCAGTTACCTGTTGGCAACATTGAATGAGACAAATGACTGGAAGTGGAACCTAAGTCTTCCATCTGGGTCAACTGCCTTAGCACCATGCTTTGCATCCGTGCCTCTACCTTTGCGAAGGATGATTAAAAGAGAAGGGCTTCCCATAGTTGCTAGTGATGGAGGAACTACTTGTATGTCATCAATATCTTCCCAAAGAAAGAAAAAATTCGTCTTGTGTCCAAAAAGGTTCGTGTGGAAACCAATTATTCTAGGAGACAGAAAAATGCGACCCTGACAAATAAGAAACATGTCTCTTACTTAACCACACACCTCACAAAAATAGCACATATCTCGTGTAGAATGGCATTTCTATGTTCATAACTGGGTCATATGATTCCTTATTTTTTGATATTATCAAACAAGTCTACACTGGTATACATAATCATGATTGCCACAGCTAATAAGATGTAAATAAGATCTTGACCACATGAAACGTTACACTAATTAAACAAGAGATTAACTGTTGAATAAAATGACTTGCTGAGCAAGCAGAAATAAGAGAATCACCTGTGTAGGCATTCTGCGCTTCAGATGACAGGTAAAATCGTTGATGAGAAACTCTTCTGGCGGCAGACCAAAGAGCTTTTGAAAGGTAGAATTTGTTTGAGGGGACCGTACTACTATCTACAGGTTAAAAAGGTGCAAGAAATGACAAGAGCATGCTATATTTGAAATCCAAACCAGTAGAAGGAAAGCTTCAGGTATTGTTTAAGACAGAACTAACCTTTTTCCCAACCTCTTTCTCCATTTTCGTTATGTATTCCATGACAATGTCATTACCTCGTGTATTGTTTAAGAAAATCCGCAAAAGTAACTTAGACTTACATGTCTGTGCTAAATTCCCCTGAAGAGGAATCCTTACATCCACCAAGTCTGATAAGTTAGACTTTACAAAGTTAATTTCAGCATGACCAAGGGATGTTGCTTCATCGAAAGGTCCATCAAAATCATAAACATCAACATTCATCATAGATGGGGGATCATCCATAGCATCAAATTCAAAAACTTCTGAAAAGTCAAGGCAGATACAATTAGAGTTTGGCAAAGGTTGCATTGAAAGTCAACAGCAATTATTGACATGATTATGGTGTGCATTTCGTTTGATCCTATGCATGCGACTGTAAAATGACCATGCAGCAGTTACATTAGTGAAAAATCTTGTAACAAATTTAAAACAAGATTGTGAGGAAATGGTGAAGATTACTAGAGGCGGGAACCATCATTCGCCTAATTTGATCCTGGAAAATTTTCCTACAAAAATCGGTCAGATGTGGCAACATAATTCCAGTGTGTGTAAAACGAGTTCAGAAATATTTCCTTGTTAATTGGGTCGATGATAACTAACAACCTTTATGAAACCACTTTATGAATACTGAAACTGTACCCAACCTGTAACAGTATTCATATGAGATACTAAAACTGGATACTTATATAACATCACTTTATCATACTGAAACTGTACCATACCCGTAACAGTAATTATATGGGATATGAAACCTGGATACAATTGCAGGTGCGCAAGGAATAAAATTCTGCTGTGATATGATATGGAACTTATTCTATTTAAATTCAAGCTAAACACAACCATTGACTTAAAGCAACTAAAGAAAAATACTTAATAAGACCACAATTTGAAAAGGAATCAAGGAAGATTCAGCTGGCATTATGTAAGGTTGGCTTGTTAACGATAATGAGACGACAAAGCACTGACCATGTGATATAAAAAGAACATTGCAAAAAATTAAATGAATAGTTACCGTTCCACTGAGGATTTAGTGATTGGAACTTGATTGAGCTAGTTTTAGTTTTTCCATTGCAAGAAAAGACAACATAAGGATCAGAGAATCCGGTCGAGTCCACAGCTGCTAAACTACTACCTTCTATTAAAGCGACAGTTAATAACCATCCATCCCCTTGTGCTTTGACACCGTGGTCACTACCTGCATATTTACGTACTGAATTCACTACATGAAATGCCTACCATGAGTAAATACTTGAAACAAGAAGTATTTTTTGAAAGTAATCAAGTAGCTTGGGGCAAACTCATGTTAGGCCATACACAAAACTGTTACCTCTTTGCTTCAAGGCCTGTAGGTAGCGTCCTACCACGTTTAGAAAAAGCTGTCCTCGTAGAACAAGAACTCCGCAAACAACAAACTCACCAATTGAATCTGGCAGGTCTATTCCAGGAAATTCAAGTCCCTGGATTGTACTAGAATTTGCAAGAATAATGTGAATGAGAACATACAACATTGCAACCACCATAGATATGACTGTAAAGTTCCCAAAGAACCGAGATGCCAATTTCCAGTCAGACTCCCGCTCAGTTTGCAAAGAAGCTAAAATCTGCTCCTTGCTCATAGTGATTTCTTTTAGATCAACAGGTTTTCTATTCTGTGATAGTAAATCAACAAACTGACTATAACTATCCTTCAATCCTTGCCTCGCTCCATTTTCAATCATTGATTTCATCATCGTGCTTTGTAAAAAATTCATGCGCCATGATATTACCAAGCGTGATGATTGTTCTTCAGATGGCAAGTGAGGCCCTGGCATTATACAGAAAAGAATTTCTGTTCTAAAATAGCTTCCAAAAGGAACATCAGGTATACTTACACTTAACAGGATAGCAAAATTTGTCCCATCGGCCTTCAAATAAGTCTGCTCTTCTGTAGCTGACACAGCCTTCACTAACTTTGTTGCAGCTTTTGTGTATAAGACCACTCTTTTCAAGGTTTCTCCACCATTTTCTAGACTCCAAGGTCCAGCTTGAAAACCAGTTGTTCCTTGAATGTCAGCTAGTGATTGCCAAAAACTTGAACTCGGCGAAAAGAGAAGCGAGTTGAGATCATCTGGTGCAGTGGAATAAGATTGGTCAACAAGTATACCTCCTGGCAAACCTGCAGGCATATCAGCTCCTTCTAACTTTGGTATTATGCTTTTCAATAATTCATCATATGGGATATCAGAGCCTGCATCAACAGTTTGCTCTTCTGAAATTTTATCTGCTGATGAGGCTTGAATTTTTTCAGGGCTAACATCCCTACTGGAAGAAGAAATAGTCCCAGAATTTTTCCCACCAAAAAACTGATACACTCGACCCACAAAAGTAACTGCATTTGGTTTGTCTTCCTTGAGAGTGTCCATTTCATTAGTTTCAGACACATCAGCTTGTTCTGTGTCGCCATTGGAAGAGACTGAATTCCTTCCCTTGGTTAACTCACTTGATCTATCATAGACTGATACGAGATCATCAGAAATGGAACGCACTGTTTGTTCAATGTTTTTTTGATACAAGGAAATAGTGAGACAAATTTGACCTGCAGGATAAAACGACAAAGAACATTGCTTATAAAATCATGCATGCAATCATCACCGAGAAAAAGGAAAAGTCATTATGAAATAAAGAGGAAACAAACATTTAAACATGATTATTGATAAGAGAACCTGTTCATTGGAACATGTACTGATGTAAAGAATTTAGATATAGCATCACCTTCATCTCTAATCATTAGCTTAAACAACCCTCGCGGCTGTATTTACAGATTAACCAATAATTTTATGTGCATGGAAATGAGACACATTACCACAATCTTTGCTCTTCAACTTTTTGCCTTTGGGCTGCAACTGATACCAGGTCATCCCAAGCGTTAAGTTGTCAGAATCCAATACTTTGGACAGTGACACCTTCACTTGGCCCAAGAAATCATCAGTGAAATACTTATCTTCATCCAAAACATTCACTATGAGCTCCTCACTAAGGCCTCCCACTTGAAGGTCAAACTCTTCATCCCAAAAAGGGTTGAGATTCTTTTTCACTACCTTAGTTTTCGCTCGGTGTTTTCCTAGCTGTAATTTCACATAAGGATCACTCAGTCCATTCAGATCCATAGCTTGAAGGTTCCTGGCTTCGATGACATGCACCAGGAGCTTCATTGCAAACTATTACTCAGCTAGACCTACTTCAGCAGTTGAAGTTACCAAAAATATTATAGAGTACAGGAAAGCAGCACTTGTTTGAAGGAGGGCAAAATCTGATAAGCTCGGAAGATTTACGTGTCTCTGGTATTTTTTTTATTTTTTATTTTTGCTGTTTGCAATACATCCAGAAAGTTTGCAACTTGGTGAGAAACTAACGACGCCAAAGGCGAAGAAGAGAGCAAATGAACAAAAAAGAAAAAGGATGAAACTGCAAAATGAAGGTTTTCTAACAATCTTAGCCTAATTTGTTCCCTCCTGCAATCAGAGAAAACGAAAATCCACCAAGAACCCTAAATATCGATTGATAGTGAAATCAAAATCAAGAACAAAAAGCGGCATTGAGAAAATTTTTGGAAGTATCACACAAGAATAAGATTGGATCTTCTTAAAGGAGACCGGAGACGAGATCGATGAGGCGATCAAAATGAGTGTTGCATGCAAACTGTCGCCAGGGAACCCTAATTTCTCGATCAAGGAATCAAAAAGATGGAAATCTGGAAAACGAAACGAGGAAGGAAAAGAGATAGAGAGGGAAAGAGACAGAAGAGAAAGGATTATAGAAGAGTTCACCTCAATCTTTCTCGCTTCTGCACCTTCTTTGCTGCTTCGGTCTCCCCGCGCTGCTTCTGTTGACTTTGAATTCTTCGTGCCAATAATTGCTTTTTAATCCACAACCAATACTGTTTTTTACTCTCTCGGCAAGTCCAATCAAGCTTACACTCCATTGAATTAAAACCCACTCTCGAAATCGTTGGCGTTTTTCTCCGTCAAAAGTTTGCTCCTTTTAGGATTCATCAGATCAAACATGGTGATTTATCCGCAATCGCTTTCCTGAAAAGTGAAAAGACTCAGACAAACAAAAATGATAATTTGAATTACATTTGTGAGACAGGAGTAACCGACGATGTCTCAATCATTTAAGCACCGTAAAAGGAGATCAAATCCTCCTACAAATCAGATCAAATCCTTTAAGCACCGTAACCGACGATGTCTCTATCCCGTAATTTATCTGCCTGATGTGACGGTACAGATTAAATCTGATCCGATCGGAATCATACGGCACATATCACGAGGATATAAATATAGATCAAGATTTAATTTGTACCGTCCGATCGTCAGTGGGACACCGAGACAGATAAATTACGGGACAGAGGATTTGATCTGCCTAAAAATCATCGGTCCTCGTGTCCTATTTATTATTTTTATCCACCCAAAGGGATCACTATCGGCATGATCGACGTCTAAATTCAACCAAATCTAAATAGATTTTTCTCCGAGCCTGCGGTCGAATGTCGTCGATAATAAGCTGAGATGAAGAATTGGACAGGGACAGATGATTTTTTGGGACGATGGATTTGATTTCCCTTAAAAGAGTCGCTTCCGGTGGGAAATAAATTAAAATTAATGTTGCCTTTATTTTATTTATTTTGACTTTTTAACTAATTTAAATTAGCAAATGACGTATATTGATAGATGTATAATAAATAAATATCGTGATAATAAATTTGAGTTTGTCACGGAACAATGCTATATATGAGAAACGCATCTGAATGAGCTTTCATTAGTATTTTTTAATTTATACAGTTAATGAAAAATCTATACGTGATCAAATTGATTGTCTCAGAATTAATTGATTTGAAGAAGTCAATATATGATGTCAAATTGACTAAAAATAATGAAAACTCCATGCCTTAAGCAGCAAAAATTCTGGACCAAATATTTTGAATAAGAGTTCTGTTCTGTATTATTTTAAAGAAAAGAAAAAAAAAATCTTAGTGCTCGATTTATTGTGTTATTAAGATGTAATTAGTGGAAAATTTATATTTTTCTAAAATAAATTTTGATACGTAAGAAAAAGTTAATGGATCATTTTTTAAAAAAAATTCAAAGATCATTGTGTATTTATCATATTCATGTAGAAATTAGAACAAATCGATATGAGTGGTTGGATTAATGATTAGATAGGGTAGTGCAAGCCAAATAAGTCAAATAGATTGATAAAGTTAGTAAATCATAATTTAAGTTATAGACCGGATAATCAAAGTGATTAAAGTGGGCACACCAAAAAAGTCAAATAGAATAATAAATTTCAAGACGGCAACTGGAAGTTGCATTATTCAACAAGGATTAGTTGGGCAAATACAATTGGGATGGTCAAATTACAGTTTGACTTTTTCAAGTGATATGAGCCGTTCTGATTCTGTAATATTTTAGAGGATTAATTTTGTATTTCATATCCTCCATCTTCGTACGTATCGAATATTCCATCCAATTATATCATTCGATAAAAATTTATTAGAATTAAAATGATAAAATTAAACATCTGTATAATCTTTTTCTAATATAAGAAAAATAAATAATGAATTTTGATAAAATAATTTTCTTTTATATATATATTCACGCAGCCAACGAGAATATCTTCTTGCGTACGGCAGCCATCAATGCGTATTAAAGGTAACAGCCAAGCCCATGTGCTGAGCCTCACCAAGACACCAACTCCTGCTCGGTTACGAGTTAATTAACATCCTTTTATGGCACACGTCATTATTTATTAAGCATCTTGATATTTAAAATAACATTTTTAATTATCTTTTTTACACTTTCAATAAAAGGCGCTAATGTTTTCTATTGCTGCTATTCATTTGGAAATCAAATTGCATTATAATTTCTAACATTTAAAATTTTAAAATCTAAATCAGTTCAAATCGGCTCACAAATAGAATATCTGGATATGATATATAATTTAGCTTTAAACAAGGATCAAATGAAATAAAGGTTAATTTTGATAAATATTTAATTGCAGAGTTTTTTTTTTTTTTGATAAAATGCTATTGATTATTTGCGCAGAAACTAAGAAGAAACTCACATATTGCTATTAATTAATTTTTGTATGGAAGAAAAGCAGGAAAGAAAAGATAATTGAGGGAGTTTGTTCTAATCACCCAGGCGCGGAAGATATTGGGTGTCGGCGTCGGACCAATGGCTCTGATTCCAGTACGATGAAGGATCGACGGTCCCGGTGACATCGAACAATGTGGGTTCGACTGGGCCGTCCCAATATGGCGATGGGAGGCCGCCGGCAGAGCAGGCGGGCTGCCGATCCACGGGAACCGTTTGATCTGCGAAGCCCGTCCCGATAGCCACCGCCTCAGTTTTCTCTCGCTCCGTCGATAGAGCCGGAAAGATAAATCCTAGGATCGACGATGGAGTCGTCGCGAAGCCACCAGTGGACTGGGTTTCGAAGATGTTTGCTGCTTGGAGTGGCAGATCCGCGTTGGTTAATTTCCCTAACTGGGGATTATGGTTTGGAACGCCGATTTGGGAGGCGAGGAGGGATGGATCGGGTAAAAGATCGGAGGTGGAGGCGTCCGATGTGGCGGAGCCTGAAGCGGTGGAGTCGTCGGCGCCGGATCTGACGGCGGAGAGGGGGCTGCGGCGAGGGGACGGGTTCTTGTTGGAGGAAGCAGGCGAGTTAAATTTGGAAGGGCGTTTGGACTTGCGACATCCGCCGCCGACTGGGACGTTGCGGAGCACGCCACCCATGGTCCAGTATCGGCGGCAGGCCTTGCAGAAATGGCGTGGCTGGGA
>JBAMIB010000061.1:1159639-1174849 GCA_037177415.1 Kaempferia rotunda | reverse complement strand
TGATACGATCACGATTATGAAAGCGGTTGCCAACACACATCCTAAATTGCCAAGTCAGCCCTAATCGTAAGGGAGGAGATATGTGCCGCCTATAAAAAGAACAGGGAACCCTAGGTAATCTCTCTCCAAGCTTTCCTTTTCGTAACACAACTCTTTCTCTTTTTGACTTGAGCGTCGAAGGGGTTTCTGTCGAAATTCTTCTGGTGGGTTCCTTTAACGCTTGTGTTAATCTCGCAGACCTCCTTTCTTCCTCGTCATCATCCACCTCAACACCTTCGATTGCTCCTTCAACTCCGGTCCTCCACGTAATTTCTGATCCTTCACTTGGGCTTCAAGCTAACTCAAACTCTTCCTTCCACCTTCTCGTCATCTCTCATTTCTTTATTATCTCCTCGACTAGCTCTGCAGCTAAACTGTCATATACGATCCATTTCCTTTTACTCTAATATGTGTTTTTAAAAATTACACAATCATAAAAGAATGGTATATATGTAAAAGCTATCTGTAAAGTTACGCTAAGACTCTGTCCATTGCACGCTATTTATGCATCCCCCAATCCTCATCATCCTTCCTCATTAGCTAGCTAGCTCTTTCCCTGCTTCGGTTGCGTAAGGCAACAGTGTCCAACTCGACACGTTACGAGATTCCCACGGCAGCCTAACTCGTCACGTGATCCCCATGTGATCCTCTTCTCTCATGATTAACTTGTTAGTTCGTCTTTAATTAATCTTTTGCTTTTATAATTAAACTAATCTCAACCGCCGCCGCGAGTGAAATTAATTTGACCGAAGCCTTCATTAATCATCTACCGCGCGTCGCACATCGACACGTGTAGGTTCGTCGGGCGCGTTTGGATCCGGAACGAGAATACCGGATAAGAAACGGGACCGTTACCCAGTTTTCTCTCCCATCTCGAAATCCAAATGTGTCGTTGTGTGTATATTAAATTTTGAAATAAAATGGAGGATCAACAACTGGCGGATAATTGCGTCAATCGTAGGAAGGGTGAACACTGTTGGATCCGGATAGTAGGACACGTGGGAAGAGGAACTGTCGAGTGACCGGTTATAGGATGTGAATCCGTGTGCGGTGACCGGATGAACCGGTGGGCGTGGGAGGGAGTCAAAAACGTCCTAATGATTTTAAGCCAAAATGGGATGGTTTACAGGGGTTTTTAGCCATCAAAGGGAGGGAGAGGGAAGAGGGAGAGGGAGGAATCGAGCGTTTCTTGGGAGGAACAAGGGGTTGAGGAAGGGAATTTGGTCGCCAATTCCTGGTTTGGCCTCTCGTGATCCTCCGATCTCGCCTCCGCTTGAGCTGGGACAAAATTTAGTGAGAATAGCTGCTATATTTTCTCGGCGATCTCTTCGGAATTGGAGACCCTTAAGCAGAGAGCGTCGTTCCTCGTCGTCGCCACAGGTGATTGGATCCGTTTCTGCTCCATTTCTCTCTAGTGTTGTTTTCTGATGGCAAAGATTTTGTTTTGTGTCAGGTTTATGTTCCATCTTGAATTGATTTTGTTACCTCTTCTCTTCTTTTTTTTTCCTGGCCTGATGTCGTCGTTTTTTCATAGACAAATCTGAATTTCTCTGCGAAAAGATTTGCCATTTCCGTCAAAATTCGGTGGATTTCCTTTCCTATCTGCTCACGCAATTAGACCCGAGGAGCCGAAAAACCTTTATTTAGTAATTTTCCGTTTCTTGTGGTTTTGGATCTGGAACCTGAAATCCTTCTGCCTTACGGTTCTCTATCTTTGTGACATTCATCTAATTTTTTTTTATCGCTTAAATTTCCTTGGGGTTGGATATTTATTTATTTATTTATTATCGTTTTAATCTACATGTAGTCGCGCTTTGTGGTAATTACAAGGAATTGCTTGACGCATTTGAACCTTAAAGCTTAAAATCGGCAATCGAATTTCATTAGGAATTGAACGTGGATTATTAAATTTTAGTCTTAATTTGTTTTCGTGAACCACCAAGTTATTCGATCATTGAATTTCATAAATTTTAGCCTCCCTGAAATTTTGTTGCTTCCTTTTTCTTGTGACAGATTTAGGAAAGAATGGTACTTCTTTTTTGAAATTGCTGCCCCTACTTGTGATGAATCTTTCGGGTTTGGTGGTTCAGAACGGGATGCAAGGCGAATCAAGTGCTCATGCAGCCCCTATGGTGCCACATTTTCCCAAATCAGCTAGGGTATGTTTACAAATCCAAATTTTATATGGTGCGCTTGGATCTATACTGTGGATCTAACTTTTGCAAGTTCTTCGACAGGGGAAGCGTTCAGCAAGAAAGAAGACTGAGGATCAGCAGATGTGTGCAATTGATTTGCTTGCCAATCTAGCAAGCAAATTGTTGTCAGAAAGTGAAAATTTGCCAAGTTCAAATCACAATATTCAAACATCTTCCCCTGTTTCAGTAGGTGGTACGGTTAAATTAGAGAAAATTGATGCACAGAAATTGGTAAAGTTTGAGGCTTGTGATCGGCTAAGTTGTAACGAAGATCCGCATTGTCTCAAAAATCAACTAAAAGGGAAGACAAATGACTTGTGCAATCATTCAATGGCCTCACAAGCCACACCACCAGAGGATGCTATTGCCCAAGAACAGAAGTTGATTGGTAAGAAAGCAAAAACTGTGCATGGTTCCTATGTCATTTCTCAGAAATGTGGTGCAGAGAAACTTGATTCTAGTACCATAGAATTGCATGACCTAAAAGAAGTCAAGAGCAAGGCAACATTCCGAGCTGAACAAATGGACAGAGATGTAAAAGATGAGAAAGATTTACACATGAGTAGTGCTGACAATCGAAAGAATTATTATGAAAATTTTGCTGCTTTAGTTAGCTCCGACAACAATTTTGATATTCCCTCGGACATGAACAGCATTCACCAGAAGCTCTTCATTCCCAAGCAGGAAGATCTTGCGGATCCTGCTGCAGATAAAGATGATGAGAATTCTTCAGAATGCAGTCAATATGTTGTTGCTACCAAGACCTCTAGGTTTCAGCACACAGGTGACAGCCATAGGATAAGAAAGCTTTTAGCATCTAGATTGAGGAAAGTAGCTCCAGTAATATCACAGGATGGAAAGAAAGCTAATTATGGTACGCTAATCACTCCCCTCCATTATCCCATAACTTATTAAACCAATACTCTTGTAATTGTTAAGCTTGTGTGTTTCTACATTTTTGTTTCCACAATGCAAATCTCATGCATTTCAGCATTGGTTTTTCTTCCTTTTTTTCACTTCAGATACAGAAAAAAAGACTTCTTTACCTGGTAAGAAAATGGATTATTCACGTCAAAGAACATTGACGAACCCCTTCAGGAAAAGAAAATTGTTTGATCATTATTCTGCTTCAGCTTCTGATGGAGGGATTTATTGTGAAGGTGTGACATTTTGTTTTGTTGAAAGGATGATATCTATTTAGAAACAAATGACCATATGACGTATCGTTTGATGGTTTGTCAATTTAAGTTGGTTAATATCTACATGAATACTTCCATTTAGGGTTGGGTGTTAATAAATATTATTTTTGTTTTTACAGCAAAGGATGAGTGGTCTTCAACGAAAGTAAGCAAATCATGCAATAGTTCTTCAGACTACCATGGTAAGCAGTGGATGGATAAACCATGTGTCATTATTTTTGTTTCATTTTCCTTCATTTTCGTTCATTTAATTTCAATCCTGATATGAGTAGGTCCTAATGGGTCTTTTATTTTATTTATCCTTTTATTTAGTTAAATTGAGGATCAAGTCTTTTGAGGTGCCAGAACTTGTTGTTGAGGTTCCTGAAACAACTACTGTTGGATCGCTAAAGGTATACAATTATTTCAACCCCATTATAATACGTCCATCTCAGTAGTATGTATGAGATTGTCATCAAACCCAAATAGTTGGAACAGACACACGGTTTGATCATAATCATGATATTGTGCATGTGAGATTATGCGTGCAATTGATTATACAAAAGTTGGCATGTATTTTCCTTTAAAATTTGCTTGATTCTAGGGTTTGACTCATTTCTTATTTGTTAAAACTAGTAGTTGAACATTTTGATTATTACTTTATCGTCATATTGCCCAAGCATGTGTGCTTTGTGTTGTTGGTTGAATGCATCACAGACTCACTTTCTGATATTTTAGAAAGTAGAAACCATTATTTCTACCTCAGCATTATCCATGCATGTGTGCAATTATATTAGTCTGTTTTAATCCCTGACCCATTTACAGTATTTGCTTAATTTTATTCTATTATTGTGAATGCCAAAGTTGTTGAGCCACAGATTTAATGTTTTTACTATTCCTTCATGCCACGTGTTGATATGTTATGCAGAGGACGGTTTGGGAGGCTATAACTACTATCCTTGGAGGCGGGTTGCATGTTGGTATTCTTCTTCAAGGAAAGAAGGTTACAGATGATAGCCAAACCTTGCCTCAGGCTGGAATTTTGCATAGCGACAAGTTGGGTGATTTGGGCTTTATGTTGGAGCCAAATATTAGACATGTTCCAGAAGAACTGACATGCTCTAAAGACCCTCAGCTTCAAAGTCTTGGTTGTTCTTCTGATCAACTGGATAGGTATGTGAAGTACATAGTTGAATTTTTTCTTCTTTTGCCTAAAATGTTTAATAAAGTGTATAACTGTCTATTTGTTTGCATTTTTGATAGATTTCCGCCTGTAGTACCTCCTGCCATAGATCAATTGGGATTTGAAATTGAAGCTACTCAAAAACGTGCAAAGGCCTCTCCAGAGAGTGGTCATGATTCAGTTCAGTCACAAACCAATGCGTCATCACCTGAAAAGCAAACTGCCAGTTCACTACCTCTGATTGCAATGCCACAACCACTAAATGTGGAAGCAATGTCCATTGTTCCTCTTCCTAACAAGCCTAAGATCAAATCGTGTCAAATTTCTCAACGTCGAGTTCGAAGGCCATTCACTGTTGCTGAAGTGGAAGCCCTGGTCCAGGCAGTGGAAAAGCTTGGTACAGGAAGGTTCGTTTTGCTTGTGAAAACTGATGCTATATATTTGGTTACTGCAAGCATGCTCTCTTATGCGCTTCTCTGGTTTCATTTATTTATTTATGTTTAGGTGGAGAGATGTCAAACTTTGTGCTTTTGAGAATGAAAAGCACCGGACATACGTTGATCTAAAGGTACTTAAACTTAACTTGAGTGATGACTTTCCAAATTATTTTAGACGGACAGTGTTTTTCTAGGAAGGATAACCTTGTACTTTTATTTCCGAATATGTGTTCCTTGTTATCTAATACATCAGTGCCTCTTCTTACGGTCAAAATTTAGATTAATCGGGACTGCTAATGACATTTAACTTTTGAGTACTAATCTTTCTTTACAATAAATTATCAAGAAAACATCAGATTGTAATACCCATTTTGTTTGGAAAAAAAAAGCATCTATACGACAGACAGGCTAGCCTTGCTGACTCCTCTGATTGACACAGGATAAATGGAAGACATTGGTACACACAGCCAGGATTTCACCGCAACAAAGAAGAGGAGAACCTGTCCCTCAAGAGCTTTTGGATAGGGTTCTGTTAGCCCATGGCTATTGGTCCCAGCAACAAACCAAGCTTCAGGTGAAATCGCTTCCTGCGTCTGAGACTCTCTTACTCCTCTCATACCCTCGGAAGTAGAAACCATTTGATTCATGTAGATAAACAGATTCTACAATTTTTTTTTTTAAACAAAAAATGGGGAAAAAAAAAGTTAAATAGCTGATAAAACTCTTTGACCTCCAATCACCATACCGTCATTCTTCACCACTATTCTTTCACGCGGAAGTTCTTTAGGAAGAATAAGGAAATGAAGATCAGTTTTTTCTTCGATCGTATACGATAGACAATCATCCAGGAAAACAGCATTGATTGTGCAAAAGAAACAAGGTAGTCGTGTCACTAACCGGTGACTTCTCATTTGTTTAATTCATTCTTTTCCGTGGAGTCTGCTTGTGCCTTGGAAGATGCCGAGCTTACTTCTTTTATTTGCTTCTCTTTCAATGTTGTATTGATTAACTGTTTTTTCTTATTCACAAAATTCACCCTTTACTTTATGTAACAAATGATTCATTTATAACATTTATTTGATGTTGTGATCTATGCAATTTCATGTTGAGATTAAGTGCTATTTACTTCGGTGCAATTACCGAATGGATCCATCAAGTTGATAAATGACAAAATTGCTTCTGTGAGATTGAGTTGTATACTTGGTATTGATATTTGGGATCATTGATTTATAATCTTATTACACTGGACATTTGTAGGTTAGTGTGTATATTTGTTTGGTTATATTATTTTTGTCATTATCAATTGTAAATTGTTTATATTAAAGATACGTGTACGTTATTTCAACTGTCGATTGTAAATTTAAATTGAATGCTAGGGCCTCGGGAGTAGCCCGTGAGGATAATCGTAGAATGAAAAATAAACTGGATCGTAAAACTTTTTTTTTATTATTAAAATGGAAGAGACTATTTTAATTTTTATGCAATTCATAACTACGACTCTACGAGTCATCCTCTTGTAATATGTCCTTCAGGCTAAATCGAGCATAAAATTTCAAATTAGCCATTACACGTGTTAAATATGATATGATCCGCATAATTGCATTATAAACAAGTTGAATGCGGAAGCTGCTGTGCTGTGGCTAGACGGGAGGTAACTTAACCACCATTTCGCTGCCAGATTTGACTCCAATTAAGCGAGCTTAGCCATGATTTCACATACGTTTGATCGCGATTTCATGATTAATTCGATTATAATTTCACTCGCCATTAGATGGTTAAGCATTTAAGCTTAATTGCGAAATCACCATCGAGCTAGTTGAAAGATAATCAAGGGATAGATTTAAAGGTGGACAAGAGATCCCCTTCAATCATTCCACAACTTCACAGATGAGTCAAATAACTGAATAACTCCCAACCGTTGGATCCTTATCATTGGACGGCCATGATACAGTATCGTACAATTTCCAGAAACTATAATGGGAAAGGATCCCTTGACGTTTTGCGACTCAGCTTCTTCCTCCTTGCTTCCTTGAATGTCACGAGGGATAGGCATGCGATCCCCTCCAAGTTATCCCTCTCGACGACCAACCAGATCGAGCTCGGAATCATTTAATGAACGGTCGTGATGTGGTACTGCATGTTTTACTTCAATGAAAATTTGGATAACATCAGAACATCATCAGTGCTGCTGCAAGCTCTCTATTTCCTCCCTGCTTCCTCAGGCTTGTCGCTCCATTGCCAGTCCTTCTTCTCCCATGGCTTTTAAACCTCTCCGGCTCGCCCACACTTCAATTCTAGCTGCAGAGTTGGCGGCGGAGGAAGATTATGTCTCTCTATCTCGACAACGGTGCTGCCTTTATTACTCTACTTCCTCAATTTCGATTTTCTGATCCCACTCTGATGGGTGTTTTGCTCACTCTTTGGCTTTGCAGGGGAGCACAATATGGAATCTGCGCATCCCGATCCACCAGAATTGGTGTCGTACCAATCCAGGAAGCGGATGGACCAGGTAGCGGTTTCCCCTTCTGCAGCTCCGGCTCTGGTGTTGTCGAACTCCAGGAAACGGATCGACCCGTCGGGGAGGAGTAAGAAGTACGTGAAGCAGGTGACGGGACGGTTTAATGATACCGAGCTTCACCTCGCGGCGCTGCGAGGGGACCTTGCGGCGCTGAAGCAGGTTCTAGGCGAGGTCGAAACGCAAGTCACGGGGACGCCTGGCGATGCCGAATTCGTCTCCGAGGTGGCTGAAATCCGCGCGGCTATGGCCAACGAGGCGAATGAGATGGGTGAGACAGCACTGTTCATCGCCGTGGAAAAGGGGTTTCTTGATGTTGTGGTGGAGCTGTTGAAGTACTCCGATCGGGAGAGCCTCTCCAGGAAGAATAGATCAGGTTTTGATGCTTTACATGTGGCTGCCAGAGAGGGGCATAAAGGTTAGTAGGTTCCGGTTCTCTACTCTTTTATGTATAAGAGTAGGTGTATGATAGCATCCCAATCACCATATGAACTTAATTACCGATTTTTTTTACAATCACCTGATCAAGAATTATTAACAAGCTGCTAAATTCCGAGTTCTATTCATACGTAACTTGTAGCTATTGTAATAAGTCCTGTTTTTCTTTAGCTCTGGACCCTTGGTTACTTGTAACTATGACAAACCAGAAATTTTGAATTTTGATCAGAATTCTTAGACTTTTTTGTAGTGCAAGATTATTATTAAACATCTCATTTCGACAACAAACTGAAATTTGAGTATTTGGAGAGTGATATTGAACCAATTGTTTTCTCACAACTGGGTCTTCATTATGTCAATCCAATCGTCTTATTTGAGTCTTGAGTGTCTTTATCTAAACAGAGGCAATGGCTTAAGATTTTCTTTTTGGATTAATAGTTCTTTTTTTATGAAGGAATCAACCACTTACTGTCTCATTCTTAAGAGTTAGTAGCTTTTCTCGCCTTAGTCTGTCACAATTTCACTTGGAAGAGCTATCACTGATATGTTATATGCAGAAATTGTCCAGGTACTTCTCGATCATGACCCAGACCTAATCAAGACATTGGGTCAATCAAATGTCACCCCGCTTATAACTGCTGTCATGAGAGGCCACACTGAAATTGTGCAGTTGTTGCTGGAACAAGATGTGAGCTTAATTGAGATGTCAAAAACTAATGGAAAGAGTGCTCTGCATTTCGCTGCTCGTCAAGGACATCTTCAAATTGTAAAAGCATTGCTTGAGAAGGATCCACAACTTGCTAGGAGGACTGATAAAAAAGGGCAAACCGCTCTCCATATGGCAGTTAAAGGAACAAGTTGTGATGTTGTAAAAGCTCTTGTGGATGCTGATCCAGCCATAGTGATGCTACCAGATAGAGCAGGCAACACTGCTTTACATGTGGCAACAAAGAAGAAAAGAACTGAGGTATTATTTTTAAATCCATTTGTTTTATCCTAATCAGGTTTGATATAATGCTGTTTGGGTTATGTCTGCATTGGCTGCACCATCTTTAATTAAGGTTAAAGACTTAAGGTTAGATGGTACTAGCCTCTGAAGCAAAGTAAAGTTCTGTTTGGCGAACACAAAACTTTATCTTGTGAATGGTTACTCAATATAAAATCACTGAACAATTTTACTTAAAGCATAGATGTTAGCTTGATAGTCATTTGTTCTGTGTTAGTTTAAGCTCTAAAAATAGCTACAGAATTTGGTAATTCACAGCATGTTTTTTGAAAAAAAAATTATGTGGTTCCATTTCTTAGATACTGTGTTATTATTTTCAGTTTGTCAAACAATTTTCTCTCTTTATAGAGTTTCATAATATCCTCTCAGCTTGTCTTATTCTTTACAAGTAAAGGATTCACTTTTTAAAAAATCCTTTTTAAGGATCAAATTCTCTCGGTTTCAAAGAAATGGAGTTCTTCATTAGATTTGTTTTGTCTGAATGTGTGCTTGTCCTTTTCCTTTTTAGCTTCCAGTTGCAATATTCAGTGAATGTACAAAATAGTATGTTTGAGCTCTTGAGTGATTAAAACTTGGCGCCAAGCGATATGTTTGAAGGAGAATACTTATTTCATACTTTTTTCAATTGTGATATTCATTATGAACTTGCATATGGAAAAATATCTAATTAAGACCACGCAAAAAAGTTTTGCTGATTGCAAAAGAAAACTATATTAAATAGCTTAGTATAAAATTTCGCCACACGTACATTAAAAAACTGTATAGATGAATGTATCATCACCTATGATTAGAGATGTCTACTTGGAATCTGAAATAGAAATCTTTGGCTACAACTGCTGAAACTTTACTATCTAGTGGATAGCTTGTGAACGACGGTGAGATGACTACTGACTGATTTATATTTCACTTTTCTTATTGCAGAAATTGAATGTTTTTATTTTCTTTATCATGCTTAGTCAGATTATTCCCATTTCTTGTAGGTAGTAGTGACTCTCCTACACCTCCCTGATATAAATGTGAATGCACTGACAAGAGAACATCGAACTGCTCTTGATATTGCTGAAGACTTACCACTTTCAGAAGAATCTGCTGAGATTAAAGAATGGTTGACTCGTTATGATGCAGTAAGGGCAAAGGAATTGAATCAGCCTCGCGATGAGCTCCGAAAGACAGTTACTGAGATAAAAAAGGATGTCCATATACAACTGGAACAGACTATGAAGACAAACAAAAATGTCTATGGCATCGCGAAGGAACTAAGAAAGCTACACAGAGAAGGCATTAACAATGCTACAAACTCTGTCACTGTGGTCGCTGTGCTCTTTGCAACCGTTGCATTTGCGTCGATCTTTACAGTTCCTGGTGGGACTGACTCTGCTGGGACAGCTACTGTCACTCGATCTGGGAGTTTCAAAGTTTTTTTCATCTTCAATGCTGTTGCCCTCTTCACTTCATTGGCAGTAGTGGTGGTTCAGATAACAATAGTCAGGGGAGAAACAAAAACAGAGAGGCGGGTTGTCGAAGTTATTAACAAACTGATGTGGCTTGCCTCTGTTTGCACTACCGTTTCATTTATTGCATCTTCCTACATTGTAGTGGGCCGGCGTAACCAATGGGCAGCTTTTCTGGTTTCGCTTATTGGTGGAGTAACTATGACTGGTGTTATCGGGACCATGACTTTCTATGTTGTAAGGTCGAAGCGTACCCGTTCAATTAGGAGGCGAGCAAAGTCCTCAAAGAGTGGTGCAAGTTCATGGCATCACACCTCTGAGTTATCTGATCCTGATTTTGACAGGGTTTACGCCATTTGAACCATGAAGAGGATTCTATGGTTCGACATCCTTTCAGTATCTTGTATGTACATAGTGAATCAAACACTGTCAATCGAGTGGATTGATGGTCTCCTAGGATGCAGCAAAGTCGCTTCTATTTCTCATGTCCTATGTTAATGTTGTAAATTGGAAATTACGTTATGTAACAGTCGTATTGTGCTATGAAGTTTCCAATGAATCATCTTAGTTATTATAAAATAAAAGAAGGTAATGTGTCTCCTATCTCTTTGAAATGAACTAACAAGAACAACTCAATAGATGTTTTTTCGGGGTGGTGCGATAGTTAAGACATGGAAGATTGTCATATATGAGGTTTAAGGTTGAAATTCGATGTGTCTGAGCATATATTTTTTCCAGTCTTGACCATTTATATTAATGGTTGGTAATCATCCGTGATTTACTTTCTCCGTATTGGCCTATAGACGGATTGACGAGGATGTTGGGGAGTGAATCATCTTTTTACCATAATAATAGCTCAATAGATTCTAAAGGTTATCTTGTTATATCACATTTTTTTATTGTGAAAATCAGAATACAATCTTCAAACCTGGCTTCAATTTATGGTTTCAATATATTCCTTCATTAGTTGTCCACTTGTTGACGAATGAGGAATGCCAAACGATCTCCACCTACCATCGAGCTCACATGAGATTTTTTAGAGATTTATTCCATCTACAGGAAATGCCCCATCTCACTATCTCTCTCCTACATTGATGAGAGAGAAAGTGAGAATGGGATGAGAGAGATAGAGAGATGGGAACATGTATATGCAGATCGAACTCACCATTTTAGAGGAGTGAAGAGTGGTAGAATCATCTTAAGGAAAAAACAATTATATTTGTTTCAATTGATTTTTTTTTTCTCTTTTTCATATTTATATAAATTTTTTTTATTATTATTATTTTATTGATCATACTTCTTTCCGTCAAATAGTGGAAGATTTGAAAAAGTATTTTTTTTAGAGAATATTTTGTAATAAATTAATGGATCCTACGGGGAAATTAAAATTTTCGTATAAGTTACTAGAGAAATTTTGAGAATGAAAAGAACATTAGAGCAAAGGTGATATTATTATCATTGATTCATGGTAAGATAAATATAGATAAATTATAGGAGATAGATAGAATTATAGAAGATATTTTCTTCTTAATATAAAGACCCAATGAGACATTTTGTGTGGGAAAAAATAAAATAAAAAGAACATAAAATATATCCGATTGCTAAATGAAATTAGCCTAACCCATAAGCAATAGCAGATGGTCACGTTTATATATCTAACGGCAGTAGACGGTCGAAGCGTTTCCAGTCGCCCTTCTGGTTTCGCTTATTTGACCTCACTTTCGCCCTCGAGCAGCGTAGCCTCCTCGAGAAATTGGAAATGGACGCAGAGCTCCTCGAACTCCAGAGGCAGTTTGAGTCGGCACAGCAGGCGAGGTCCAGCGTCCGCCTCTCGGAGCGGAACGTTGTCGAGTTAGTCCAGAAGCTCCACGAGCTTGGCATCATCGACTTCGTTCTCCTCCACACCGCCTCCGGCAAGGAATACATAACTTCTGTAAGTTCCAGTTTCTTTTCTTATATAATCCAACTTTCCTTTGATATCATCATCTTTTTTGAAAGAATTTGTTGTTTTGTTGAAGAAGTACGAGATCGCAATTGCGTTTTGGGTTTAAGTTGCGATCTTGATGTTACGCGGATTTATGTTGTTCCCGGAGCGATAAATTTGTGAACTTGTTGCAGGATCAGTTGAGGCTTGAGATGGAGACGGAGATCAAAAAGTTGGGACGGGTTTCCGTCATTGATCTCTCGGATGTTATTGGTGTGGATTTGTACCATATCGAAACGCAAGCGCAGAAGATTGTAAAAGATGATCCGCATCTTATGCTGGTCAATGGAGAGATCATTTCCCTCTCGTATTGGGATTCTGTGGCCGAAGAAATAAACGAGAAACTGCAGGAATCTAGTCAGATATCATTGGCAGAAATTGCCGCTCATTTTCAAATAGGTTCAGAGTTGGCGGTTTCTGTTCTTGAGCCCCGCCTTGGAACTCTTGTAAGTAGGCTTCACTTTTTCACATAGTGCAACTGTTTATGATATCCATTTGCTGCTTGATCTTAGACAATTTTCCTTCATAAATTGATTTTTCAAACATTCTCATATTGAAATTAATTTGTTCTTGGATATTGATCGAACTAGATTATATTTGTCCCGGTTCTTATGTAGAAAATTGACTACAATCTAATATCGATGCTTCTGAAAGTCACAATCCGTATGTGCCTAAAATTGGAAGATTGAAAAACTTCATCGATCGTACACCAAGTTGTTGTATTTTCAACTATTTGGTTCTATAAATGAAAAATGAAAGCACAATATTGAGAAGAAAATGACTTTTAGTGATTTGATAGATTGAATTAGAACAAGATGTTCAGTATTTTCTTAAACCTCATAAAATAGTTCAATTATAACTAACATGCAAACACTCATCAGTTTGCATAATGATTTTTGATTTAATTCTTACTCATCATGATAAATAAGGTAGGGATAAATAATAATTTACTGAATGTGTGAATCCCATTAAATGATAAGGTAGTATATGGATAATTTTTCTTTACCTTCAAAAAATGACAATAAGTTAGGCTTCTAGGACAATTGTTTGACTTACAGTATAACTACATTCCAGAAACTGCATTGTATCTTAATGTTTACTATGGATGTCTAAGCCTTATATTCCATATCATACTTTGAGCAAATATAGTTATCAAATTCCTTTTGCATAGATAAAAGGTAGATTGGAAGGTGGACAGTTGTACACCCCAGCATATGTATCACGCATCACTGCTATGGTCCGTGGTGCTTCAAGAGGTATCACTGTTCCTACGAACTTATCTACTGTATGGAGTTCCTTGCAACAGCTGCTCCAAGATAATGGTGCTAGTGGTGTTTCTATGGATGGAACATTTTTTCAGTCCTTATTCAATGGATTATTGAAGGAAGGTGATATTCTAGGATCATTACGGGCAGGAGTTCAATGGACACCATCTGTATCTTCTATCTCTTTGCTTTCAATTTGAATAATCTAATTTCTTTTTTCATTGAGATTTCTGACATTGCTGTATTAACTTTTTTAGGTATTTGCCCATGCTCAAAGGGAAAGTGTAGATTCTTTCTTCTCACAGGTTTCACAATCTTCTTTATTTTCTCTGCTTAAATTAGCAAGAGCTAAGACTTTTTATTTTTAATTAGAGCTGTATGAAATATTTTTATTTTCTAGTAACATCCATCAAGATTATGGTATTTTTTTTTAAATAAGGAAATATATGAGAGAGCTTGTGCCCCTGCAGTTTCCTGCTTAATATATGTTTTATGCAATTTTTTAAAGAAAGGATCCTAATCTAATTATTCACATTTGGGTTCGATATTGTAAGATCCATGCGTTGGCTAGGAGATGTATTAGTGCATTTGAGGATACTCTGGTTATAGTTAAGAAAGATAAAAAAAAAAAAATCGTTGGGTTACAGATGACATATTGGACAATTCTTTATCTTTTCATAATTTGTCAAACTTGTAATTGTATCTAGATTCATTTTTAAAATTAAGAATAGAGGGATGTTGTGTCTCACTAAATCATTCAGATCCATTGTTGCTTTCTGAAATATAAATGGTTATGATTATGATTCTAATTCTAACATTTGCATTATGATTACTTGAACCTGAAAAAGATTTATGTCAGAAATCATCATTCTTCAATGCATATCCTTCTCACAAAAGCTGATTCAAAGATGTATCACTTTAACTTAATCTCAAAAGAATTAAGTAGTATTTATATGTGTTTGACCTAGATAAATAAGTGGTAATTAAGTATTTGATTTAGATAATTGTGGACGTTGCATCTCTAGAACTCGGGTGTAGTGCTAAATATGTAAGAATTCGCGTTACATGGTCCGACTATAATGTATCAGCCATAACCACTACATCTCCATGAGAACTTGGATGCACACCATAGGTTGGATAAGAACAAATATTGTGGGAAAACTAATAGTTTAAAATTTGCAACATGGAACATAAGAATCTTCACTGGTAAATCAATGGAGGTAGTAGATGCGATGATTAGGAGAAAAATTCGTATTTTGTGTATACAAGAGACAAAATGGGTAGGCGAGAAGGCAAAGATGATAGAGAACTCGGGTTTTAAGTTATGAGACACGAGAAAGAGTAAAATAAGAAATGGAATGAGTATTGTTGTAAATAGTTCATTAAAGGATGAAGTTGTAGGAGTAGTTAGAAAAGGGATAGAATTATAACCCTTCAGATAATAGTGTCGAAAGAAACTATGAACGCAATTAGCATATATGCATCGCCAGTAAGATTAGATGAAGTACCAACTCAAGAT
>JBAMIB010000061.1:1135215-1146094 GCA_037177415.1 Kaempferia rotunda | reverse complement strand
GGGAAAATTTATGTATATGATTGTTGAAATGACAAAAAGAAGAAGACAATGTACACATATATAAGATCGGTTCAACCTACTCTAGGAAACTAAATATATAATCAATCATAAAAATTGAATAGCAAATTCTTTCTAAACATTAGCATATCCCTTTCCTTGATTATGAGACCTTTTAATTCTTTTCCCGTAATAAGTATATCCTTTTCCTTAATGATAAGATCTTTTAATTCTTTCCTTGTAGTACAACCATTATCAGCTCATAGATGATAATGGATGCGGATAATGAGTTATGTACATACAAGATCCACATCCAATAACCTGATACATAATTACCTTAAGTTAGATCACTTAACGGGTATCGTAAGTCTTAAATCACATGTGAGCTCACCTTAAGAGATATTAAATCCAACAGGTGTGAGAACGGATCATAACAAAAGACAATTTTTTGTTTATTGTGCTAGGATCTCTACTCTAGTATTATAAAAGTATGCAATGCCTGGAGCATATTTATCTCAATTTTAGGAGTTCATATGCAAATTAATCATATTATTGAATTCAGAAACATAGGCCAACTCATTTCCAAATTATTCAAATCCAAAGTAGTTTTTTTCGTTTTCTTCATGTTCGTAGCCTTTTGAATATTATTTCCATAATTTTTGTAAATTCATCTGCACTTTACCCATAATAATGAGACAGTTCTAAAGACTTCGAGCCAATATGTTCCAAAGTGATTCAATCTGTACTTCTGCATCATGCTACTGAGCTTTTGAATATCATTCCTCTCCAATTTTTAACTCCTAAGAATACAATTGCAGATTTGATGTCTTAGGTCTTCATGAATTTGATAGTGACCGGAAGAGGATGTCAGTTATAATCAGGTGTCCTGATAACACAGTAAAGCTATTTGTGAAAGGCGCTGACACTTCAATGTTTGGTGTTGCACAGAAATCCTTGAACTTGCAAGTTATTGATGCAACCAAGATAAATCTCCAGGCCTACTCATCTTTGGGTCTGAGGACTTTGGTTATTGGTGTACGTAAATTGAGTAGAAATGAATTCAAAGCATGGCATTCTGCTTATGAGAATGCTAGTACTACTTTGATTGGAAGGGGTAGATTACTTCGAGCTGTTGCAGCTGATTTTGAAAGAAATTTTGACATTTTGGGAGCCTCAGCAATTGAAGATAAGCTACAACAGGGTGTATCAGAAGCCATAGAATCCATGAGAAAAGCTGACATCAGGGTTTGGGTCTTGACAGGGGATAAGCAAGAAACAGCTATTTCTATTGGCTATTCTTGTAAGCTTCTAACCAGTGAAATGACTCAGATTGTGATAAACAGCAATTCCAGAGAAACCTGTAAAAAGAGTCTACATGATGCAGTTGCCATGTCCTGCAATCTTGCAGAGACATCAACTGAAAGTAGATTGCTTTCCTCGGCATCTTCTAAGGTTCCTATGGCTTTGATTGTAGATGGTTCGAGCCTTGTTTATATGTTGGAGACAGAATTGCAAGAAGAGGTACATGACGACTTGAATATAGATGTTAAACGAGTTCTTCAGGCTTCTTTTTTCCTAGCATTTATATTCTACTTTTTTTACTTTGCAAGTGCAGCTTTTTAAGGTGGCTACCATTTGTGATGTTGTGTTGTGCTGCCGTGTTGCTCCATTGCAAAAGGCTGGAATAGTTGCTCTTATAAAGGATCGAATAGATGATTTGACCCTGGCGATCGGAGATGGTAAGCTTCAAATTTGCATATTTACTAGATCACAGATGAAGTCATTTCCTTTAGTCTAATGTAGGTTCTCTTTTAACATATTTCTTAAAAACAGGTGCAAATGATGTCTCAATGATCCAAATGGCTGATGTTGGGATTGGCATCAGTGGCCAAGAGGGAAGGCAAGCTGTTATGGCATCAGATTTTGCTATGGGACAGTTCCGATTCTTGGCTCCCCTCTTGTTAGTTCATGGGCATTGGAATTACCAGAGGATGGCCTACATGATCTTGTACAACTTTTATCGGAATGCCGTTTTTGTCTTCATCCTATTCTGGTATGTGTTCATGAACAATGTTGCATGGAATTAACAAACTTTCAATTTACCTTTCTTATGGTTACATGGAATTAACAAATCTACTATCTTCAAGAATGGATGTGCATTATCTCACTAATTTTCTCTTTAACATGTTAATCTACCCTTCCCTGCTTATCTTCTTGATAACATATATTGCTAATTATGATGTTTTTGGATGATAGGTATGTGCTTCATGCTGCTTATAGTTTGACGACCGCTGTAACTGAGTGGAGCAGTGTTTTGTATTCTGTTATTTACACAGCTCTACCAACCATCATCATCGGAATCTTCGACAAAGACCTTAGCAGAGAAACATTGGCAAAGTACCCTCAGCTATATAGATCAGGGCAGATGAATAAAAGATACAATTTGAAGCTGTTCACCATCACTATGCTTGATACTGTTTGGCAAAGCGTGGTTATCTTCTTTATTCCTCGTGTTGCATATACACATAGTTGTATCGATGAATCCAGTCTAGGAGACTTATGGACCCTTGCTGTGGTCGTTCTAGTTAACATTCATTTGGCTATGGATGTATTTCAATGGAACTGGATCACCCATGCATCTATATGGGGCTGCATTGCTGCAACACTAATATGTGAGATTGTCATCGACTCCGTGTGGTTTCTACCGGGTTACGGGTACGTCTGTTTTCCACAAACTCATCGCAAGATTATATTACAAAGTAATTAAGAACTGTAACTTGTTTGACAAATTCTGAAATTTTTGTATCGATACGTCGATTTCTATGATTGCTCTAACGTTATTGCATTTGCATTCGCATTCAGGGCCATCTTTAACGTTATTCGGACTGGACTATTTTGGCTATGCTTACTTGGCGTCCTTGTGGCCGGGATGCTTCCTCGTTTCGTAATGAAGGCACTGATCCAGCATTTCATGCCTAATGACATACAAATTGCTAGAGAGTTGGAGAAGTCTCGGAATGTAAGTGGAGGCTCCACATCGAGAAGAAGATTCTCGGAACCTTGACGGCAGTAAATAGATTATTTAATCCTCTTAAAATTTTTCTTTTTTTTCCTTAGCTACTTTTACTTGGTGTATTTATTGTTTTATTCTTTAGCAAAGGATTTTGTTTTTCGACATAGTTAGCTCTTACGTGATTAAATAGATCATTTAATCACGCTGAACGTATTTGTCGATCAAATAAAACTCTTAAGTCGAGAATCGATCAAGATTTAGAGAAAATGTTGGCTAAACGATCAATAAAACTCTTAAAACAAGAAAAATGATTACTGTGGGTGCTCATGGAGATTGCTGCCTGGCCGTTGCCGGTGTCGACACCCCAAACGGCCAGTGCCGACGTCTCAGAGACTCAGGATCGGCAGTTAGTTTTGGAGGAGATGAATCGGAAGAGTTCGTCAGGTAACTGGGGCGAGTCTCAACTTATGATATTTGACTCCAAACACTAGAATATCTCTTTTTTGTAACTAGTTTCATTGTCACAAACTAGGCCCAACTGCAACCATTCAAATCAAATTTCCTCTCTGTTCCATCTCCATCATCTTCATCGGCATTGAGGTCTAGTTGTGCATTACGAGTAGCTATTCCAAAACTAGTACCCTTACCAAAACTAGTTGATTCCTTTCCTCTATTTTGTTGTTCTGCATGTTTCTTGCTGTGTGGATGATCAAAAAATATGGCCTCAGCTCTTCTTTCCTTGTGCCATGCCTCTGAAATGCCACCTCCTCTTTGAGCTTTAGAACTTAAAGGAAGCGTCTCAAATTCACAGGCCGAGACAGATGCCCTTTCGGAATCTTCCAAAATGGATGGGGAAAAAGCCTTGTATTCATTTGAACAAAACCAGGCTGGCTGAGCGTTCTCCAGCCTAGTACTGTCATTCATGGTTTGTCTACGAAGCAGTAAGCTGCCATTATACTTTCTTAAACCTTGGTGGAGATTATTTATGTCTTGATTCTGTTGTGATCCTTCAGGTGATGTAAGGCAACTATCTACTGAAGATCTAGAGTTAGCAAGTTCAGCTTGATGCACTTGTAAATTATTATTCAGGTGGGTAATAGTTTCCAAACCTGGAAAGGCATTGCTGAAGCAGTCATTTGAGACTTCGGATATTAGTTCAGAGAGTTGAACTTTAGCACCTTCCAGTCCTGGAGCACCCAAATTCTGCTTCCCAAGTGTCTCTTGAGCCTTCTCCAGCACAGACTGCAAGTATTTACCCTGTGCCTCTATTCGGAGTTGTAAATGCCTCTGAACCTTTTACAAATCCATTTTTCATGACGTGTCAATATCATAATATATAGTAAACTAAACTGAACTAGGAGAGATGAAAGTAAAAGAAAAGACTTAGAAGGCTTATTCGATTTTTTTTCCCAGTTCAGCATGATTTCTTATCTTATTTTTGCTCAGCTTTTCACCTTAATGAATTGCAGTGTTTCAGTTATCTTTTAGTTCTTTTTTTAGCAGAGTTATCTATTTACTGATTCTGCTTTTCTCAGTATGAAGAAAACCTGAAGTTTAAACCAATTGACTCGGCTACTGCTATCTTGAAGGTGTACCATTCCTTAATGATGTCGCATCATACTTTTCTATAGAAATCTTCATTCTGTTAGAAAATGAAGATATTTTTCCCCTAATGTTTCTTCTGCAATACTAAGGCCATTATTTTTTCATTTAGATATTTTTTTCTTGTTTTCTTTCAGTTAAAACTATTATATAATGCACAAAACAATCCATCAAAGCTCAGGGTGTCTGCCACGCTACATTTAAACTGTTTCATATCTTCTGTCTTGTTACCGTTCGATCTTGACATGGATGATGAGCATAATTGCTCTTTCTTGATTTATGGTTTTAACCATTCCCTTGAACTGTTTCCCGTGGCTATATCATTTAACTGAAGTTCATCTAAATAACTAAGACGATTTATTGTTATAAATGATTCTTGCTCCAATATTCATTCTACAAAACCAGCTAGTCAGCAGGTACTTTTCAGTAACTATATGCAGAAATTTTAGAATATTGATAGAAATAAGAACTGCTAAATTCTTATTAACTCAAATAAGGTATCATGGGTCTAATCTAAAGTATAAGGGAAGGAAATAACAGTTGATGAACACCAAGTGTTGACTAAAATTTACCTCTAGTTGTTCTTGTAGCTGTCTTTGTACCTCAATTTGCATTTGAAGTGCTTCATTTATCTGAATAGGCCTGAAATGGTGCTCTTGTAGTTGTAGATTTATTATTTTTTTTATTATCAGATTAAATGAGTGTTGATGTTCTCTTACTTGGGCTGGGGAACAATATTTGTATTGGTCACGGCTGATATATTATTACCTTCATCTGTCATTTCTGCTGGTAGCTTACAACCTACAACTGCAGCATTATGTATTAGTTTGCAAGCTCATTATGTTTGATAAATTTGGATTTGCTCTTACCACTCTTAGTATTTCCCATGTTTGCATGAGGTTGAAGATTTTTGCTGAGTCTGTACTTCTGCAATTCAACAAGAGAAGCTTAATCTGCAAATATAAAAATGAATAAAGAAAAGGAAGAAGAATTAAGTAATTAGTTAGTCAGGACCTGAAGATGGCTTTTTAGGTGATACAGTGTCAGTCCAGGAATGCCCATGAGTCTCATGACTGCTTTTGGTGTTGCCTCTGCATGATACTGATGTAAGTTAGTTTGCTATCATGCAAAGTTTGTTGCCTTGGCTCTATATATTTCTTGTATACTTACTGTCTGCTCCGCCAAGTTGATTAACTGCTGCTATGAATGTATCATGGAGTTCAGGTGTCCACTTCAACCTTGGCTTTGCATCAGTCGATAGCACTAGTCCCGATTCGTCTGGAATACTTCCCCATTGTTGCAATAACAAATGCCTCTCTGGAGGAAATGCTTCCCTAGAAGAAACGACGTTGTTGTGGCCTTGATGCATCTCTGCTTGGTAAGAAATAGTAAGCTCATCAATCATCAAATTGAAGCAAAGATTTCCCTTTTCCTTTTCCTTACCTTATGTGTTGTTGCTTTTGTTCAAGGCAGTACTATGCACATCAGATCTTTGAATAAACTTGTCGCTTTAGATTCATCTGCTTCGTATTTCTGGAATGCCAGGGCATGCACATCTATGATTTATAATTTCCTAAAGGCTCATCTGCTTCTCTTGCAGCTGAAGGACGGTACAAAACTCTTTATAAGCCAGCTGCAAAAGAGAATTTAGAATTATTTGAATAAAGCAGTCAAGTCGATCTGATCTTCAGAGAAACCCAAAAAGAGATTTTGTCCTTCTTCCTTCAATATGGACCATGTGCTGGAACTTTTAGTTTTCAATTCATGAAGCTAAGTTTGCACTCATTCTGCAGAAGAAACTTTTTCATGGAACAACTTTAACTAGTCGCATTGCATGTGCAGGAGAATAGATCCATAAATATCCATTCGCTTTCATGAAAGGCCTACTAAAGAAAAAAGAAGCATATACTTGCGAAGAGAATTTTTAAACTTGATGCTATATTTCTAATATTTCCATAGTTTCGGCAGAATTTCCAGATTCCTGAACTAAGAAGACAAATATTAGGGATCTACACGAGTAGAGCAGAGTTTGATTGGAAATTTTGGTTGATGAAACAAATCATAGATGTCTTCAATTATCTATGAAGCAATTTTTAGGTATTTGCAGTCTGTCTGAAGTGTAATTGATCCAAATTTGCAATCTCATGTTATTTAGTTAGAGAAGCTTGAAAGTTCTCTTTGACTGGTTAAATTCGACAGCAAAATCTGATACATTCTCTATGTACATAATAAAGCAATATGGAACCAGCATATGTTTCCCTTTTGTCTCTGTGCTGCATATATTTGGCATCGTTATCAACGAATTAAAGGAGATAGGGAGTTGAGAGATTATCCTTTTGCATGAAGCCAATTGTTGATTAGGCATAAAAAAAAAATGGAGCACAAAGAATTACAAAATGGTGCACAATGCAATCATAGTTGATATGTTTGATCTCAAAAAACTTCGTTCATGAACTTTGTTTTCGTTTGCTTATGAGTTATGTTGTTTTTCTTCCTTGTCCCAGTGTTTTCCTTCATTGTTCTCTATAACAGTCAGTAAAGCATATGCCCATTGTTTGCAAGAGAAAAGCAAATCGAAAATGGACAAGGCCGATCGAATCCTTCTTTTGCATGAAAAGGATAACCAAGAATAATATATCTCTTCCTCTTATCGACGAATGAAATTGACAAAGGAATATGCTGTGCCCCATCGTGTTAAGCAATGGCCATCGGCCATCAATTTCCTTGTGGTCTATGTGCATGCCACAGCATGTAGCAGGTTAACAAGGTATCGAATAGACTTTTAGTTTTAAGTTGATGATAACTATTCTTTTTTTCTTTTCTTTTTTGCTTTTAGAATAATCAAAGGTGAAGAACGAATGCAAGATTTGAACTAGAGAACTTTATTCCTTCCTTCTGTACATTTTTCTAAGCTGGTGGATAATTTGCCTTTGGAAGTGGAATCTGATGCTTGTTTTTTTTTTCTTTTGCAAAGAAAGAAGTCTGATTCAAACTATGTTGAATCAACAGCGTGTTTCACTGACATAGTTTTTCAGTTGAGTATGACAGTCAAGTATGTTGCCACTGTGACGCCGGAGCTAATTCCTAGCTAGTAGTCTGGTTTCTATCTTCTTTCATGCACTAATTACTATTCGGACTAATAATTATCCGTGATTTATCTAATCTCACATAACCTAGGGTGAGCTATAAAAGACGTCTGACGTGAACGTTATCACCTTTGTTTGTCACAAAGAAGAAGCAAGTGTCAATTTCAGGAATTTGCAGCTTGTGCAGGGCCTCAGCTCTGTCTTCTGTATGCCTGTTCCAAGACTTGTTCTAAGTCTTCCCTCAAAATCGAAGTCAACTTTTACTCTATTTTTCTAAAAATAATAATAATAATAATAATAATAATAATAAAAAGTTATGGCACTGAACCAATTGATCCATGTTCGTTTCTCAATTGAGCGAGTTAAACATTCGAGCAACCATCGTCATTTAACTTATGGATTCTTTAATTAGGTAGATTAATATTAATCGGATTTGGTTGCGTCAAATGACACACATATATTAATAATTATAAAGAGAGAAAACGATTCGTAATTGGCAGCGTGTGATATAAGAAACGATCGAGCACAAAAAGTGTATAGAAATAAATTGCAGCCCAGTGCCCACAGAATCATATTATTCGGACTTGTTTTAATTTAGTTACTTAATTAGGTTTATCTAGTGCACTAGTGAAAATTTTCTGTAGAATTAAATTCGCCAACTCAAGATGGATAAACGATAGAAATATTTGATACTTCAATAATTCATTCTTGATTTAGTCCAGTTATTTCGGGAATATTTTATGCGGCTCCTTTTATATTTAATCTATTTTTGATAAAATATCATCTAATCCTAGGGATGGTTTTCGTTAACGTATAACCAAGAAAAATAAATCGTGGAAGATAAGTTAAAGAGTGTTTTTTTTTTAAAAAATGATCAAAAGCGAAAAAATAAATATTTAAAAATAATTCATCCATTTAAAATCAAATTGAGAAGCAATATTTTTATTATAAAATTATAAAAGTTATATGGTTCAAATAAAAATAAAAAATTAAAGGGGCCAAATAAAAAATTCTTTTAATTAATTAATTAATAATTAGCTCTGCCGGCAAACTTTGCATGTGTGTCAGTCGGGGCATTACTGACACCCACCCTTCACATCACATAGCTAGTTTAGAAGCCTCGAGGTAAAGTTGGATGGTTAATTCGGGACTGAGTTATTAAAAAAAAATTGAAATCTTGATTAGGTCAACTATAGCTTTTCAATTTTCTTTTTAATTATGGAGCCGATCGCATGAAATCACTAGAGTGATAGATTTTATCAATTCCAATTCCAACATCTGTGGACGGAGTCGAACGAGGAGAGCCCACGGCTAGGAGGTTTCTATTTGATCAAGAGCAGTTATTTTCTTTTCTTCCTTATTTGTATTGCTGGAATAATTTGCAAATTGTAAGGCATCCACATTGGTGTTGTCTAGTGGGTGTTATAACAAGTAACGTTCAATTCTTTAAATACAGTTATTGAACAGATTTTATAAAATAAAAATTAAATATAAAAAATAAAAAATGAATAAGTAAACAGTAAAATTCATAAATAATGAGTATTAAAGTTAAAATAAATATAGATGTGTATTAATAAAAGAGAAGTAATAATATAATGAGCATGTGATATTTTTTGAAGAGGTGATATATGTTAATGTTCAAACCAATACTAATACCCTAACACAAGTTTAAATAATCTCAAAGGTTTTTGCCAGCACGACATGAATAAAGATGGCTTTCAGTTGCTCGAGAGGATGGTTAAAGATAGACACTCGTTTCATCAACAATTATTTTGGAAAAAAGGGACAGATTATACTCATGAAAACAGTCTTGATGTTAGTTGTGGGCTAACAAGGGTGGCAAAGCACACAATGCATTCTATGCATCAACCGTATCATACTCATCGATCATCACCCATTTGGAAAAGGAAAAAAAAAACAAGAGATTGATAAACACGACGACAACAGAAATATTTGTCAAAGGCATTGTGGGGAAGCGGTTTTCCTCCAAGTAAACAGACACTTGAAACACAAGAAAGACAAGCAGATTTGTTATTTTAAGCTCTTCGACAGCAACATATCAACAAATTTGGATGTGCATCACCTGCTTTCTTTGCTTACATTGAGAAGAGTTGTTGGCGTCTGAAAAATCTTAACGTTGAAGGTTCTGCTCACTGAGATCCTGCCAGAAACTCATGAGGGTAACTTTTGAGCAATGAACACTTCCAAGTTCTGCAATATGCACCGTGCAGCATACACTCGATAAACTGAAAAGCGACTACAAAATAAGAAATGTTGTTGAGTGTGGTCGTACCATCTCAGCTACTATTAGTCTCATCGTCTGGAAATATCAAGAGTAGGTCTTCGTTATCTCTGTATACTTGAACTAAAGCTGCAGCTTTATACGCCAAAAAACCAAACATCCCTGGAACTAGCTGTGCATCCAAAGAAGAGAACTCAACAAACAAACTCGTGCAAGTCTGATAGGTTTTGGGATTGATCCCTAATGTGCCGTTAGTATGCATCTTCTCAAGGAAGCAGCACAGAAATAGTTGCAAAGTTTGTATAATCTAGCGGGTCCAGTTGCCACTTAATTATTAATTAAAATAAAAAAAACAATAAAAGTAAAAAAAAAATGTTTGAAAAGGACCTTGCTAGTGCATATAAAAATGTTTGAAAAGGATAGATCCGACTGAAAAAAAAAATGTCCAAGAAAAGATAACATAGATTCATCAAGCTTTCCTGATGGTAATATATATAATGAAGAAAATTGTTGGCAGTGGTCCAGAGAAACATAATAATGGGATCATTAGTTCAGCCAATGAATATAATGGCAGTGTGCTCATCAAGTTTCTACATTCTACCACACTGTGTGGAAAATTAAGTTCTTAACATCCATATAGCTGAGATCATATTGAAAGTGGATCAGAGCTTCAAAAAGCTGTGACACAACTGTTCAGTGTAACGTCTGGTCTAATTATCTTGATAATTAGCAACAATATCATGCATGCTATGTATCAGAAGACAATATAATGTACTGATAGGACTGCATGTTTACTTGTACAAAAGGAAAAAAAGGAAATGAATAATATTAAAATTCACTTCAGTAGAAATCATGAAGAAAATATTCCACTTGTTTAAGAAGCCAAAGAGATCTTTTAAATGACAAAAGATATATTGCTAATAATACCCTGGTATGTTA